>JAVGWX010000004.1:18685453-19262953 GCA_036924085.1 Ariolimax columbianus | reverse complement strand
TTCCAGACGAGGGGGAAGTCTAGAATTACCCCACACTTATTGTCCTTGCTTAGATATAATCACGATATTCCCTAGATTGCATAGCTGGAATAAAGAAAAATTACTACTTCGTGAAATGAGGCACTGGCAGATATGGCGCCTAAGACACGTTTAGTAGGGTTCTGACAGCTTCGCCATGTGAATCAAATTGCGACGGAAATCACAACCACAAAAACCGTATGAATTATTTCATCTGTGTTCTGTGAGTGCCCAAGTAGAATAGTGGTCACTGAATTATTACATATGTATGTTTTTACAGTGCATTGGCCTTCAGTCTCACCGAATCTTTGATTTCTTTACTGACTTTTACATAGTTCCTTTCACATATGCGTCTTAATATTGTCTCGTTGATTTGTTAGTTGTTTTAGTTTGTTGTTTATCCCATGAGGAATGCATTGTGACAGTAACAAGGGACTCATTTCCTTCTGGTCTTTATGCTGTTACCTATCCACAACTTGTAAATATTGATATCGCCTATTGACCTCCAGTAAGGTCGTAGGATCCATTAATGTGTTTAATCTTCTCTAGGCAATTTTGTCAGGTAGTATCTTCGTAATTAAAACGCTTCAGCAGATCAAGCTATAAATGGTAATTAATTTAATGTTAAGGAGGGAGGACTAGGAAAATACTGGCGTCTCCAACCAAAAATAGTAAGGGCCTAGTGCAATAACATGTGTTACACGTCATTCCAATCACGAGTGTTCCCTGCATATAGGACACCATCAGGTTTGAGTATCATGTTCCCTGCATATAGGACACCATCAGGTTTGAGTATCATGTTCCCTGCATATAGGACACCATCAGGTTTGAGTATCATGTTCCCTGCATATAGGACACCATCAGGTTTGAGTATCATGTTCCCTGCATATAGGACACCATCAGGTTTGAGTATCATGTTCCCTACACATAAAACATCATCAGGTTTGAGTATCATGTTCCCTACACATAGAACATCATCAGGTTTGAGTATCATGTTCCCTACACATAGAACATCATCAGGTTTGAGTATCATGTTCCCTACACATAGACCATCATCAGGTTTGAGTATCATGTTCCCTACACATAAAACATCATCAGGTTTGAGTATCATGTTCCCTACACATAGAACATCATCAGGTTTGAGTATCATGTTCCCTACACATAAAACATCATCAGGTTTGAGTATCATGTTCCCTACACATAGAACATCATCAGGTTTGAGTATCATGTTCCCTACACATATAACATCATCAGGTTTGAGTATCATGTTCCCTACACATAAAACATCATCAGGTTTGAGTATCATGTTCCCTACACATAGAACATCATCAGGTTTGAGTATCATGTTCCCTACACATATAACATCATCAGGTTTGAGTATCATGTTCCCTACACATAGAACATCCTCAGGTTTGAGTATCATGTTCCCTACACATATAACATCATCAGGTTTGAGTATCATGTTCCCTACACATAGAACATCATCAGGTTTGAGTATCATGTTCCCTACACATATAACATCATCAGGTTTGAGTATCATGTTCCCTACACATAGAACATCCTCAGGTTTGACTATCATGTTCCCTACACATAGAACATCATCAGGTTTGAGTATCATGTTCCCTACACATAGAACATCATCAGGTTTGAGTATCATGTTCCCTACACATATAACATCATCAGGTATCACTATCATGTTCCCTACACATAGAACATCATCAGGTATCACTATCATGTTCCCTACACATAGAACATCATCAGGTATCACTATCATGTTCCCTACACATAGAACATCATCAGGTATCACTATCATGTTCCCTACACATAGAACATCATCAGGTTTGAGTATCATGTTCCCTACACATATAACATCATCAGGTATCACTATCATGTTCCCTACACATAGAACATCATCAGGTATCACTATCATGTTCCCTACACATAGAACATCATCAGGTATCACTATCATGTTCCCTACACATAGAACATCATCAGGTATCACTATCATGTTCCCTACACATAGAACATCATCAGGTATCACTATCATGTTCCCTACACATAGAACATCATCAGGTATCACTATCATGTTCCCTACACATATAACATCATCAGGTTTGAGTATCATGTTCCCTACACATATAACATCATCAGGTATCACCATCATGTTCCCTACACATAGAACATCATCAGGTTTGACCATCATGTTCCCTACACATATAACATCATCAGGTATCACCATCATGTTCCCTACACATAGAACATCATCAGGTTTGACCATCATGTTCCCTACACATAGAACATCATCATGTTTGACCATCATGTTCCCTACACATATAACATCATCAGGTATCACCATCATGTTCCCTACACATAGAACATCATCAGGTTTGAGTATCATGTTCCCTACACATAGAACATCATCAGGTTTGAGTATCATGTTCCCTACACATAGAACATCATCAGGTATCACTATCATGTTCCCTACACATATAACATCATCAGGTTTGAGTATCATGTTCCCTACACATATAACATCATCAGGTATCACCATCATGTTCCCTACACATAGAACATCATCAGGTTTGACCATCATGTTCCCTACACATATAACATCATCAGGTATCACCATCATGTTCCCTACACATAGAACATCATCAGGTTTGACCATCATGTTCCCTACACATAGAACATCATCATGTTTGACCATCATGTTCCCTACACATATAACATCATCAGGTATCACCATCATGTTCCCTACACATAGAACATCATCAGGTTTGAGTATCATGTTCCCTACACATATAACATCATCAGGTTTGAGTATCATGTTCCCTACACATAAAACATCATCAGGTTTGAGTATCATGTTCCCTACACATAGAACATCATCAGGTTTGAGTATCATGTTCCCTACACATATAACATCATCAGGTTTGAGTATCATGTTCCCTACACATAGAACATCCTCAGGTTTGACTATCATGTTCCCTACACATAGAACATCATCAGGTTTGAGTATCATGTTCCCTACACATAGAACATCATCAGGTTTGAGTATCATGTTCCCTACACATAGAACATCATCAGGTTTGAGTATCATGTTCCCTACACATAGAACATCATCAGGTTTGAGTATCATGTTCCCTACACATAGAACATCATCAGGTTTGAGTATCATGTTCCCTACACATAGAACATCATCAGGTTTGAGTATCATGTTCCCTACACATAGAACATCATCAGGTATCACTATCATGTTCCCTACACATAGAACATCATCAGGTATCACCATCATGTTCCCTACACATAGAACATCATCAGGTTTGAGTATCATGTTCCCTACACATATAACATCATCAGGTTTGAGTATCATGTTCCCTACACATAAAACATCATCAGGTTTGAGTATCATGTTCCCTACACATAGAACATCATCAGGTTTGAGTATCATGTTCCCTACACATATAACATCATCAGGTTTGAGTATCATGTTCCCTACACATAGAACATCCTCAGGTTTGACTATCATGTTCCCTACACATAGAACATCATCAGGTTTGAGTATCATGTTCCCTACACATAGAACATCATCAGGTTTGAGTATCATGTTCCCTACACATAGAACATCATCAGGTTTGAGTATCATGTTCCCTACACATAGAACATCATCAGGTTTGAGTATCATGTTCCCTACACATATAACATCATCAGGTATCACTATCATGTTCCCTACACATAGAACATCATCAGGTATCACTATCATGTTCCCTACACATATAACATCATCAGGTATCACTATCATGTTCCCTACACATATAACATCATCAGGTATCACTATCATGTTCCCTACACATAGAACATCATCATGTTTGACCATCATGTTCCCTACACATAGAACATCATCATGTTTGACCATCATGTTCCCTACACATAGAACATCATCATGTTTGACCATCATGTTCCCTACACATATAACATCATCAGGTATCACTATCATGTTCCCTACACATAGAACATCATCAGGTATCACTATCATGTTCCCTACACATAGAACATCATCATGTTTGACCATCATGTTCCCTACACATAGACCAACAGCAGGTTTGACTATCAAATTCCTACTTGAACGAAACGAAAAGAATGATATTAATAACAATAATATGATTTTCCAAGTGGAACATAGGGCTACAACTAGACTTGAATAGGTAGACTGTTTTGAGAATTTACAGCGATTGTTTTAATATAAATGTTTGAACACTTTAGTCGCATTTTGTAACATGCTTGGAAGGTGACAGTGGTTCTCTTCTTTTCAGCTAGAAGATAATCTTGATTGCAAGAGTGTAGTTTGTTACATGTGACAAGGAGTCTGATATATGTTATTTGTTAAGTGAAGTGTGTTGTATGTGTTGTGGAGTGTGTTATATGTGATATGGATGTCCTAAGATCATTGCTGTAGAGATTTTGTTTAAACGAAAACAGGAAAAAATAACACAACATAATAAGCACTCTAAAAACATACACACTAGAAAATAATACAGAAAGGCAATATAGACACCTCTTTGTTCAGTAAGTGGCCGGCCTCGTGTGTTCGCGTTTGGTCTAGAGGTAGCGTAGCTATCTATCTATCTATCTATCTATCTATCTATCTATCTATCTATCTATCTACCTATCTATCTATCTATCTATCTATCTATCTATCTATCTATCTATCTATCTATCTATCTATCTATCTATCTATCTATCTATCTATCTATCTATCTATCTATCTATCTATCTATCTATCTATATGTCTGTCTGTCTATCTATCTATCTATCTATCTATCTATCTATATGTCTGTCTGTCTATCTATCTATCTATCTATCTATCTATCTATCTATCTATCTATCTATCTATCTATCTATCTATCTATCTATCTATCTATCTATCTATCTATCTATCTATCTATCTATCTGTCTATCTATCTATCTATCTATCTATCTATCTATCTATCTATCTATCTATCTATCTATCTACTATCTATCTATCTATCTATCTATCTATCTATCTATCTATCTATCTATCTATCTATCTATCTATCTATCTATCTATCTATCTGTCTGTCTGTCTGTCTGTCTGTCTGTCTGTCTATTTATCTATCTATCTATCTATCTATCTATCTATCTATCTATCTATCTATCTATCTATCTATCTATCTATCTATCTATCTATCTATCTATCTATCTATCTATCTATCTATCTATCTACCTATCTATCTATCTATCTATCTATCTATCTATCTATCTATCTGTCTATCTATCTATCTATCTATATCTATCTATCTATCTATCTATCTATCTATCTATCTATCTATCTATCTATCTATCTATCTATCTATCTATCTATCTATCTATCTATCTATCTATCTATCTATCTATCTATCTATCTATCTATCTATCTATCTATCTATCTATCTATCTATCTATCTATCAGTCTGTGTGTCTGTCTGTCTATCTATCTATCTATCTATCTATCTATCTATCTATCTATCTATCTATCTATCTATCTATCTATCTATCTATCTGTCTGTCTGTCTGTCTGTCTGTCTGTCTGTCTGTCTGTCTGTCTGTCTATCCATCTAGAAATCAAGCATATTATTCATTACTACGTTCTTACAAGGGTTCTGTTCTCGAGAAGAAGGTCATATCATTTAACATTGCAGAAGAAGATCGGATCAACTGAGACTGATAAGTTCAATCCTAGCAAATATTAGGGGATGAGCGACATACTTGACGTGAATAATGCATGTTATTGAGAGCTGTGGCCTGCAATCCAAACTGTTAGTCGGCTGTGTTTTCTATGGATAATCGCAAAAGATGGCATGGCAGTATCGAATATTTCTGAAACTTTATCATTTAGTACATGTCACTTGGAGAAAAGGTCGAGCATATTACTAGATTAAAACTTACTTTTATAACACGGCTAAAGGATTTACATTATAACACACATTACTAACACGGTTAAAGGACTGTCCATTATAACTATACTTGGAATACTTGAAATAACTATAAAACCCCTTTATAACACGGCTATAGTATTTTAAATTATAACATACATTAATAACGCCGTTAAAGGGTTATATATTATAACACATTAATAATAAAGTTAAAGGATTGTACTTCATAACACACATTAATAGCAAGGTCAGGGGAGAGGAGATACTGATCAGACATGCTAGTCAGAGGGAGAGTAGACTAACGTCTGACAAGGTAAAATATACTGCTTAGACATATTAGTCAGGGGGGAAGTGACTAACATCTGGTCAGGTCAAACAATCTGATTGGACATGTCAGTCAGGGGAGAGCAGACTAAAGTCTGGTCAGGCAAAACATACTGATCTGACATATTAAGAGAGAGGAGACTAACGTCTGGTCAGGCAAAACATACTGATCTGACATATTAAGAGAGAGGAGATTAACGTCTGGTCAGGCAAAACGTACTGATCTGACCAATTAGGGGAGTGGAGACTAACGTCTGCTTAGGCAAAACATCCTTATAGAACATGCTAGTCAGGGTCAGGTAGTGAGAGGAGGCTAACTTCTGGAGACCCAGAACATAATCGTCAGATGTGTTAGTGGAGCAGCGCATGAGCTGCAGTGGTCAGCGACCCATAGCTGAATGCTAGCGTCAGGGCCAGCGAACCAAAGTTGCCAAGACACTTCTACACCTAGCTCCACTCGGTGATCCTGGATAACAGTCTGCAGCAAGGCAGACTGGCTAAGGAGAAGGGATCGAAGAGGGAATGATAACCTGACACTAAAAAAATTATTGCTGAAGTCGGATGTGTTTGACCGAAAGGTGCAAATATCGCAGTCAAGTAGTAACCTACGACACACAGCATTCCGTTCTCTGGACTACATTCTGCTACTTAAGCCCTTTTAGGGCTTGGTAGCGGGAGATTGAGAACGAACGAAGCCAAGCCAAGCCAAGATGTGTTAGTCAGAATCAAGCAAAATATAATATCCAAGACCCTCACCTCGATTTCTTCGTAGTTCATTCTGGAAATCGGCTGTTTTTCTTGGCAGCCTGGCTGACGAGGTTATGGGTCGAAGTGATCCCTGTAGCAGTGAGCAGCACGCAGATGAATCAAAGCTTTGCACAACCGTCTGAAGGACCACGTTCCACCTTCATGAGCATGCTCGTGTCTTGATGAAAGATAATGCAACTCACCACTTAACGCCATTTTCAGGGCGAGCAAAAGAGTAATCGTCCTGATTGTATGCATTCACAGCAACAACGGGGAACCTGTGTCAACATATTTATGGGCTCTTGTTGAATTAATTTTCATGATGGCAGTCTGTTTTGTATGGCGAGGTTGCCAGTCCCATGAAGGCACGTCATAATTAGATCGAGGAAGTACCAGTTCGAGGGAGTAGAAGGCTATTCCATACAGTACAACCGAGTCTGTTATACTATTTCGACACAGGCCAATTGTAGCTTTACTAGAGCAGAGGTGAACCCCGGTCCACTTGGTTTCAAAAATGGCCACGGATTCAAGAGTGCCATTCTACACGAGTCAGTTGCATGTTGTTTTTGTCGAATATTTCTAATTTGGGTTGAGTAGTATTTTTAAGAATATCCCTAACATGATCTGTGTGTGTATGTGTGTGAGTATTTTAATGACTGTTATGAGGAGATTGAACGATTAGCATGAAATTGGGAACACATTTCGACGACTTTAACACGTGAATGTGCAGATAAATGGAAAGCATTTGATGGAAATAGAATAATAAAATGAAGAAATCTAGGAAAACGTATCAATGAAATCAGAAATAATGAAATGCATAGAAATGAAACAACGAATTATAGACGTATAGAGAAACATTATATTTTGTTAAAATACATATTGAAGAACATGATGGAAATCAATCTGGAATATGAAAAAGATGCAATAGTAGGAAGAACAGAAATTAAATTAATCAATTAGATTGTAAAAGTAGGAAGAACATCAATTAAATTAATCAATTAGATTGTAAAAGTAGGAAGAACAGAAATTAAATTAATCAATTAGATTGTGATAGTAGCTAGAACATCAATTAATTGAATTAATAAGAAATACGCATGCGATCTAATTTTATATTTGTTATATGTCTTGTGTACTGTGCGATGTTGTACATGTCTTGTGTACTGTGCGATGTTGTACATGTCTTGTGTACTGTGCGATGTTGTACATGTCTTGTGTACTGTGCGATGTTGTACATGTCTTGTGTACTGTGCGATGTTGTACATGTCTTGTGTACTGTGCGATGTTGTACATGTCTTGTGTACTGTGCGATGTTGTACATGTCTTGTGTACTGTGCGATGTTGTACATGTCTTGTGTACTGTGCGATGTTGTACATGTCTTGTGTACTGTGCGATGTTGTACAATGTTGCTGTTTAATTGTGTCTTGTCACTCTAATAAAACAGCCCATCAATTCCCGTGTATAATTCTCCATGGTGGTCTGTAGATTACTGTCTTCATTTCATGCGTATACTTTTCCTTCAAAGACCAATATGGTTCTCCACATAGTAATGTCCCTGGCGCAGTGTGGCAATTATGTTTTTGGCTCTCTTCATTTCTATAATTTGTCATTGTTCAAATCATTTCTGTTTTTGGTTTTATATTATTCCATCATCCTTGTCCAATAGAAAAGTGTATTCTGACACTCGTGTCCATATACTGGGCCCGCAAATAACAACAAAAAATAACATATTTATTTATTTACATTGTACGTGTTTTGCGCATTAGCATCCTTCAAGGTATTCTCATGTCTTCCTTGGCTGTTTTTGAGATTATTCATATAACATTACGTTGTTGTATCATGTAGTGATCTCTTTTGTTTTAAACGGCAAGGTATTCAAATTCAGTTCAATTGATAAAAACCTTTTCAATTTTCCTCATTTCATTTTAATTGACATAAAAAAATGTCAGCCATTATTGACGATAATTGCTAGTTTAAATATAGTTCACGATTATTTACCTGATGATATTATTGGTTCTATGATTAATATAAATCTGACATAATTCGGTATGCAAAGTTCAGCTGTGAATCCTGAATTTGCTGAAATTCAATTTGGGGAACAAATTATGCTTTTTCTGTATCATACCAAGAATATCGTAAAATGTAACTAAAGAGGTTGTCAATACAACCAGAGATCTTACCGTTGGAAATGGCTTACTACATTGTCAACTTATAACAAACAAGAAAACATTGTGCGTTTGTGTGGAAATACTAGCAAGTAGTCAACTGCTCTGGTGGGTAAATATAGACAAGAAACAAAAAGATAAAATCATTACTTCCTCCTGAGAGTAATTGAATGAGATTTTGAATACACTGTTATGCCACATAATTATTCTAAAAGTCAGCGCAAAAGTTGGAAATAAAATAAAATTGAACATAAAATACTGAACTCTCATGAAAGTTTGTGCAGTCTTCCATGAAATGAAAATACAAATTGCTAGGCTTTGTTTATTACTAATCCATACAAAGAACACAGTATTTCCTCAGAAGACAACAGGTCACAGCTTTCCCCAAGAGACAACAGAACGCAACGTCTGTCACAGGAAGAGGCATTTTAATGATGCTGATAAGAATGCATTATTATTTGCTTAAAAGATTTGTCCTAGAAGAAAATATCACAAAACCCTATACATTACTAAACAGCATTGAGCACATGCAATCTATGGAGTTTAAACGAGAAAAAGACAGGAAGATGTTCAGAAAGACAACTAGGCGAGTACGATGACAGATTTTTAAAAAAACAGACAGACCACAAATGAACAACAAATGCATATAGCACAAAAGACAAATAAATGTAGGGGTAGCTCACATCTCTCCCACCATCTGCATCTCAATATACATATATATATATATATATATATATATATATATATGTGTGCCAGTGTGTGTGTGTGTGCGTGTGTGCGTGTGTATTTATGAGTTCACTCAGTCAGTCTCTCTCGCACACATAAATATACACATACAGAAATACACGAGAACTAAAATAAGTAGCTACATACATGACTTTTCATAATGGATACGAATTTTATAAAAACCTCAACAAATAGAATGTCTCCTCCCATTCCGCCCCGAGGTAAGATTTTTAGCAAGATTGTGATATGTCAAAATCATTTAATTATCTGGTTGTCAAAATCTGTTTTCAGGGTGTTGTCCTCAGTTTCTGTTGACTATTCGTTTTTCACTCTTATTTTATTAGTGTTTTTAGAAAACTCATGAATTCATGTTTTCTCTTAAAAAAATTCAATTATGGTTATAAAATAAAACTATTTTGTCATTCAGATGACCGATCCAAAAATAAAGGATACAATAAACCAGACAGCAACACACACAGCTCTATAGTTTATTGAAAATAAAATATATGTTGTCAAAACTATTTACTGAAAAAATAAAAAGTACCACTGAGTAAACTTTCTTTAATTGTCAATATTCACTTTTGTTGAATTGAAATTTCAACAAAGGTGAAAATTTTGAGAACCTGTGTTTTTTCCCCTGGCAGAATACGGCTGCGAAGCACGGACAGTTAGCCACGCATGAATTAAACGATTAGAGTCCTTCGGGTTAAAATGTTATAGACAGGTCTTGAAAATATCATTGACCGAAAAAAAGAAGAATGCAGATATTTGACAAGAGTTGAGTATAGAGGAGAACTGGTTCATAAATTCCAACATGAACAGAAAATTGAAATACTTTGAAACATGAAAAGACACAACGGTCTTGCAAGAACGGTAGTGGAATGTATGGTTCCCTGCTACGAGGATCACGTCTATCCACTTTATGTTAGCCATCTTGCCTTACCTGTATGTATTTCTATCTCACACATCAAACTTATCCTGTGCCATCCCATATCATATCACTGCAAGGCTAAATAGGAAGTATTGACAGATCAGAAAGAAACGGATTTGAATGTGAGGCTATAGCTGATGTTTTATTTTACACACTAGTAAATGTTAATTTAATCATTTTCCATTGTGAGTTAACTCCATTGTTCCCTACTAAAGCCGGGAAAATGTCTAACATACTTTACACACATTCTAGCTGAATGATTATTACGTGCATAATTCTGAGTGTCAATTCAAAACATAATTTGTTTCCGCATACTGTGTTCTGACTCCCTGTAGGATTAATCCACAAGATCTATCTTAACTGCTATTTAGAGATGTGAAAAAGAAATAAAATATTGTGAACAGTTCATTACTATGTTGTCTAAAAGGCATGCTTGCAGAGGTGCCATAGCACAATTACTGTTGAGATGGTTTTATCGTTTTAGGTGCGTTTGATGTGAGAAAATAAAAATAAAAACACGCGAAATACACTATAAATAACTATATTATCGCTCTGATTTAATCTATCTACACACTGCTATAAAGTATGTCTGCTTTAGAATAAGTGCAAAATCTATCTGAAATAAATAAACGCAGCACAAGATGACATAATCTAAATCACGCCTGATCATCGCCTCAGGAATCAAAGTAGAAGCTACTTAAAACAAAAAATAACTGCAGAACCTGAATATACAACGATTTGCAATAGGCTCGTAATCTGACATAAGGAGATTATTGTAATGCTTGATTTGTCCTCCATGGCTCACAAACTAGCAACACTCGTACAACAAATATGCTGGTCAATATAACTATATAATTTCAAAGAAACAATATCCTTTTAATACCCATTGTTTATCTTACATATCCCGTCCATCACCCCTCCCTCAACTCGTAGCTCGTCAGTAATAAGTCTAGTTTTATCTTACAGATACAATCATACACAAACATAAAAGACGGAATCAAAAACGTACATTTTAATTGTAATGTTCCATGGATAACGGTCCAAATGAAGAAGCTGTTTATATTTTAAGATTCAAAGAACGCTGCTTCGCTAATTATTTAAGGTCCAATAGAAGCAGCTGTATGTTTACCTTCAAATGTTGTATCGGGACTACTCGTTACAAGTCACGTATTACTACGCAATGCTATCAAAGTAGTCCACGATAGTTAAACCATTTTTTTGCACTGTTTAGTCAACAAAGATTGGGTTTCCCCGTTGAGACGAGCCCGTGAAAGTATGTTATATAATCGTGTGTTGAAATAACGTAAAACTACCTCATTAGAACCGTCAGAAAACGGATCACTTATGCTGTGTCACAGTGCTCTAAACGAAGTCTACCGCGTTGCCACTTTAACAAATATTAACTTTAAATACGTGGAATACTGGTATTCAAACAGACAGGTTTTACCTACCACCAGGTAGCCGAAGGTAGGTTCATTATTTTGCAATGTTTACTTCCTGTTGATTACTAGACCTGGGGAAGGTAGATTGCGCATTGGGTAGGAATTTCATTACTTTTTAGAATTTCGTCAGGAGAGCGCTAGCAGCATACTTTTATCGATTCTTTTCATTGTCAATGTTCTTCTTTGTGTACACGGAATTTCCGTGATTTTCGTCCAACCCCAAAATGACTTGACGCTTGTCGAACGTCTCTTGAGACCATAAAAGCTTTAAACGTGTTGTATTGGAAACCCCTCGGTTTTGCGCGTTCGTGTCTCGAGAAGCAGGCTCCCCGACATGATCCCAGTAGTTTTGTGCAACACGACTGAATTCAAACATAGCACAACAGCCGGAGGACCGTTCCACCTTCATCAGCACGCTACAGGTGTCAAGAAAGTTACTTATGTATATCATATCAACTCCCTCACCACTTTTAACAAGGTGTCCACCATATATACTTTGTACAGAATGTGTCCTTCGTTGTTGTGCCTCATTATGTGTTTGTCTTATATTTGTATGTCCATCTTTGTTGTGGCTCATTATGTGTTTGTCTTATATGTGTATGTTCATCGTTGGTTTGGCTCATTATATTTGTCACTAACGAAGATAGTCTGATCGCATCGTTAGTTTCGTTTAGTTTCTATCGGCGACGTCTGAGTAGTACTTATTTACACTGACGTTGTACTATAAAATAAAGGATGGGTATAGTCAGGTCAGGTCATCCCATAACCAGGAAGGACGTTGGGGCACACATGAAGACATCCTCACAACCCCGCACCACCCTTTTCTGTTCGCTGCTTGTGCCTCTTCTGGTTTGAGATTGGACCATTCTTTTATTTTGTCCTCCCACCTCTTTTTTGGGACGGCCTATTCGTCGTCTGCCTTGCACCTTTCCGTGCAGGATCGTATTTGCAAAACCATTTGATCTCGATATGTGACCGTACCAAGCGAGTTTCCTTATTTTGACAGTTGGCAAGAGATCTTTCAAAGGCCCTATTGCTGTTGTAATTCTATCTCGTATTTCCTCATTTGATACTCGATCTTTGTACGTGGCTTTTAAAAGTCTTTGGAAACATCTCATCTCCAAGCCTGTATCCTTTGATGAAGGTCAGTTATAACGGTCCATGTCTCACACGCAAAGAGGGATATTGACAGGACCAGTGTATTCATTAATCTAATTTTCGTGCATAGTGCTAACCGTATATCTTGCCATATTGTGTTACGCCGTGCAAGCGCCGCTATTGTCTGTGCTATTCTGGCCAACACCTCACATTTTGATCCTTCATCACTGACAATCGAACAAAGATATTTAAAACGGTCAACCACTTTGAGTTCCTGTCCATTCGCTTTTATCTTACTGTTGAAGCCTTTGGCGTTGTTATTAATTGTGTCTTTCCGTCGTTTATCTCCATACCATAGTCAAGAGCTGTTTCATCGAGCCCTCTGACCCATTCCTGGAGTTCTGCTTCTGAACCCGCCAACCCGTCGATGTCATCTGCAAAACGAAGGTTCGGCCCCCTATCTTGACAGAACCAACTTGACCTCCAAGTGCCTCACTTATAATTCCCTCAAGAAATATGTTGAAAAGTGTTGGAGAGAGTGTACACCCCTTTCCCACACCAACTGATGTGCGAAACCAGTCCCGACGCCTCCCATTCACAAGAACTGCGCTGGACGCCTTGTCATACCGGTGTTCAAGGATCTTTATTATATTTCTGTTGATTGTATACATCCTCACGGTTGCTCATAGCGCTTTTTGTCATACCCTATCAAACGCCTTCTTAAAATCAACAAACGCGTGATACAGTATTTGCTGCTGTTCTAGATATTTCTCCATTATCAGCTTTAAATTAAAGATAAGTTTTGTAGTACTTCTTCCCTGACTGAACGCTGCTTGCTCCTCAACAATGATGTTTTCTGCTTGGGGTTTCAATCGGTCAAGGATAAATCGAAGCATGACCTTGCTAGGGTGGTCGAGGAGGCTTTTTGTTCTGTAATTTTGACACAGCTTTACGTTTCCAGACTTATGTAATGGTAAAACCATTGATTTTGTTCATAAGTCCGGCCAGTTTCCTGTCGCCCATATTGTGTTGCAGATGTGTGTCAGGCCTTCCTCCACTACCTCCCCACCTGCCTGTAAGAGCTCTGATGGAATATTATCCATGCCGGCCACCTTCCCTCTTCTCAATGTCTTTACTTCTGCAGTATAGTGTGGTTGTTAAATAAAATTGATTGATGCAAGTAATTTAAATTACATGCTTTAAAAAGGTGAGCATACGGGTATACCTGTATATCCCCAGAAAGAAAAACACTGATTGTTTATGTAAGCTAACAAATCCACATTTACTACGTCTGTTCTCTCTGCTGGTTAACTGTCAGTTCATTCAGTCGTCATGTACAAACATGCTTACCATTTATCTGAGAACCCTTACTTAATCAATGTGTATATTCCTAACCTAGAACAGTTGTCATGTTTTTGTCCATAATCATCATACATATTGTCATCCACCAAATCATTGCATTCAATACAATTTTAGGAACAGACCACCTGCTAGATTCGCCCATCTCTCATTACAACTAACGTAGATTGTTAAACGTTGATACATTTTTATGACTTCTATTTTATGATATTTAACATTTGTATGCCGAGTCCCTTCAGGCTAGGTCTTTGACATTGCTTGCCCTTATTGTATTTCCGATATTGTCACGAACCCGTTAAAAGCTAATTTATTCTGAAATCAAACAATCACTGTTTCATGAATGTCTTTAAAAAAATCAATCCTACCCTTTTATCTAATTTTCTACACTTTTATCTAATTTTCTTTTATATGAATACTGTGGACGATTGTGAAGGAAACCTGAAAGCATACTTTCTTTTTTTCTCTCTCTGCTTCAGGAAAGAATACAAAAACTGATCGACCTATTTGAACGTAATAGACCACATTTCTTTCTCTAGATGCTTCAGGAGAGAATAAACAAACTGAACGACCTATTTGAACGTAATAGACCACATATCTTGCTCGATAACTTTCACATTCTTCCTTCGGCCAAACGATCCACTCCCTTTCGTATTCTGGCATCAGAATTTGGATTTTGTTTATTAAGCTTTGTTACAAACCCAGAAGTCTAGGCACTCATCAGGCGTTAGTTCTATTTCAATAGCAGGGTAGGAAAATCCACAAGTTTGGAGTCATCTACTATACTGCACAGTTGGTACGACATGCTCTAATTAGGAAAGTAAGTGCTCACATTCTCGTCCAAGTCTGGACAAAGAGGAAACCTCTTAGTCATTTCAGCAACAGTAACGTGTATATGGTGCTTTGATCAGAACAATCATGCACTTACATGATGTTGCATGCTCTCACGTGCTGTTACATGCTCTTACACGCTGTTACATACTCTTACATTCTCTTACATGATCCTTCCATCTAAAATCTAATTTGAACTTTAGTATATTTTTCTTTTTTTTTACTCTTTCTGTCTCTATCTTTCCTCGATATTCCTCATTTCTCTCTCTTTTTCTTGCTCTCTCTATTTCTCTTCCTCTATCTCCCTTTTCTCTTCTTCCCTTTCTTTTTCCCTCTCTCTCTCCATCTTTTTCTCTTCCTCTCTCTCCTTCTGTTTCTCTTCTTATCTCTCCTTCTTTCTCGTCCTCTCTCACTTTCTGTTTCTCTTCTTCTCTCTCCTGTTTCTCTTCATTTCTCTCCTTCTGTTTCTCTTCCTCTCTCTTCTTCTGTTTCTCTTTCTCTCTCTCCTTCTGTTTCTTTCTTCTCTCTCCTTCTGTTTCTCTTCCTCTCTCTTCTTCTGTTTCTCTTTCTCTCTCTCCTTCTGTTTCTTTCTTCTCTCTCCTTCTGTTTCTCTTATCTTTCTCCTTCTGTTTCTCTTCTTCTCTCTCCCTCTCTTTCTCTTTCTCTCTCTTTCTGTCCTTCTCTTTTTCATTTCTGTTTGTATCTTATTTCACTCTGCACACAAATTTAGCATTTTCATAGGGAGGAATTTGACAATATAATTTGAAGGTAACGTAGTTTGAACACTATGGCCGGTAGGATTTCGTCCGCAGAAACATTTCGTAAGGGCACATTAGAACATTAATCATATACACCAGAAGAAAGTAAATTACACGTTTACACATATCCATACGAAACATAACATATGATCAAAGAGAGGTTCTACAGAAACTAGTGATAGCCCACGTGACAAATGTAAACGAATAAAATTGGAAATTTATTTTAAACAAAGAATCAATCAATACTTATTCAAAACGTTCCAAAAACAAAACTGTACTTATCCATCCAGAACGACACATTGAATACAACCACATCAGAAATTGAATTGAATGTGGGGCAAATGTTTGTTTTTTTTAGGGAAAAGGGGGTGGGGTGGGGGGAGGGGTATAAATGTGAGCTAATGCAGTAATTTTTAAAATAATTGAACTTGGCCGTACTATTAAAATGATACTTATAAATGTTATACCATTTTAAGTCGTTTAAAAAATGATTTTATATTTCAACATGAGCAAAAATACAGAAACTGCAAAAGCCAATGTAACAATACGCATGGATAACTAACGAGGGAATGCTTTTAATGACAGCAAGAATAAATAAGGAATAACGCTGTGTTGTGGTATATCTCCGTATGGCTTAGTGCATTCGACTTCAGCTCTCATTTTAACGGGTTTATTTCTTAAAGTGGCTCTATCTCGCTAATCCGAAAATATGAATATTTGGATTGTGAACCGTGTCTCACTAACTACTTCGTTACTCTCGCTCTCTCTCTCTCTCTCTCTCTCTCTCTCCCTCCCTTTTCCCTTCAGAAGAAGAGATACATGTTTACACCATCCTGATAAAAATAGTTATTGGTAATATTTAAATAAGTTGAATACACATACATTGTTAGTATTTTCTCTTTGCTTCTTCTCATCATCTAGTCGTCAAGGGAACGTAGGTCTGCAACTTGTAATGGCTACTATTGGACGTTTTCGTTACTTCCGCCAATGAGCAAATGATCGCATGATTTCATCTTCTGTTGCTCGTTGCGAACTTTTCTTCTGCATCACCGCTATTTTCTATCTTAGTTTTTTTCCAAGTTTCAGATTGAAAAGTACTAGAATGGAAAAGAGTGGTGATGACTCATTTATGTTACCTCCTGCCATATGCTTGGTCCGGATATCTCAGCATGGCTCATTGCCATCACAAACATGGTATTCATATCACTGAGAAGAGAACCATCACTGCGGCACACACAAAAAAACGAGCTTTCCTAACGGACAAAATACAAGCCAACGGAATTACCAACGCATGGACGTGGGTGTGCCCAACCTGCAGTTATATTAGTCGTGCAAGATCGAAGTGTACATGTGTATACCGTCACATCTGACTACACATATCTGATGCTGTGTCGCCATTTCACTATAGGTGCTTCCCAGCCCAATAATAATAATAATAATAGTATTACTAATAATAATAATCAAGTGTAGAGTGTCTCAGATTATAGTTAGGCTGCACAATGAATATGTGTCCTAATCACAGTATACAACTAATTAGTTTCCATTCTGTTCTCTTCCTCAAAATTATCCTCTATTACATCTGAAAAACTGTTATTTATTACTTATGACCAAACTGTCCTTTATTACATTTGACCAAGCTGTCTTTTATTACTTCTAACCAAACTGTATTTTATTACTTCTGACCAAATTGTCTTTTATTGATCCTGACTTAGACTATCCTCTATTACTTCTGACCAAACTGTCTTTTATTAATCCTGACCAAACTGTCTTTTATTACTTCTGACCAAACTGTCGTTTATTAATCCTGATCAAGACTATCATATATTACTTCTCACCAATCTGTCTTTTATTACTTCTCACCAAACTGTTTTTTATTACTTCTGACCAAACTGTCGTTTATTAATCCTGATCAAGACTATCATCTTTTACTTCTCACCAAACTGTCTTTTATTACTTCTGACCAAACTGTCTTTTATTACTTCTCACCAAACTGTCTTTTATTACTTCTCACCAAACTGTGTTTTATTACTTCTGACCAAACTGTCGTTTATTAATCCTGACCAAACTGTCTTTTATTAATCCTGACCAAACTGTCTTTTATTACTTCTGACCAAACTGTTTTTATTACTTCTGACCAAACTGTCTTTTACTACTTTTGACTAAGACTAGCTTTTATTACTTCTGACCAAACTGTCTTTTATTACTTTTGACTAAGACTAGCTTTTATTACTTCTGACCAAACTGTCTTTTATTACTTCTCACCATCCTGTTTTTATTACTTCTGACCAAACTGTCTTTTATTGATCCTGACCAAGACTGTCCTCTATTACTTATGACCACATTGTGTTTTACTATTTCTGACCAAATTGTACTTAATTACTTCTCACCGAACTGTCATTTATTACATCTGACCAAACTGTCTTGTATTACTTCTGACCAAATTGTCTTTTACTACTTCTGACCAATTTGTCTTTTATTATTTCTGACCAAGACTGTTCTTGATTACTTCTGACCGAACTGTCGTTTCTTACCAAATTGTCTTTTATTATTTCTGACCCAACTATCTTTTATTACTTCTGACTAAATTGTCTGTTCAACCAAACTATTCGTTGCTGCTTTTAAAAACATTATATGTTATTACTTCTGACCAAGTTGTATGTTATTACTTCTACTTATATACACTCAAATACATACACACACTGAATATCAATTTTTAGTTACGATAAATGATGTATGGAGCTGTATATAAATATGTGCCCATTTAGTTTATAATGCTATCATATGTCCATTTATAAGGACATTATGGAGATAGAGAGAGAGAGAGAGGAGGGGGGGGGGGGGGGTAGTGAAACATATGGAATTGACTAACTAATGAATGCGAGAACAGTAAGGGAATCTTATAATGTGACAGGTGATTATTTCATCTCACGAAGAGTTACTGATGTAGAGTCAGGGCCAAGTAAAAAGCTTCCATTGAAGTATAAATAATCACTGGATGAATAATAGAGAAATGCTACACGTAAGCCGGCCATGTAGGGGAATGTAAGATTGCAAGATGATGAAAGAAAGAAACGACATCAATGGGAAAGCAGGAATTATAAAAGAAAGTAAGATCAGAGGATATCCAATTCAAACGTGGTTACTGCGTTAAGATTTTTGTTAGACTAAGGGATGAATTTCGGGGGAGTGTGTGTGTGTGTGTGTGTGTGTGTGAGAGAGAGAGAGAGAGAAAGAGAGAGAGAGAGAGAGCCCACGACAGCAAGGGACGGATGTCGCACACATTTTGGTACTATGTAAATTAGACGAAACTAAGACAGGAAACACCATCCTCAAGAGTCTTGCTCAATAATTGTCTCCTTAATGAGATTTTGTCCCTGGGGTTGTTCATTTGTTCTGTTGTAGACTTTCTCCAAGACGATCTGGCTAAGGATTCAAGTATATACCTCTTCCGTTGTTTCGTGATTGATAATTCATCACTAAGTATATTTAATACATCATTTTCTCATGTTTCGTTAATCTCCCTTCCAATAGATCATGATGTCTGGACATGCTGCCCGTGGACTAGACAAACAAGGGGGAGAGCTGTGAGACATGAAGGGAGTAAACTGACACGCAACAGCAACCAAACAGACAAGTATGTTTTAGAGATCTCGAAGACAGCAACAACAACAACAAATTAATAGTTCATGCTATATGCATTACAGAGCTGATTCTTGATCCGCTAAGTGACAAAACGATCTGCTTTCATGCGTTTTAATAGTTTTTTTCTTTATTTGTTACTACCACTCTTCATTGTTTAAAAGTACCACTCTTTATTGTTTGAAGGTACCACTCTTTATTGTTTGAAGGTACCACTCTTTATTGTTTCAAAGTATCATTCTTCATTGTTTGAAAGGACCATTCTTTATTGTTTGAACGTATCATTTTTCATTGTTTGAAAGGACCATTCTTCATTGTTTGAAAGTACCATTCTTCTTTGTTTGAAAGTACCATTCTTCATTGTTTGAAAGTACCATTCTTCATTATTTGAAAGTACCATTCTTCATTGTTTCAAATGTTTCATTGTTTATCACAGACATAATTATTTCGACACATAGAACGTTTATAAATTAATAGTCTGCAACAGTTTTTCAGTCGAAATAATGATATATCTAAAGTTGATTGTGATAAGCTATTGACTAATGATAGCACAACGAGGTTATTTTCATTGTCAAATCTCTCAATCTCATGTTGTTCTTTCAGCTAGTTGTATACATAACCTGCAGGACATGGTTCAATTCAGAAGGTACTATTTCTGCGTTTTCTCCATTGCTGGTGGATGTTAAGTCGTGTCAGAATCAGGTGAAACAAATTAACCAAGGCTGTCCTTGTGTAATGCTCAGGTGCAACATACTGTGTAAGACCTCTTCTTGAGTTGGGATCAGGTGCAGTGTACTATGACCTCTCATCACATCAGGGTAAGTCACCAGATACTGACCAAGACATTTCCTGGTATCATGGTCAGCTGCAACATACTGTAAAAGAGCTCTCCTCATGTTAGGACCAGGGACAACACTGCCAAAATCATCTCTAAATATCAGATTAGGGCCAACGGACTGACCAAGACATATCCTAATGTTAAGATATGGCCAACACAGTGACCAAGACCTATCGTAATGTTAGAATAGGACCAACAGACTGACCAGGACCTATCCTAATTTTAAGGTAAGGTCATCACACTGACCAAGACCTATCGTAATACAATATAATATGTATTTAAATCTCCTGCTATGTCCAGGTCTTCCTTTTTTTTTCTTTTTTGTTTGTTTGCCAATTATGCCGTCATCAATGTTGTTTACCTTCGACCGTTACTGTTGTAATGTCATATTTTAAATCGAATCGGTGCTGCTGCTGCATCTATTTCACTCAATGTTGTTTAGGAACTTCATGACCGAAAGGTAACTGGTCTGTTACTTATTCAGAGGACATGGTTTCGTACTATGTAAAGGATGTAGTTTCTGGTTTTTTTAAAATAAGGGTAACATTTTATACAGTACGCTGTACATTGTGTGACGACTGTCCTGAAAAACAATATTTACTGTTCAGCTTCATAAACCATTCACTCGGCTTCAACAATATCGCAGCTCTGTACATGTTTTTGTAGTTTAGTAGCGTTACTGCAGAAATCCAATACCTATTTGAGATGAGTTAAATTCAATAACTAGCTCAGCTCGCTAGAGAAACATCAGCAGAACGTTACTCCTCGCAGCCCTCGGCTAAGATCGATCGAAAGTCAGTCGTTCACTCTCCCAAACTGACTTTCTTGGATCGAAATGTCATGACCTCTCGTCGAGTTACTCGTTTCATAATATATCCTTACAATCAATATATCAATGCAGACCTGGTAGATCAAGTGAGGGATTCCGATGCACTTCAATTCCATCTATGCAATGGATGGTAGTCTGCGTTTCGTTGTTCCCAGCTTTCATCTTATACTGCCTGAGTCACCGTCTGCTTTAACTAACAAGGTTACAAGCCTTTGTTAAATGTACTCGTGTGGCAGTCAATACAAGCTTATTCTCAATGGCATGACCCTCATTTAAAGAGTATGCCAATTAGTTTATGTAGTCAAACAAAATTGATATGACTGTCATACAGGCAGACTTATTGGTGCTCCTTTTCGTTCAACATGTCGTAAAATATATTTATACTTGCGATTCACGTAGCTAGTTTGCTGGTTTTATACCACTGCTGTATCCTCTCGGACTCACTCACAGAGAGGTTGATTAATGTTCACGTCTCGCTCATGGACATGTCGGTTAACGTCCCAGCCTTGCTCATGGACAGATTGGTTAACGTGCCAGACTCGCTCATTGACAGGTTGGCTAACGTGCCAGCCTCGCTCATTGACAGGTTGGTTAACGTGCCAGCCTCGCTCATGACAGGTTGGTTAACGTGCCAGGCTCGCTCATAGACAGGTTGGTTAACGGGCCAGACTCGCTCATTGACAGGTTGGTTAACGTGCCAGACTCGCTCATTGATAGGTCGGTTTACATTTAGAACGTGGACTTCTAATGAATGATAGCATGGTAACCACCTCTTTGGCTGTCGCCGATTGTTGTCAGATTGCCTTCTTCTATATCCAGAGTTCAATTACGTTTAACAATCACTTGAGTCTACACGTTAGGTGCAATCAATTATGAACGTGTTCATGACGCGTCGTATGTGTGTTACCGGATCCGGAAAAGGGTCAAAGAGTTGTAGCACTATAACCTGCCAGGCATGTCGGAAGTGGTGTATAGTATAGATAAGGCTGAGCATGTGGCATGTTACTCAATCCTGTAGAAACTATAAATCGGAAGAAAAATAAGTGAAGACCTCTACACTGTATGGTAGAAGACTCTACAACCCGTGGTGAAAACTTTACCCCCTGTGGTAGAAAGCTCTACGCCCTATGGTTGAAGAGAAGGTACTACTCAAAGCAAGGTCAAAAGATGCATTGTTATAATGAGTTAAGGAAAACCGGTATCACTGCGCCATAGCTAGACTTATAAGTTGTGTGTCCTCATCATTTGACGATATGTTTGATAGCTGCTAGTTTCTGTAGTTCTCCAATGTCTGTTCAACAAACAAATGATTGACAATGTATGTGTAAAAGTTCATTAGCTTATTGTGCTTGAACCGCCAAACCCTCTAAGGATTTAATTGTGTGCTATTGATAACACTGACATTCAGTCGTCAATGATAACAAAAGAACGGGTGTCTATAGCAGTACTTAACAAATAAAACAGCAAAAATAGACTTCGAAAAGAAACTTGCTCAGAGGATCAAGACTGATAGTAAAAGCTTCTTCTCTTATGTTAGAAATAAACAAAGATCAAAGGACAAAGTAGGCCCTCTCATAGACAGCACAGGAAAAAAAATAAGTGAAAATAGGGAGGCAGCAAATCTACTCAATCCCTACTTTGGCACAGTGTACACAAAAGAGGACTGCTCCAAAATCCCAGAGCCTGTAGATATTTTTTTAAAAATTGGAGCGGTTGAAAGTGGATAAATGTCCAGGTCAAGATGGTATTCATCCAAAATTGCTGTTTGAAATTAGAGACCAATTAGCAAAACCATTGGCTATATTATGTTCTCAATCACTTGCACAAGGGATTGTTCCACGGGATTGGAAAGATGCGGGAGTGATCCTCTTATTCAAAAAGGGCAAAAAGGCAGATCCAGCAAACTATAGACCTGTGAGCTTAACGAGCATAGTCTGTAAATTGTTAGAGTCAATAATCAAAGAAAACATTGTAATGCATTTAGACAAGTTTAATCTAATTAGAAATAGTCAGCATGGGTTTACCAGAGGGAGATTATGCTTAACTAATCTATTAGAATTCATGGAGCAGGTTACTAAAATGTAAGATAAAGGGGAGCCAGTGGATGTTATTTATCTAGACTTTGCAAAGGCCTTTGATAGAGTACCTCATCAAAGTTTATTTCGAAAGTTAAAATCACATGGAATAGGTGGGGAAGTTGCCAAATGGATTGAAAATTGGTTAACGGGAAGAAGGCAGAGGGTGGGCATAAATAAGGAGTACTCTGAGTGGTGTGAAGTGAAAAGTGGTGTGCCACAGGGCTCGGTTTTGGGACCAATTTTGTTCTTGATATATATAAATGATTTGGACATTGATATGGGATCCATGATTGCAAAATTTGCTGATGACACGAAACTATGCAGTAGTGTCTCATCTAAAGCAGAAGTAGATATATTGAGATCGGATTTAGATAAAATTCGAGAATGGTCTGTAATCTGGCAAATGGAGTTTAATGTAGATAAATGTACAGTCATCCACATGGGTAGATCCAATATGGAACATGATTACAGAATGGGAGAGAACAGTATTAGAAAGATAGATAAAGAAAGGGACTTAGGGGGTTATAATAGATCATACATGTAAGGTGAGGGAGCAAGTTCAGGTAGCAGTAAAAAAGGCAAATGCAATGTTAGGGATGATAAAAAGAAATATTAAACATAGGAGCAAGGAAGTGATAGTCAAACTGTATAAAGCATTAGTTAGACCTAGATTGGAGTACTGTGTACATGTGTGGAGTCCTTATCAGAGAGGGGATATAGACATGCTGGAGAGAATACAAAAAAGAGTGACAAAGCTGATAGTGGGATTCCAGAATTACAGTTATGAAGAAAGATTAAAAAGAACTGGCCTTCAGTGTCTAGAAGAGAGAAGAATTCATGGTGACTTAATACAGGTGTATAAGATGATCAGAGGAATGGATAAAGTGGACTATAACAAGTTTTTTAAAGTACAACCACCAACAAGGACAAGAGGGCACAGCTACAAGTTGACTAAGGAGAGGTCCAGATTAGATATTAGGAAGTATTTCTTTAGCCAGAGAGTAGTGAATGCTTGGAATGCATTGCCAAGTGAGGTGGTGGAGGCTGGGACGGTCAATGCATTTAAGAACAGATTGGATGCGTACAGCTTCTAGAGGAAGGTGTTGTAAATGGAACTGGTTGTATACAGACTCTGCAGAGTCTTCTAAACCAGTATAAAGACGTTAAGTTAAGTTAACAGCTGGTGAAGAATGTAGTGTTAGACTTCAGTATACTAAAGCACAGCTTGTGTGAGGTGGGGGATGAAGTGTTAGACTTCAGTATACTAAAGCACAGCTTGTGTGAGGTGGGGGATGAAGTGTTAGACTTCAGTATACTGAAGCACAGCTTGTGTGAGGTGGGGGATCAATTGTTAGACTTCAGTATACTAAAGCACAGCTTGTGTGAGGTGGAGGATGAAGTGTTAGACTTCAGTATACTAAAGCACAGCTTGTGTGAGGTGGAGGATGAAGTGTTAGAGACTGCAGTATACTAAAGCACAGCTTGTGTGAGGTGGGGGATGAAGTGTTAGAGACTTCAGTATACTAAAGCACAGCTTGTGTGAGGTGGGGGATGAAGTGTTAGACTTCAGTATACTAAAGCACAGCTTGTGTGAGGTGGGGGATGAAGTGTTAGAGACTTCAGTATACTAAAGCACAGCTTGTGTGAGGTGGGAAGATGAAGTGTTAGACTTAAGTATACTAAAGCACAGCTTGTGTGAGGTGGGGGATGAAGTGTTAGACTTCAGTATACTAAAGCACAGCTTGTGTGAGGTGGGAGATGAAATGTTTGAGACTTCAGTATACTAAAGCACAGCTTGTGTGAGGTGGGGGATGAAGTGTTAGAGACTTCAGTATACTAAAGCACAGCTTGTGTGAGGTGGGGGATGAAGTGTTAGAGACTTCAGTATACTAAAGCACAGCTTGTGTGAGGTGGGGGATGAAGTGTTAGAGATTTCAGTATACTAAAGCACAGCTTGTGTGAGGTGGGGGATGAAGTGTTAGAGACTTCAGTATACTAAAGCACAGCTTGTGTGAGGTGGGGGATGAAGTGTTAGAGACTTCAGTATACTAAAGCACAGCTTGTGTGAGGTGGGCGATGAAGTGTTAGAGACTTCAGTATACTAAAGCACAGCTTGTGTGAGGTGGGGGATGAAGTGTTAGAGACTTCAGTATACTAAAGCACAGCTTGTGTGAGGTGGGGGGATGAAGTGTTAGAGACTTTAGTATAGTAAAGCACAGCTTGTGTGAGGTGGGGGATGAAGTGTCAGACCTAAGTATACTAAAGCACAGCTTGTGTGAGATGGGGGATGAAGTGTTAGAGACTTCAGTATACTAAAGCACAGCGTGTGTGAGGTGAGGGATGAAGTGTTAGACTTCAGTATACTAAAGCACAGCTTGTGTGAGGTGAGGGATGAAGTGTTAGAGACTCTGTATGCTAAAGCACAGCTTGTGTGAGGTCGGGGATGAAGTGTTAGACTTCAGCATACTAACGCACAGCTTGTGTGAGGTGGGGGATGAAGTGTTAGAGACTTCAGTATACTAAAGCACAGCATGTGTGAGGTGGGGGATGACGTGTTAGAGACTTCAGTATACTAAAGCACAACTTGTGTGAGATGGGGAATGAAGTGTTAGACTTCAGTATACTAAAGCACAGATTGTGTGAGGTGGGCGATGAAGTGTTAGAGACTTCAGTATACTAAAGCACAGCTTGTGTGAGGTGGGGGATGAAGTGTTGGAGACTTCAGTATACTAAAGCATTGCTTGTGTGAGGTGGGCGATGAAGTGTTTGAGACTTCAGTATACTAAAGCACAGCTTGTGTGAGGTGGGCGATGAAGTGTTAGAGACTTCAGTATACTAAAGCACAGCATGTGTGAGGTGGGAGATGAAGTGTTAGAGACTTCAGTATACTAAAGCACAGCTTGTGTGAGATGGGGAATGAAGTGTTAGAGACTTCAGTATACTAAAGCACAGCTTGTGTGAGGTGGGGGATGAAGTGTTAGAGACTTCAGTATAGTAAAGCACAGCTTGTGTGAGGTAAGGGATGAAGTGTTGGACTTCAGTATACTAAAGCACAGCTTGTGTGAGGTGGGGGATGAAGTGTTAGACTTCAGTATACTAAAGCACAGCTTGTGTGAGGTGGACGATGAAGTGTTTGAGACTTCAGTATACTAAAGCACAGCTTGTGTGAGGTGGGCGATGAAGTGTTAGAGACTTCAGTATACTAAAGCACAGCATGTGTGAGGTGGGGGATGAAGTGTTAGAGACTTCAGTATACTAAAGCACAGCTTGTGTGAGATGGGGAATGAAGTGTTAGACTTCAGTATACTAAAGCACAGCTTGTGTGAGGTGGGCGATGAAGTGTTAGAGACTTCAGTATACTAAAGCTCAGCTTGTGTGAGGTGGGGGATGAAGTGTTGGAGACTTCAGTATAGTAAAGCACAGCTTGTGTGAGGTGGGGGATGAAGTGTCAGACCTAAGTATACTAAAGCACAGCTTGTGTGAGGTGGGGGATGAAGTGTTAGACTTCAGTATATTAAAGCACAGCTTGTGTGAGGTGGGGGATGAAGTATTAGACTTCAGTATACTAAAGCACAGCTTGTGTGAAGTTGAGGATGAAGTGTTAGACTTCAGTATACTAAAGCACAGCTTGTGTGAGGTGGGGAGATGAAGTGTTAGACTTCAGTATACTAAAGCACAGCTTGTGTGAGGTGGGGGATGAAGTATTAGAATTCAGTATACTAAAGCACAGCTTGTGTAAGGTGGGGGATGAAGTGTTAGACTTCAGTATACTAAAGCACAGCTTGTGTGGGGTGGGGGATGAAGTGTTTGAGACTTCAGTATACTAAAGCACAGCTTGTGTGAGGTGAGGAGATGAAGTGTTAGACTTCAGTATACTAAAGCACAGCTTGTGTGAGGTGAGGGATGAAGTATTAGACTTCAGTATACTAAAGCACAGCTTGTGTGAGGTGGGGGATGAAGTGTTAGACTTCAGTATACTAAAGCACAGCTTGTGTGAGGTGGGGGATGAAGTGTTTGAGACTTCAGTATACTAAAGCACAGCTAGTGTGAGGTGGGGGATGAAGTGTTAGACTTCAGTATACTAAAGCACAGCTTGTGTGAGGTGAGGGATGAAGTGTTAGACTTCAGTATACTAAAGCACAGCTTGTGTGAGGTGAGGGATGAAGTGTTAGAGACTTCAGTATGCTAAAGCACAGCTTGTGTGAGGTGGGGGATGAAGTGTTAGACTTCAGTATACTAAACTACAGCTTGTGTGAGGTGGGGGATGAAGTGTTATAATATTTAGTA
The DNA here is from genome assembly GCA_036924085.1 of Ariolimax columbianus. Lineage (NCBI taxonomy): Eukaryota > Metazoa > Mollusca > Gastropoda > Stylommatophora > Arionidae > Ariolimax > Ariolimax columbianus. The sequence goes on along the minus strand of JAVGWX010000004.1, from coordinate 19,234,955 downwards.
TACTAAAACACAAGTCGTGCGAAATGCGCTTGTCAGTTACTTGCTGTCTTTTCCTTACCTAACCGTAAGTCAGGTAAGATTTACCGCTGTGTCGACAGCAAAATGACTGTTGCAAGACTTGAACTCCTTACCTTTTACATGTAAAACGAGTGCTCTTCCGCTACCCAAACGACACACCCACATCAATAATACATGGTTCGGTTTATTCTATTCAAGACAGGGATATAAAAATGTTACGATCAATAGGTCTTCCTCTGTGACTAAGGGTTATGTTGTGTTTGCTCCATGTTGCCTTGATCCAGCTCACAGACACGCAAACCATTCTTTACATCACTAACAGCTCTGGATCAAAGGAGATATTTCATTTGCCATAGAGTGGTGAACGCTTGGAATGCATTGCTACAGGAAGTTGTGGAGGCACGGACAATTAAAGCATTTAAGAATAGATTGGATGCGCATAGATATTAGAGGACAGAAATGTATATGCAACTGGTTGTATACAGTTTCTGCAGAGCCTTCTAAGTCAGTATAAAGAAATTAAGTCAAGTTAAGTTGCATCTAGCATATCACGTTCTTCTTTGTTGTTTTCATCTCCTGATGAAAGTTGATTTTGAGTTTTCTCTGAGATACGGGAATCGTGTCATTCTATCCTGTAGATCAAGGCCCGACTTAGCAGCATTGGGAGGCATTTATGATAAGATCTTCACCTTCAAACATACTCAGTAAAGTGCCCAGAACTTCTCGAAATGGATACAATATAAAGCGAGGCTGCATCGGTACTGTACATTTACATTGTAAAAATGTAAGCAAAATTGATAGGTTTTTTTTCGGAAACCACTTTCTGGAGCAGAAACACGAACGAAACGTATGTTACGACCAAAAGAACTTCGTCAGTGACAGCAGACAATACCCTAAAGAACAACGAACACATCATGGAAGAAGGGATAAAACACATACACAATAGGTATAACAATAGAAAAGATCTTACCTGAAACTTTGGAACCACATGCACCCGTTTTCGGGTCAGGAAACTCCAATTCATGCACACACCAACACAGCTTTGGCTCATTAGCATTCAACTCCACACACACTGCGGAAGGACCACACTGAGCATCGCTTTCACAATGTCCTTTAACTGGGTCACTGTCGTTCACTGCAATTGGGTTCAGATTGACTCCTAACTGACTTCCACCCCCGATAACCGTATTATCCAGCTTGTCCGTAACTTGGTTTCTATCATCCTGAAATGGTTTCCGATGTGAAACGTTTGAGCTTTTTTTCTGATATTTCTGAAGTTTGGGCCCGTTGTTCATAAATTTCTGGAAATCAAATGTTTTCTTACTGCTGTTATCGCTTCTGCTGAACAAATCGTGGAAAAAGTATGTTAATTCTGGATTCTTATTCTCCAGACGTCCAGTTTCTGTAGGATATAACAATACATATAAGTTAGCCAGGTAGAAAATGTTGTTTGATAAAGATCAGAAAGGTCCTTACTAAAATAAAAAATTAAAATAAGTAATCAAACTAAAATTGATGGATTATTCATCTTTTGTTTCGCTATCTCAGGAGCACAAGAGACACTATTGTAGATGGCTACTCGTATGACGCCTGTGCTAGAGCCCTGTATTGCCTCTAGCTGCGGTGCTTCCTGTAGTAACATCATTAGCATGATGATGCTGCTAGGTTAATACGCTACTCTCTTTAGTTACACTTTACGACATGCATGGAGATGGGGTAATGAAATTCTCTTCTTAACAGTGGGGGGCTGTGGATCTTCACTTAGAAACTGAATGCTTATACAGTAATTAACGACAAAATACCTAAGGTGTGCATTCATAATTGTAAAGAAGAAGAATTTAGCAACATATATATAATTTATGCAAGGACTGCTCATTAGCAGATATTCATATTCATCATCATCATCATCAAATATCATGCAATGTGGGGCTCGGAATCAATTCCCTCCACAATTATGTAATCATCCTTTGAGCTTATCTACACGTCTGATGTTCTGTATTTTTCTGCCCAGCTTACCATCGCCTTACATGTTTATTCTCCTATATCAGTGACTTCTAGTGCTATCACTCTTAATCATTGCCATAAAGATGTCCACATCCTCCATTCAGTGTATGTGCTTAATATATGTTGTGTGTCTTTGAAATAGCTGCTAGCAGTGATTAACATAGTTGTAGATTTGCTGTATTCAGCACAGGTGCTAGGTAAACCTTTCGTAACCGACACGATTAAATCGACCCAGCTGTTAATGGGTACCTGATTTATTGTCCCCAAAAGAAAGGCTCAGAGGAAGGGAACTTTCCACCATAAGATATAGCCTTGTATAATCAATTTCTAACGCGTTATCCCCGACAGCAGTTTCTAATTAAGGACTACCGTAATAATTTTAGTGATTATCTTATACTGTTTTCTTCAAATGCATTTGTTTTTCTTAGCTTCCCTGGTAATCTACAGAGGAACTATATTTCGTATTGAATTATAAGAGGACGAAGTTTGAGAATGTATTATTTTGCGTGCAAAATGCGGAAACCAAAAGTCGAAGTTGTGGAAGTATTGACGGTCAAGAGCTGATAACAACGTAAGATAGTGTAGCTCAGATACCGAATCAGAACAGAAACAGACCGAAACCATGAAAGAAGAGTCACGTAATTCAATTAGCAAAGAAAGAAAGTCTTGCTTGATACGGTAACTGGCGAAGACCAACTCTCCTGACAGTTGCGGGAAAAGTGGTGACCGGGATAATGTTGGATCAACTAAAAAGGGGCTTTTGATGATAAACTGAGGGCAGAACATGTCGGATTTCGAGCAGGAAAATCTTGCACAGATCAAAAAGCAACAATCAGAATGATCACAGAGTAATCTGCGGTGCGACAAACACCTCTATATTTGAGTTTTATGGTTTTTGAAAAATAATTCGAAAGTACCAACCAAACGGTAATTTGGAAACTATTGAAGCATTATGGAATACCAGATAAACATATGAGAATTATGCCATATATTTATGAAGAAGCCACATGTAAAATAATCCCCAAAGGCAAATAGTCAGACCCATTTACAATTGACATTGGATTCAGACAGGCATACTTACTATCTCCACGAATATTTATTATGGTCACGGACTGGGATATACGGCAAACAGCAGAGTACAGCAAAACTTGAATGCAATGGACATTTGATTTTTTTTGTTTTGTTTTGCGTTCGCCTTATTTTTCTAATTCCCAAGGCGGTGTGCGTTGCACTGTGTTTTTATTTCGCGCCTGTCGGCCCAGTGCATCCGACTTCAGCATACATTTTATGTAAGGGTCTGCTTCCTCCTTCATTTTCAAAGGGTTTGCTTCCCCGGGGTAACAGCCGGTGCTGTGATGGGGATCGAACCCAGCACCTTCGGGTTGTGAGCCGTGCCACTTAACCACTAGGCCACGCCGTCCCCTGGACATTTGATTAATATCTACAAGACCTTCGTTTAGAAGATGATATATGTATGAGGTCGTATACGCAGTAGGTCATATAAGAAAAGATAAACAGACAAACATATTAAACAGTAAAAGTGTAATTGAGGATTAGTCTGAAGAAAACAAAGACAATTAGAAATAAATTTAGAAAAAATGAAGAGACGCTGTAAGGAAATAATGATCACTTATTTGGAAAGATGTACAGCTTTACCCATTTAGGAAGTAACATTTATAAATCAAAATGTTAACGTCAGGAACAATAAAGCAAGATTTGCTTTTAACTCTCTTCGCACAGTATGGAGCTCGGCAGCATTCTCGAGGGAAAATAGGATTAGGCTGTTTAATACGAATGTAAAGTCAGTCCTGCTTTATGGCGTCGAGAAATGGCACGTGATTAAGGGTATCAAATCCAGACTGCAGACATTAGTTAACGAGTTTTTTTTCGTGGCACACTTCATAATAGATGGCCAGAGGTAGGTATTGGAAAATTCAGATTTGTGGGAAAGAACACGCAACAATTTGGGAAGAGAGATAAATTGATGATGGAATGAACATTCTAATAACGAAGCCGGACAGGATGGCCTGACATGCGCTGAATAGGTACACACAAGGAAAGAGACGAGTGGGATTATCAAGGAACATTTTCCTGCGAACGGTCGAGGATTAAGTCAGTTCAAATGGACATCGTAGGCAGAACTATGATTATGACATATGGAGATCATCTGTTGCTGTCTAAAGTTCTAATACGAACCAGACGGACACATGATGATGATGATTAGTGATTAGTTCGAAGCATTTTGAAGTTGAAAGATGGTTGCCTCATGTATAGCTTAGTTTAGTTTGGTTTAGTGCTTAGGTGTTTGCCTCATTTATATTTTAGATTAGTTTAATGATTGCATCATTTATAGCTTAGTTTAGTTGAAAGATGTTTTCCTTATTTATAGTTTAACTTTAGTTTAGTTCAGTTGAAATATGTTTGTCTCATTTATAGTTGTTTTTTTTCGCTTGCGTTCGCCTTATTTCTCTAATCCCCAAGGCGGTGTGCGTTGTACTGTGGTTTTTATTTTGCGCCTCTCGGCCCAGTGCATCCGACTTTAGCATGCATTTTTTGCGCAGGGCTCTGCTTCCTCCTGCATTTTCTAAGGCTGTGTTGGGGATCGAACACAACACCTTCTGGTTGTGAGCCGTGCTACTTAACCACTAGGCCACGCCGTCCCCTCATAGTTTTGTTTAATTGAAAGATGTTTTTCACATTTATGTGTCGATGTAACACTCTAATACACCACATGTTTTTATTCATTACTTAATAATTTATAGGAAATGTTAATAGAACACAAATATAAATGGGCCAAACGTTTATTTGTGATACGTAAACGCATAAGGCCGAATGGAGACATCTATTCGTTTGGCCGAATAGTAAAATTGTCACTTCAGTGCAATCTCATATATAAAGGGACCCTGTGGGTTCCGGGATAGTGTCCGCCTTGGGTGGCGGAGATTGCGGGTTTAAATCACGGTTGAGACCTGAATTCTTTTCTCCTGGGTCTTCGGGTAAAAATTTCCCTGATCTCTGGGTAGAGAGATCAAACTCCCGCGTTCAGTGTCAAGCACGTTAAAAATCACTTGGCAATTAGAAATCGAAAAGAGTTGGCTTAACAGGCACTGTCCAGAGAAAATGTCAAATTCTCGCTTTGTGTGGCGAAGAATCTAAAATTATAGCTTTGTGTGGAGAGGAATCTAAAATTCTTGCTTTGTGTGGAGAAGAATCTAAATTTTGCTATCATTTTCATCGAACTAGTCCTTGTGATTTCGTGTGGATTTAGCAAGTTGTTTTAGCGCTGTAGTGTAAACAGTGTCCCCCTTAGGGACGCCCAGTTTTGGTCGATGCTGGAGTTTCCCGTTTAGTTGCTAGCTCAGTAGCGAAGCTGTTTCTAGTGAGTTTCAATTTCTCCATATTTAATTTTCTTGGAGGTTCTGTTCCCTCGAGGCACCTCTTGTGTTGGACTTCTACTTAGCTTGGTGATCACGAGACGATGGTCAGTCCAACACTCCACACCTCTCTAACTCTTTGTTATTTTAACATCACTTCGTTCCCGGAGACTGACAATGATCGATAAGATGCGAGTGACGGAACCTATAGTCCTATTTCTATCTGGGAGTCGGTGAATGGTGTTGGTAGTGGTATATTCATTTGTGGCACATTCAGTAATAATTAGTCGTTGACGTTACATTTACCTTTGCATTTCTATCAATTATGACATCCCGCGTAGTGTGATCAGCGTCAGCTCTGGTATTAAATTATCTTAGCAGAATTATTTTGTCAGAGTTTCGAACCTCATAGATAAATTTAAAAAATGAGGCGTAAGATGCGTTCATGCTCGGAACCACATTCCAGTGGTGCTGAGGTCGGCAAGCTCTTCCCTGGAAGAGTGAAAAGCGAAACTTAGTAGCCTGCCGATTAAGTGAGTTCACAAGCTAACCTGACCTCCTCGTGGTACACAATGGACAACTAGATCCGTGAGGCTCTAGACAAACGAGGCAATGGCTCGCCTGGGGGGACGGGCTCCTTCAGGTGAAATGCAGATGTCGGGCCACCGCAGCTTGGAGAGGAGATGGGCGCCGCCAGGTGGTTTCAAGCCTAAGAATCTCACTTGAAGACAAAAGCGAAATCTATAATATCGGATCTGTCGCACGGAGTGAGGGACGGGTGGAACAATCGTCCATCCATCCCGTCAGTCGGTCCCTGCGGCCGTCCCAGTGAGGCTTTTTACACACCCTTCCTCCGCCGACCGGTGTGTGCTGTACGTACGTCTCCGACAGATATCTGGTTGATCCTGCCAGTAGTCATATGCTTGTCTTAAAGATTAAGCCATGCATGTCTAAGTTCACACTGTCTCACGGTGAAACCGCGAATGGCTCATTAAATCAGTCGAGGTTCCTTAGATGACACGAGCCTACTTGGATAACTGTGGCAATTCTAGAGCTAATACATGCTTAACAAGCTCCGACCCTCGCGGAAAGAGCGCTTTTATTAGTTCAAAACCAATCGACGTTTCCCCTCGCGGGGTTGCGGCGTCCCCACTGGTGACTCTGGATAACTTTGTGCTGATCGCATGGCCTCATGTGCCGGCGACGCATCTTTCAAATGTCTACCCTATCAAATGTCGATGGTACGTGACATGCCTACCATGTTTGTAACGGGTAACGGGAAATCAGGGTTCGATTCCGGAGAGGGAGCATGAGAAACGGCTACCACATCCAAGGAAGGCAGCAGGCGCGCAACTTACCCAATCCCGGCACGGGGAGGTAGTGACGAAAAATAACAATACGGGACTCTTTCGAGGCCCCGTAATTGGAATGAGTACACTTTAAACCCTTTAACGAGGATCTATTGGAGGGCAAGTCTGGTGCCAGCAGCTGCGGTAATTTCAGCTCCAATAGCGTATATTAAAGTTGTTGCAGTTAAAAAGCTCGTAGTTGGATCTCAGGCGCAGGCGGGCGGTCCGGCTCGCGCCGGTTCACTGCCCGTTGTCTCCTGCCCTACCGTCTGCCGGCTCTCTCCCACGGGTGCTCTTCGCTGAGCGTCCTGGGTGGCCGGCGCGTTTACTTTGAAAATATTAGAGTGTTCAAAGCAGGCCTCGGCTGCCTGAAAAATGGTGCATGGAATAATGGAATAGGACCTCGGTTCTATTTTGTTGGTTTTCGGAACTGGAGGTAACGATTAACAGGGACAAACGGGGGCATTCGTATTGCGGCGTTAGAGGTGAAATTCTTGGATCGCCACAAGACGAGCTACTGCGAAAGCATTTGTCAAGCATGTTTTCATTAATCAAGAACGAAAGTCAGAGGCGCGAAGACGATCAGATACCGTCGTAGTTCTGACCATAAACGATGCCGACTAGCGATCCGCAGATGTTGCTTCGATGACTCTGCGGGCAGCTTCCGGGAAACCAAAGTGTTTGAGTTCCGGGGGAAGTATGGTTGCAAAGCTGAAACTTAAAGGAATTGACGGAAGGTCACTACCATGAGTGGAGCCTGCGGCTTAATTTGACTCAACAAGGCCAACACTGAAATGATTGACATGCCGAGACCACTTTTCTGGGGTCTAATATGGAACTGGTGCTGGATTTAGACCCTCAGAAATCTGGGGTTATGCCCCCTGTGGCTCGGTTGGTCTGCATCGAGTGTTCTGACAAAGGAATTGACGGAAGAGCACTATCAGGAGTGGAGCCCGAGGCTTAAATTAACTTAACACGCCAATACTGTAGAATGACTGTCAAAAAGAGAGCACCTTCGGGGGGTCTAATAGTGAACATGTGCTGGAATTAGACTCTCGAAAATCTGGGGTTACCCTCTAAGTAACTTGCCTGTCTCGCTAAATTAATTGACGGAAGGGCACCACCAGGAGTGGAACCTGCGGCTTTTTTTGACTGAACACGCCAATACTGTAGAACGACTGACAAATCGAGAGCACTACCGTTTGGGTCTAATAATGAACGTACTTTGGTATTAGACTCACGGAAGACAAGTCAGCTCTCTAACACTCTAATGAAAGAACGCTACGGAAATCGTGTTTAACCCCGCAGAAACCGCAGATTTCAAATACCTGGTCATTGACAAACAAAAGCCCTCAATAAATTCGTCTGACCAAATAGTGAACGGGTGCTGGAAATAGACCATCTGAAGACAGGTCAGTTTTACCCTACTAATGACAGGGCGTTGCTACGGAAAACCAGCTCATATCGAGAGGAGCCGCAGACACTTTGGTTCACGTACCAGGCTGGTAAGCCAATGGCGCGAGGCTACCATGTGGGGGATTACGGCCGAACCCTTGTAAGCCGCAATCCCGCCCAAAATCTCAGCACCACTGCAATGGGAGGCTCCTACATGCTCGGGACCTGGGGCTTGCGCCCCAGCCCTATCCGGTAGATCCGCAGCAAGAGGACCTTGCCGTCCGCCGAACAAAGCGGGCGGACAACTGCTTGATACTCACCTTATTCGGCGATGGGGTGCGAAACCACCAACCAAAGACTTAGTACCTGGTCGGGGTGTCGAAAACAGTAGAGCAGCCACCTCACTGGGAACTGTAGAGACTCAACCAATGACCATGAGAGCTGTCCGCACACCAGGCGAACAACATCTCTGTGACATTACCAGGCTTGTCCTCTGGCTAAATGCACTTCGGCTACGATATCTACCTCTGTACGTTATCAGCCATATAACTATCATGCTGGACGCAGAAGAGATGCAGACCAGCGGACATTGCACACCTGCCCCACTGTGTCAACACCCCAGGTGGCGGGGAATGCTAGGCGTACCATCCCTGCATAGAAGCCAAGAAAATAAAGGGAGAAAGAGATACCCCACTCACATGCAAATGCTACGTTTCTGGCAGGACGTGACGATCCTGGGATACAGACACACTGGACTGCCTCTCTTCCGGGTAAACCAGTCCATCTCATATATCATCTCACATATCATCATTGCACCCTATAGACACGAGTAGTGAAGACTCGATAGTCTGGTAAGACAACTTCCATAAGAGAGACAACTCTGATCATAAACAACTGCTGCCTTGCAGATAGGCTGGGGACAGCCAAAGGCTAATGAGGGCGTCCCTACAGAAACGCCTGTTGAAATCGGATGCACGGGGCCGCAAGCCTAACAAAACAGTGCAGCGTAAATCGCAGCATGATGACAGTACAACCTATTAGAAAAACGCATGGCGCTCATCCTGCGGAGTCCCGCCAGGCAGCGATAGTGCCGGGCCTCACTCCTCGAAGGGGCCCACCCTTGACTACTGGTGGTCACCCACCCATGTGTCGTGGAGTCAAGGCACATGGCTATGGGGCAACTTCTATTGACCAAAACCTCAAGACCCTCAAAATACTACAGTGGAATGCGGAGGGAGTCATTAACAAAAAACTTTCCCTAACACATCACCTGCATGAAGGTAAGATTGACGTGGCATGTATCCAGGAAACGCACCTCAACAATAATCATAAATTCTCAATCAGAGGATACCAGACCTTCCGTCTAGATAGAGAAGGCCACAAAGGAGGGGTCCTGATACTGACCAGAACCTGCATTCCGAGACGCGCGGTATCTGTCAATAACACCGGACAAGCAGAAATTGTAGGAGTTGACATAATGACTCAAGAGACGAAGCTCCGCATTTTCAATCTGTACGGACCACCAAATAGAGACCTATCGCTCTCGAGTATGGAGGTCAGAGACTCCAACTGCATAGTAGTTGGAGATTTCAACAGCCACTCGGAGAGATGGGGATACTCTGACACAGACAGCAGAGGTGACGAAGTGGAAGATTGGGAGATAGATGCAAATCTCTCCCTAATCAATAGGCAGGAGGATAGCCCTAGCTTCTATTCAAAAACATGGCATACCACCTCGACTCCAGATTTGGCCTTCTCCACACAGGACATACACCATAAAATAGACTGCCAGGTGCTAAACCAACTGGCAGGTAACGACCACAGGCCGATCAGGCTAACCATTGACATGGAAGTAGGCCCACAGGAAACAAAACCGCTCGCACGTTGGAATTACAAACGAGCCGACTGGGACAGATTTGCAATCCTGACAGATGGGCTGTGTGAAACCATCAACACACGAAACACCAAAATGAAGCCCATGGTAGAGAGCCTAAGCAAGGCAATAATGCAAGCCGCCACTGAAACGATCCCAAGAAGAGCCAGGAAAAACTATAAGCCCTACTGGAATGATGAGTTGCAGAAAGTGGAAGATGCAGTAACAAATGCTAGGAACATGGCAGAGCGAGAAAAATCCATGGAGGCAAACATCGCCCTCAAAACCGCCGTGGAGAAGTACAAACGCACTCTCAAGCAAACAGCAAGAGAAAGCTGGAAAAATAAAACGGAAAGTCTAAACCTGGACAAAGACGGGAACAAGCTATGGAAGCTAGTCAGAGCCATGAACGACGAAACCCCGTCAAATAAACAAATTACTATCAAGCAGGGCGAGAACTTGATCACAGGTAAGAAAGCCGCAAACGCCTTTGTCGATCACTATGCCAGAGCAAACCACATCGAGGTCCCTGCAGATAAGCATACAGACATTAGCGAAGAGCTAAATGGACACGAAAACATGAATACGGCACCTGAAGAGCACATGATGGCCAAACTAACAATGCGCGAAATGGAAGAGGCTATGAGAACGCTAAAGAAAAGGAAATCTCCCGGAAAAGACGGGATAACAAACGAAATGCTGATGGGGCTGGGCCAAACAGCGAAGAAGAAACTGCTATCGGTCCTGAACCAAAGCTGGAAAAGGGGAATTGTACCACAGGCATGGAAAGACGCAATACTGGTACCAGTACCAAAAACAGGAAAGGACAAAACAGATCCAAATGGATACAGGCCCATAAGCCTACTGAGCTGTGTCGGCAAGCTGATGGAACGGATAATAAACACCAGACTGATGTGGCATCTGGAAGAAAAACAAATACTAATTCCACAGCAAGCCGGCTTTAGACAGCACAGATCCACTGAGGACCAGGTCATTCTCATAGCCCAGGAGATAGAAGATGCCTACCAGGCACAGAAACACACAGTAGCTGTTTAGGTGGATCTGGAAAAGGCATTTGACAAAGTCTGGAAAAATGGACTTAGAGTCAAGCTAAGAAGAAGTGATGTTTGTGGGAAGATGTACAAGTGGATCAACCACTACCTCAAACAAAGAGCGGCCAGAGTCCAATTACAAGGGCAGATGAGCAAAAAGATGACACTCGAGCAGGAAGTACCCCAAGGGGGAGTACTGTCACCCACACTCTTCCTGGTATATATAAACGATATTACAGAGAATATACCAAGAAGAGTCCATAGCTCAATGTTTGCAGACGATCTGGCTATGTGGACCTCTGAAAAAAATCTCACCATATCAAGAAATCGGATGCAGACGGCCCTAACATCGCTGGAAGAGTGGGCGAACTGGTGGCTGGTCAAAATAAACGAGGAGAAAACCACATGCACAATATTCTCGCTTTCATTAAAACCCCAAAGTACCAAATTAAGTCTAAATGGCAAATTCCTGCAGCCAAACGACAACCCAACCTATCTGGGAGTCACATTTGATCGGCGCATGACATGGAAAAGTCAGATTGAGAGAAACCGAATGAAAGCCAGAGAAAGAATGGCAATCATGAGGAAACTTGCTGGCACAAGCTGGGGAGCAGACGAAGGCATACTAAAGAAACTGTACACTGGAAGAGTGAGACCAGTTCTCGAGTATGGCATTGCGGCATGGGCAACAGCAGCGAAGGCGAACTTCGATAAAGTTAACAAACTTCAAAACCAAGCCATGAGAATTATAACAGGTGGCATGAAGTCAACGCTAATTGTAGAACTTGAAAAGATTACAAAACTGCAATCCATGACCGATAGAAGAGACTGCAGAGCCCAGCTGCAGTCAGAGAAACTCCAAAGACTGACCGACCATCCAATGCACCAGAGACTAAACAATTTGGGAAATGGGAAACTAAAGCGGAGAAACTTTGCAGAAATAGCCAAAGCAAAGGTGCACGAAGATCCCATAAACGCACTAACAACACCAAACCCCATCACTACTGTACGAAAACCTACTTGGAGGCAGGATATATTTCCAGAGGTGGTAGAAAATATACCAGGTATTGCAAAAAAAAACTGCCAGACTGAAAAAGAAAGTAGAGATACTACCCTAAGCTTCATAACGAAAAGCTACCCAAGCATGGACTGGACCCATGCATACACCGACGGTTCTGTAACAAACACAACACAGAACGGAGGGGCAGGAGCATTCCTGAACCTACCAAATGGCAGAAAAATAACACTGTCATTCGCTACTGGTAAGTACACAAGCAATTTCAGAGCGGAGGCAGAGGCACTGAGGGCGGCAGTGGAAGAAATGGTGACACACAGGGAAAATGAGAGCCATATAGTCCTGCTGACAGATGCTCTCGTCGTAGTCACAGCGCCAAAAAACCAGAAAAACACTGAGCTTAATGACTTAAGAGCAGCACTCTGCAAACTGTGCCAGCAATCCGCACCAAAAAGGGTAGTGGTACAGTGGGTCCTATCACACTGCAACATCCAAGGCAACGAGGAGTCAGACAGACTGGCAAAAGAAGGTGCAAGACTACCACAAACAGATACCAGTATCACGTACGTAGAGTCAAAACGGCTTATCAAAGCCAGACACATGACCAAATGGGAAACCGAACATACTGGTTACACCAAAAACGATGCCTATTACCAGTTGAACCGAAGAGAGCAGGTCGTTGTCTTCAGACTTCGCACTGGCCACAATAGACTGAGGTACCACATATTCAACAAATTGAAGATAGGGTGTACCGACGAATGCCCGTGCGGTACTGGTAAAATGACCGCTGAACATCTGCTGCAGAACTGCCCGACATACGAGGATCAGAGAGAGCAGATGTGGCCATTACCAGTGGAACTGCAAGACAAGCTCTATGGCAGTGGCGACAGCCTCAGGATGACCGCAGCTTTTTTCGAAAAAATAATGGTTACTGTGTGACTGCGTACGCAGAAGAAGAAGAAGAAGAAGGATCGGTCGCAGCCCAGGTCAATAATTACCGCGCCTGCAGTTCCACACCAGAGCGGAGGTGTTAAATGTGCAACTGGTGATACCATAAGACTCAGAGGAGAGGAGTTCATTCTGGGCACTCGGAATGTTAGAACTCTAAGTGCATGTGGGAAAATAAAAGAACTGACCCATGAGATGAATAGATATCACTCGAATGTGCTTGGCATATGCGAAGCATGTTGGACAAATTTAGGCACAGAAGAAGGTCACAAGATTTATTACCGTGGAAGACCTGACAAACACCTACATAGAGTTGGAATGCTGCTGCATAAAGACACAGCATGCTGTGTATTGGGTTGTCGACCAGTTTCAAGCCGATTGCTCAGTATACGACTAAAAGCAAAGCCCTTCAATATCACGGTGATACAATGTTTTGCACCTACCTCAGATTTCGAGGATAGCGAGGTTGATAGCTTCTACGAGGGATAATATGCTTTGGTGAACAAGGTACCGAAGAAGGATATACTGGGGATACAGGGAGATTGGGATCAAGATGCTGAGCAGCGCATGAGCTGCAATGGTCAGCGACCCATAGCTGACTGCTAGCGGGAGGGCCAGCGAACCAGAGCTGCCAAGACCCTTCTACACCTCCACGCGGTGATCCTGGATAACATGCTGCAGCAAGGCAAACTGGCTAAGGAGAAGGGATCGAAGAGGGAATGCTAACCCGGTACTCAATAAATGCTTGCTGAAGTCAAGCTGTAAACTACGACACAACGCATTCCGTTCTCTGGGCTACATTCTGCTACTTGAGCCCTTTCGGGGTTTAGTAGCGGGAGATTGAGAACGAGTGAAGCCCAGCCAAGCCATACAGGGGGATTTGAATGCCAAAATTGGTGAAGACATGGTACGTGACTGTAAAGGCACATGTGGAGCATATGGAAATGTGACCACGAACGATAGAGGACTGAGACTCCTGTAATGTGTGTATTATAATAAGCTGATAGTAGCGAATACGCTAGGACCACATAAAATGTCGAGACGGTGGACGTGTCACCGCCCAAATAATACGCTATAGTCAGATAGACTATATTCTGATCCACATGAGATTCAGATCTAACGTTAATAGCGCCCGGACAAGACGTTTCTCATGGACCGATATAGGGAACGACCATGACTTAGTGCTGATGACCATGCATCTCAGACTAAAGAAAGTTCTGAAAAAAGGTAACTAGACTGAGATTTGACTTGGAGAAGTTGAAGTACCCGGATATAGTTGAGACTTTCGGACCGATGATGGGGGGAAGATTCGCACCTCTCTTGGTTCTTAACGAGGAGGCAGATGTTGAGACGATAACTGAAGCCCTGAATTCGGCATTAATCTTCCCGGCATCTGAGGTCTTAAGTAGGTGTAGGATTAAGAAGAAAGCATGGATCACGAGTGAAATACTAGATTTATGTAACAAGAGAAGACAAGTGAAGAGATCGAAGAAAATACTAGAGGGGATTAAGCAATATAGAGAGATAACTGCCGAAGACGGATGTGTCTGACCAAAAGATGCACATATCGCAGTCAAGCTGTTAACTAGAGACACAACGCATTCCGATCTCCGGACTACATCCTACTACTTGCAAAGCCCTGTTCATGGCTTGGTAGCGGGAGATTGAGAATGAACGCAGAAGAAGAAGAAGAAGAAGAAGAAGAAGAAGAGAGATAAACGGAAACATAAAAGCCAAGATGAAACAGGCCAAGGTGGAATGGATAACAACTCAGTGTGCAGATATCTAGGAAGAAATGATGCCAATGTGGCATATCAAATAGTCAAGGACTTAGTAAGGCCTGTACAAAGTCGAAATACAACGATCCAGGACAAGAGTGGGAAATGTATCACAGGAGCTCAAGACAATCGTGAACGCTGAACAGAGTACTATTCGGAACTATACAAGCATGAAGCTGTGGTGACCCAAGAATTGCAATGTCTTCCGAAGTGAGTCTGTTAGAGGAAATTCAAATGATAACAAGGGAGGACGTAAATGAAGCCGTGAAAATGCTGAAGAAAGGGAAGGCGGTAGGTGTGGATATTATCCCAGCAGAGCTCCTAGAAGTGGGAGGTGAGGCAACAATTGATACCCTGACATACATCTATAACAGAATTTGACAGACAGACAGCTGGACAAAATCAGTAATTATACCACTGGCTAAATCACGAAACCTAACAATGTGTCAGAACTATCGAACAATCAGTCTGATAAGTCATCCAAGTAAAGTTCTCTTGAGAATAATACTTAACAGACTGAAACCACAGGCATAGATAAACTTTACGGAAGAACAAGCGGGCTTTCGAGCAGGAAGGAGTACCATCGAGCAGATATTTAAACTTCGGCTAATGAATGAGAAGTACTCAGAGTATCAACAACAACTCTACCATGCCTTCATTGACTTTTGAAAGGCGTTTGACAGAGTGTGGCATGCGGCGCTATGGTCAACAATGACGGCATTATAAGTTCAACAGTGATATTGTGAGGCTAATTGCAAACCTTTATGAGCAGGCGACAAGCGCAGTATCGGTAGAGGGAACGCTAGGCGATTGGTTCCGTTCGACGGTGGGTGTGACACATGGGTGTATACTCTTCCCAACACTCTACAATATATTCTTGGAGAGAATAATGGAGACGACCTTAAACGGGCATGTTGGCACGGTTAAAATAGGTCACAGGCTTATCACATACTTCCGATTTGCAGATGATATTGATGTATTGACAGGCACAGAAAGGGAACTCAAGGAGTTGATTGGTAGATTGGATAGAGCGGCCCAGAGTTTTGGTATGGAAATAAATGCAGATAAAACAAGATCATGACTAATAACATAGAGGGGTTTACATCTGTCATAGAGGCAAATGGGCAGGAACTTGAGATGGTATAACGTTTCAAATATCTGGGATCGTTGATCAGCGAAGAGGGATCGAAGCCAGAGGTAATTGCAAGAATAGCACAAACAACAGCGGCGCTGACTCGGCTGAAACCTATATGGCAAGACAAGCGGCTCGCCCTCGGCATAAAAGTTAGACTAATGCGCTATTTGGCGATCTCAATATTTATGTATGCCTGCGAGACCTGGACCATTACAGCAGAATCTAGGGCAGAATACAAGCAATGGAAATGAAGGGCTATAGAAAACTCCTAAATGTTACATATAAAGATCGTGTCACGAACGTAAAAGTACGACAGCGAATTGAAAACGCTATTGGCCATTTTGAAGATCTGTTCACAACAATAAAAAGACGAAAGATGGCCTGGTGCGGGCACGTCGCGAGGTCCAACGGAATTACCAACTCTTTGGTTCCGTACAGAGACAGAGAGGGCGAGGACGTTCAAGGAAGAGGTGGGTGGACAACATCACTGAGTGGTCAAGCCTTCGTCCTGGTGAGATACGACAGGATGCGGCAGACAGAGAAAAATGGCGTGGGATTTTGGGAGTCTTCAAGTGTGCCCCAACGACCTGATGGGTTGTCGGATGAACTCAACTGAACTGATAGATAAATGTCTCGAGACCGTCATTGACAGCGTCCGAATTTGTCAATGTTAGAGCGTAGGCTGTTATGATAGTGGCCTGCCGTTCCTCTGTCAGAGAAAGTTACATTTTCATGAAGAGATCGTCGATTCCTTTAGTCATGCATTTTAATTGCTCCACTTTGGATGAATTTCATGGCAAATCTAACCACAGCTTCGCGTCGTTCCTAATTGCTGCGGCCGCTACAGAAAACACTGTAGCCAGAACCATCCTTTGAGAACTGTTCCTCCTCAGTCTGTCAACTGGTCGACATCCTTCATCTGTTAGAAAACGAATCACCGCTGACTGATCAACTCTGGACGGATTCCCTATCACACCCGCTATGTTTTCAACGGTCTGCTGATGAAACTATGAGTCAAAGGTTAATGCAATTTTGCAAACATGACGGTTGATATGTGCTGTTTACACTAGAAGGGACGTCATCATGCGTATCGCACGTATGTTCACTTGGTGCAGTTAGGTCCGGTTTAATTTGAACACGTCTCCTCTATATATATATTTATATATATATATATATGTATATATATATATATACACACACACATGTAGAAAGGCACCGAGATAGAGTGAGAGAGAGAGAGAGAGAGAGAGAGAGAGAGAGAGTGATATGTATATAAAGAAAGAAAGAGGTTGAGAGACAGAATGACAGACAGAGAAAAAGTGGAAAGATATAATTAAAGAGAAATGATGGAAAGAAAGAGATAGGGGGTGAGAGGATAGAGAGTTGTATGAGGAGAAGATGAAAGATAGTTAGTGACAGTATTCACAAGCCACTCATTGCACTATATCAACATGGACTTGTCGAACAAGCTTCCTGGGGCAAGCCTATCCAGTTTTCACTCCAATTCCGGATTCCGTTTCACAATCATACCATTCTCAGTTGAACTCGGGCCAGCGAGACAGCGCCTTCAACCAAATGGTTACAAACCTCGCCACAAGCGGTTCGATACCTCTTTGTTGAATAAATCCAATTTGCGTTAGAGTATATGAACGTAGACCAACAACTGGTATTAGGCTATCTGCAGCCATAAGTCTTACTGATTGACGTAATTACGTATTTCAGCTTACATATTTTTTCATTGTCAAGTCACACAATGTGAAGGAAGACCACTTCATCTTACCGCCTAATATGAAGCCCTGATCCATCCATTTGCAGTGGCCGTCATTGTTTAACGTGATAAGGTTGTTAGCAGTAAGTTGGTCACAAACTGATATGAGATTGCTGAAAAATGTAGTTGATAGTTTCTAAAGGGATGATTAGCTAACAGCAACATCCAGTTGTGTGATTACTGTAAGGAGCAGAATCTAGATACCGTTTGCATGTGCGCAGCTGATACAAAATGACGTCCGTGCCCACAGATTGTACAATCAAAGAGCATTGCGATGTTATGAGTTTTTTTAAATGTAAAAGGAATTTCTGCAAATGAAATCCATAAGGAAATGCTTTCCGTTTAAGGTTAGGAGAGTTTGCCGCATAAAGAAGTGCATAGCTGGGTTGATCAGCTTTCTCAAGAAAGTTAAACAATTGCTGATGATGTCCGACCCAGTCCTCATATTTAAATTGCACCAGAAGTGTCTGTGTGACGAGTTGCGGAGATGATTCTAGCTGATAAATGAATAACCACAGACAGTGTACCGACGGCAGTATAGTGTTCACATGGTTTGGCCTACATCATAATGCACGATGCCAGCGACCTTGGCGGGGGACGTTTGGCGAATGACGAAGAGGTTGAACATGGTAAATAAATTCGGCTAAGATCATCATCATCATCTGGTTGATCGGTCCGGAGACTGGTTGTAAGGTTGTCTGAGTGTGTCTCTCCATTTGACTCTATCCTCTGGTTGATCGGTCCGGAGATTGGTTACAAGGTTGTCTGAGTGTGTCTCTCCATTTGACTCTATTCTCTGGTTGATCAGTCCGGAGAATAGTTGTAAGGTTGTATGAGTATGTCTCTCCATTTGACTCTATCCTCTGGTTGATCAGTCCGGAGACTGGTTGTAAGGTTGTCTGAGTGTGTCTCTCCATTTGACTCTATCCTCTGGTTGATCGGTCCGGAGATTGGTTACAAGGTTGTCTGAGTGTGTCTCTCCATTGACTCTATCCTCTGGTTGATCAGTACGGAGAATGGTTGTAAGGTTGTCTGAGTATGTCTCTCCATTTGACTCTATCCTCTGCTTGGTCAGTCCGGAGACTGGTTGTAAGGTTGTCTATGTCTATCCATTTAATCCTATCCACTGAAATTCTCTTCATTGCAGCATAAGTTGGTACTTTAATGTCCGTGCATGAATGAGATGTAAAGATGAGTCTCGGTCACATTGGTACTCTCTTTCCTTGAATCTTCCCTAGTATCTTCTGTAGAAGACTTCCATGTTTCATATTGTGACCCAGCTAACTCAACCGACATTTTTGTATCATATGCAATATCTGTCTTTGTGCGCCCACGTCATTGCGAACATTATCATTGGATCTGCTTTCTGTCAAACTCAATCTTAGCATTCTACAATAGCACCACATTTCAAACTCTTCCAAGCTTTTTTCATCCTTCTTTGCCAAAGTCCTTGTTTCAGACCAATACAGTGCAATTATCCATATGAGTGGCGATTGTTCCTTTTCTCAGTTCTATCCTGATATTCTTTGAGGTTAACAATTTATGTGTTTCTCCGAAGCCCTATTTTTGCCATTGCAATGCTTATCTTAATTGCTGTCTTGGTGCGGGCATCTTCTGTTATGGTTTGCCTCAAATATGTAAACTTCTGTACTTGTTCGATTATTTCTCCATCGATGGCTATTTGTATGTGCTTATGTTGCTTAGATATTACCAACATCTTTGTCTTCGATGTGTTTATGTTGATGCCAAAATCTTTGGCTGTGCTATTAATTTTATCAAGCAGCATTTGCAACGTTGCTACTGATCCTTCTACTATCGCTTGGTCATCGGCAAATTTGATCATTAACTTTCATACCATTAACTTTGACATCCCTATTACGCCACGTAACCTTGGCCATTATCTCAGAATATGTGTTATAGAGACTCGGTGAAAGCAAGCAGCCCTGTCCTACCCCCTGTTATAGAGACTCGATGAAAGCAAACAGCCCTGTCCTACCCCCTATTATAGAGACTCGGTGAAAGCAAGCAGCCCTGTCCTACCCTCTGTTATAGAGACTCGGTGAAAGCAAACAGCCCTGTCCTACCCCCTGTTTTATGGAAACGTTATCCGTGAGACGTTGTGATTGAAATAATCACTTCTTGATTTTCATACAGGTTTCTGGCTTAACCTAAATAGTGATCTTTCTATTTCTATTTATTGCAAACTCTTAAATAGTTTGCTCCAGGGAACTTGATCAAAGGCTTTCTCGTAGTCAATAAAACAGATAAACGATGTACGTCCTTGATCGATCATTCTTTCTGCAAGAAGCCGCAATGATCCGATGGCATCCCGTGTACCTCTGGCCTCGCGAAATCCAAACTGATTATCTTTCAGTACCTTCTCTATTTTTTATCATCTTTCATATGAATAATCTTCAAAAGAACTTTAGCTGCATGTGTTATCAAACTGACCGCATTCTGTAGCATTTGATTTTGGGGGGAAAGGAAATGATATTGGAGTTGTGTGATATTTTGGTCATATTCCCTTGTTGTAAATGTCATTAACATGTTGAAAAACTAAATTATGTAAAGTTTCTTTCGCTGCTCTCAGTAGCTGGATTCATCTATCCCTGGTGCCTTGTTGTTTGAGATTGCAGAAAGTGCCCTAATTAATTTCTTCTTTCGTGATAAGTAATCGCTCTTCTGCCAATAGCATGTTCTTTAGTGGATGTTATATTGAGGTTGAGAAAAGGCGCAGTTTCTTCCTCACTTTAATCCAAATCACCGCGCAAGTCACCCATTTCAGCGGACACAGCAAGAGATACGACTGTCCACATGGCTGAACAAAGAGAGTGGTCTTCATCACTTGTGATGGACAACTATTATATATTGATACAGGCCCCGATCATCGTACCGTTCCTTAACATTTTTCCTCCATCTTACATCTTTGTTTTCCGGGTCTATTATTGGTTTCCCATTCTTATCATTACTCACCCGTGATTGTGTGCCTGTAGGTTTACGGAACGATTCTTTTATTTTCTTATGGACTTGATCGACTTTCCCAGATCTCTCCAGATCTTCAATTTTCTCGCATTGTTTTATCCACCATTTTTCTCGTGCCAAATTCCATTCTTGATCCAGTCCATTCTTTAAACGCTTATACGTTGTAGAACTATGCTCTGTTTTAATTTTTTTTCTCCATTTGTGCCTGTCCTCCATTTTGTTTATCATTTTAGGTGTTAACCACGGTTTCTTGTTTTCTGCTTTCTTGTTAACCGATGTTATCTCTGCTGCCTCTTTTACGGCTTCTTTTATATTCTGCCACTGACGATCTATGTCTTCAGTAACATGTTTTTCTTCCCTAAAGCAGAAGTCACATAGTTCTGGAATTCAACTCTTTTCTCCAACTCATTTAAAGCTCTTACATTCCACTTCCTCTTCCATCGTAGTTGGAATTTCCTCATAAGAAAAATATGATCTGAATCAGCATCCGCATCAAGGAAGGCAATTTATTGTATAACTTGGTTTCCATATCTTGTTTCCACCATGATGTAATCTACTTGGTACCTCCCCTTATTCCCAAGACTTTTCCATGTGTATTTCCTTCAATCCGGGACTTAGTTCCAGGTGTTTTTTATTATGCAGTTTTTTCTGGTGGCAGACGTCTACTAGTCTTTGTCCTCTTTCCTTCCTAGTACCCAGCCCATTCTTCCCAACTATGTCCCGCTCAGAGCCCATGCCAACAATCGCATTCCAATCTCCTGTTATCACGACACTATCTATGGCATTTGTTGTTATCAGTATTTGTTCTAGAGTACCATACATCTCTTCTTTATCATCTTCATCGTGCGCTGGTGTTGGCATATATATTTGTATTATGACTGTGTCTACCGGATGAGAAGCCATTCTCTATGACATTAATTTGTGGTTGTGTATGGGCACCTCTCTCAGCGCAGATGTTGTCTTTTTATCCGGTATGCAGGCTACTCCCACTTGCCCTCTTACACATCCTGATTGTATTATATTCTTCACCTTGATATACTCCCTCATCTCTCGAGCGTGTCTCACTCAAACCAAGTATATTTATGTGCAGTCTTTTCATCTCTCGAGCGTGTCTCACTCAAACCAAGTATATTTATGTGCAGTCTTTTCATCTCTCGAGCGTGTCTCACTCAATCCAAGTATATTTATGTGAAGTCTTTTCATCTCTCGAGCGTATCTCACTCAATCAAAGTATATTTATGTGCAGTCTTTTCATCTCTCGAGCGTGTCTCACTCAATCCAAGTATATTTATGGGAAGTCTTCTCATCTCTCGAGCTTGTCTCACTCAAACCAAGTATATTTATGGGAAGTCGTCTCATCTCTCGAGCGTGTCTCACTCAAACCAAGTATATTTATGTGAAGTCTCCTCATCTCTCGAGCGTGTCTCACTCAATCCAAGTATATTTATGGGAAGTCTTCTCATCTCTCGAGCGTGTCTCACTCAATCCAAGTATATTTATGGGAAGTACTCTCATCTCTCGAGCGTGTCTCACTCAAACCAAGTATATTTATGGGAAGTCTTCTCATCTCCAATCTGATGTTCTCCAACTTTCCCGGCCTCATCATTGTACAAACATATCTATATTGAAACAAGGATTTCGCTTAATGACGACCCGAGAGGCCTTGCTTCCTCTCTTGCCGGGCACGGCACGTGGATCGTCCATGGTCCCGTCTTTGCTGGTTGGGTGATTTATATGTGACATATCATCACGTATCATGTTATCGGCTAAGATAACAGACCAAATATTTAAATTCTGTAGTGTTTAGTGCATTGTTATAGCGGTGAGATAAATGAATCGATGTTGTTGGTGGAAATGATGTTCAGAAATGACGGACAATGTAAGAGAATAATACATGGTTTTTAAGTTCGTATCTCATTTAGTTAAAAAAGAATAAACAAAAATATATATTTGTGAGCTGTTTACTGGCTTCGTGTATCACCTTCTTGATAGCAATTTAAAACTTGTTTAAAACTTACAATGGACTTATTTAACTAATTGAATTAGTTCTGGAGTAAATAAACAAGGTCACAGTAGTCGCACGTAAGACAATACCGTCAGAGATATCGTGTTAGCAACTTAATTGTACACGGTCTCATTTGTTTGTCGAAATGAGATGACGTTATCGTATTTGCTGCCTCGCCCCTCATAAAATTAAGTCAGGTACCAATTTACGACTCTTTACACTCGAGCATGCCAAAGTCGGAGATTGCCACTAGCCCATTTGCAACGAAAGGCAAATGATCAAACCGCTGAATTAACAACTGGTTTTGGTACTTCATACCATGGCTGATGGGGAGAGGAGACTAACGTCTGGTTAGGCATAACATACTAATTGGACATGTTATCATGATAAGGCAAAACATACTGATCAGACATGTTAGGGTTTGGCAAAATATACTGATCAGACATATTAGTTAACGATATGCGAAACATACTGATCAGATACGTTAGTCAGGGTCAGGCGATCCCGATATTACTTTCTGGTCTCCCTTGAAACAAGTTGTTTTCATGGCTATCTGGTTAACGAGATGGGGGTCGGCCTGACACCTGAAGTAATGAGCGACAAGTAGATGAAGCCAAGTATAGATCAACTGCCTGTTAGACCCCAATTCACCCCCATCAGCACGGTCCAGGGAAGCTGCTGCAGCCCGTCCCCTAATGCGCTTGTCAGGGCACACAAAGAGCAATCTGACTCGTTCTACATCATTAGCATCATCACTATGGTCGATGCAACTACTACCACAATACTTTATCATCATCACTATGGTCGATGCAACTACTACCACAATACATTTTCAAGTTCGCCAACCACTTAGCACTGGAACAAGAAAGCTTTTCACGACAAACCCTGCGCAAATTCTTGAACATAATCGTCCTATAGACGGACCAGTTCTTGTGGTGGCGCTATGCTTCACTTGGAGGCAAGAAAAGCGAATAGTTGGTAACTATCGATGCTCCGCCTGCAGCTATACGAGTCTTCCGTGTACTTTATTGCAACTACTCTCTACTCACTGCCATTAATCAAGTCCCTCTTTCCTTATCTATTCATCTGGATGCGAGTCACAAACCTCTTTATTCTCATTTAACGATATTTTTTGAAGGTTAAAGTGGTGCTATTCTTTTCAAACTATATACCACTGACGTGCATCCTCGTCTTAAAGTACCACGCTATATGTCGGTCAGTCTTACTTGTTAGTTTCCGTCGTGTCTTGCGTGACTTCTTGTATTTTGGGTTTCAAATTAGTGTGTCTGTGTGTGTGTGTGTGTGCGTGTGCGTGTATGTGTGTGTGTGTGTGTGTGTGTGTACATGTGTGTGTGAGAGCCCGCATGGTTAAGGAATACTCACATCTTATTCGGAGACGAAAATGTTAATGGCGTAGATATAAAAACATATAAATACGCACATGGCATTATACGAGGAGGTCTTAGTGTACTCATCGACTTCAATTCATCGATGCAGGAACAGAAGAGATCAAAAGCCAAGAGTATAATGGGAAATAAATAGAATTTCAAAGAAAAGAAGCGTGTATACATTTCCATTAACTTGAAGAGATACGATAACGGGAATTACAACAACAACAACAATAAAGGAGGAATAAGAGCTGTGTGTCCTTACAGACTTATTTCACATCCGATAAAGAATACAAACATATGCCTTATCTAGGTTTTGAGCGACTGTTTCCGTGATCAGAAGACCAATATAACTAACATGCCGGTCTAGCTGTTTCTCGCGGTAAAGTATGATAACGCTTTGTTTTTTACTTTGATAACTCAAACGACACCAATTTAAGGATAACAATATACAACTAATGGTCTTCTATTGCCAGTTTCTAAATCAGTTTTTTTTTGTGGAACCATAATCAAAGCTACATGGGAAGAAGTCACGTGAGATATAAGAATCCGTTCTGAAATTGACAAAAAAGAAAAACAAAATTTACGCACCAACCGACTTGGATGCAGACGTGAGATAATGCTGTATCAACTAAGAATATTGACCAGAAATACACTAAATTAATATTATTTTAGACATGTCATGAGTGCAATGACCACAATAACATCCAACACCTACCAACATAATACATGAGATATGAAAACAATAATAATAATGTTCGATCTATAATATATATATATAATAATTGCGTCGGTCTACTACTGTTGAGACCACGTACTGTCAAAAAAATGGACGTTTCAAGTTGCTTCTCATTCAAATTTCAATACCCGGGTATGATGATGCTCTGGCGACATGTAGTTTCATGTACCGATCAAGGTCATTGCGGAACGTGTACTCTGCTGCCTTGAAGCAGGAGTCAAGAGGATTAAAGGCATCACCACAAGTGTGAGCAATGTGTCTTGTGTATGTTGCTAACGAAGCAGGGTTCAATTTTCCCCTGGCAATGTGTTAGTCCATATTCGGTCCATGTGTAATTGTCTGGCCGCACTTAAACCGGCGTAGTTAACAAATATGGCAAAGGGAGCCAGTCTCATGAATTACAGCCGTGTGCAATAGACCATATAAATACGACACATGGTAGCCAAAATGCTATTTGAAATAGCCGATGTCTAAACCAGGATAACCGGGAGTAAAAGAACCACACAATGAACGAACTAATTAATTCAAATAGAAAACCGCAACGTATTTACGGGAACACAAGTGTCAATCGTCGACTAGTATGAATCTCAGTAAATCTGTGGTCCGATCGGATGCATAATGGGCTTAGAATAGGAGAGCATATCTAGACCCGCCGCCTATAAAACGCCATCTTTGCTGATCTCATTATCAAGGAATAAACTCGAGGCACAATCGAATTAACCGCAGTATAGAAATAGCTTTGGAAAATATTGTGAAGCCTGGCATACCAACATAATTATGACAATTAGTTAGATAGTTAATATCCACTAGAAAGGCAATAATATAATGCATAAATGATACACACATACACACACATGTTGTACAACCACACTTCAACCCAACTGCACTGTTACCTCCGTACACTGTTCTTTCATGTCCTGGTCACTTAGACAAAACTTATTGCAGATCCACATTACACAATAACTCAATGTGAATCGTACTCAACAAAGATAAGTTTATTTCAAGCAACTGTTGCAGCGTGGAAACAATGGGTTCACCAGGGATAGCAATACTTCTGTTTCTGCTGTAAAATAAAACTACCAGATTACTCTATCCGACCATGGCGAATAGTAAACAGATGGAATGTCATTGATAAGCTCCCAGAATTAGTTCAGAAGGTTTCCACAACTTACAAGCTATTCCATAATTGTCTTGGTTGAACTATTCCGGCAACAATTGCGAGTTGGTCTCCTCTGCTTCAATGAAAGGTATGCTGTTACTGCAGCTGGGAGAAAAATGAACGAAGGATATTTACCAGGACATCCTGCACCTAATTGTCAGTGTTGTCCGTTTCTGTAATCGATTCTACTCAATCTGTCTCTCAACTATTGGTGTCAAATCTACTTGTGACTGATCTCTTCGCAACTTGTGTCTGATCTCTCAAATCCTTGTGTCTGATCTCTCAAATCCTTGTGTCTGATCTCTCAAATCCTTGTGTCTGATCTCTCAAATCCTTGTGTCTGATCTCTCAAATCCTTGTGTCTGATCTCACAAATCCTTGTGTCTGATCTCTCAAATCCTTGTGTCTTATCTCTCAAATCCTTGTGTCTGATCTCTCAAATCCTTGTGTCTGATCTCTCAAATCCGTGTGTCTGATCTCTCAAATCTTTGTGTCTGATCTCTCAAATCCTTGTGTCTGATCTCTCAAATCCTTGCGTCTGATCTCTCAAATCCTTGTGTCTGATCTCTCAAATCCTTGTGTGATCTCTCAAATCCTTGTGTCAGATCGACTGTGTCCGATCTGCTTAACTTAACGTCTTTATACTGGTTTAGAAGACCCTACAGAGTCTGTATAACACCAGTTTCATTTACATCACCTTGCTATAAAAGCAATGCTCATCCAATTTATTCTTAAATGCATTAACTGTCCCTGCCTCTACTACCTACCCTGGCAATACATTCCAAGCATTCACCACTCTCTGACTAAAAAAAATATTTCCTAATATCTAATCTGGACCTCCCTTTAGTCAACTTGTTTTTTTTTTTTTTTGTTTTTTTTTGTTGTTTTTTTTGTTTTTTTTTTGCTTAGATGTTTGCCCCACTAGTTTCTACTGGCGGAGGCGCGCCATTTTCCACCCCAGACCGTAGTCAATTGGGCGATATCAGGACGCATAAACCAGTGCTTGGATGCATGTGTGCATCTGTATGTACCTATGCTAGGTTTGTGCGCCCTCAGAAGCTAGCCCAACCAAAGTGCAATGGAAGGGCTTTACCACGAGGGTGCGTGTGAAAGTTGTGCAAGGGTGTGACTGTGGGATAGAGTCAAATGAAACAGAGTGGGGTGAGAAGAGAGAGAAGAGTTGAATGATTTCTAGTCAACTTGTAGCTATGCCCTGTTGTTATTGTAGGTGGCTGTATTTTTAAAAAACTTGTTATAGTCTAATTTATCGATTCCTCTGATCATCTTATAAACCTGTATTAAGTCACCACGAATTCTTCTCTCTTCTAGACACTGTTTTAAGTCACCACGAATTCTTCTCTCTTCTAGACACTGTAGGGCGGTTTTTCTGAGTCTTTCCTCATAACTGTAATTTTGGAATCCCACTGTCAGCTTTGTCGCTCTTTTTTGTAATTTTTCTAGCATTGTTATATCCCCTCTATGATAACGACTCCCCACCTGTACACAGTACTCCATTCTAGGTCTAACTCATCTCTTGTCTATCGGCTATTTGTGTATCAACTGCCTCCAATCTCTTATGTAGGGTCTTTCATATCTCTCAAATGGCTCTTAGTCTGAGGTGTGTCAGGCTTAAATAATCTCTCCTGGTCCTATCAACTGGCGTGTCTTCTATTTTTCGAGGGAAAGTCAACCTCCGCGTTCCCTAACTTTCGTGACCAATGGTCAGCGCTCTGGAAACGAGTTGTTTCCGCAGAATAATTACTCTGGCTAAAGAGTTCTAAAGCTGAGGTATGGTAAAATAAACCTTCCTTGCTTATTTTCTTAGTTCTCAAACTACTGGGTGATCTGATGTGGTGACCCGTGGCTGGATCTATCACATACGTACGCGCGATGGCACACAAACACACACACACACCCACACACACACACATATACATATATATATATATATATATATATATATATATATATATATATATATATATATATATATATATATATATATATATACAAAAGGGGTTCAAGTCAAATCGGAACTTTTTGTTAAAGAAATAAAAATATTTCAAGCAGTCAAAATGCCAAATATTTTTCAATATAAATCTCCTTATGCACGTTTACCAGCGTTCAATTGATGCTTGATATGTTTTAGCGTAGAACACTTTGTGAGTATGTCTGAGCCAATACAGGGCAGCCTGTTTCCCTTCGTCATCATTGCTGAAATGCTGACCTACATAAATTCTTTTAGGAGTCCAAACAAGTAGAAATGGCTTGTAGCGAGGTCTATGTTACATAGTGGATATGACAATACCTTCTAGTCAAGTTGCTGCAAATGGCACATAGTGCGGTGAGCTGTATGAAGTCGAGTGCTATCTTATAGTAGCAAGGCGCCCTTTCTGATCAAACAGGCGGTTTTTTTTGGTTTTTTTTTCAGCGGAAGATTATGCACATCGCTCAAAATACGTATGCACATACGTATGTGGTTCACCTTTCAGCAATAGGACACAAGTGCCCTACCCAACGATAACAGTTCCAGCAGGCCGAACTAGAACAAAAAGGTCCAGATTGATTTGAACGCCTTTCGAATGTATAGAGGGGATCAAGATGCTGAGCAGCGCATAAGTTGCAGTGGCCAGCGACCCACAGCTGACTGCTAGTGTCAGGGCCAGCGACCCATAGCTGACTTCTAGCATTAGGGCCAGCGAACCAGAGCTGCCAAGACCCTTCTACACCTCCACGTGGTGATCCTGGATAACAGGCTGCAGAAGGGCAGACTGGCTAAGGAGAAGGGATCAAAGAGGGAAACTCAAAAAATGCTTGCTGAAGTCGGATGTGTTGGACCGAAAGGTGCAAATATCGCAGCCAAGCTGTAAACTACAACATAACGCATTCCGTTCTGCTACTTTCCCTTTCAGGGTTTGGTATTGGGAGATTGAGAACGAACGAAGAAGAAGAATAAAGAAGAATGTATAGAGATTTAGGCTAACTTTAAAGTAACTGAAACTACTGATTTTACATGTTTTATCCATTAACTGACTAAAATGTCTGGTATTCAGAAACATGAGACAATTCAGAGGCGGCGGCTATCTGAGAAGTTGTCAATCCGAGGCCAGTATTGTTCTCTCTCTTGTGCGTGAGGACCCATCTTTGTAGGATTTTTTTTCCCGTCAATGTATGCTCCCTTCATGGACACCTGTCATATGTCCCAATCCTCATTTTGTTATAAAGATCATAAAGAGTATATTATGCCCAGTTATCAGTCTGAAGATGACGACTTGCTATTCTCTAGTCAAATCATAGTAGTTGTTTTTATTTCGGAAGTCGGGGTGTTGATCAGCCCATTTCCCCTGAACTTGGCTTTAATTATGGGCTATGCAAGACTGGCTGCAGCTTAATTGCCTTTAATATTGCAATAGGAGCGGATCCACTTAATGACCTAACTTGGGTGTTCTACTGAGAGCTGTCTCAGGGAGTACATATACATTGCTCGAGATCTTTATTATTGTAATGTTTTAGCGCTGTAAATACTGACGAGCCATCATTCAGAAACAGTATGTCTTCTTGTGGATTTTTTTTCATTTTGGACTGTAAGGTCGGTAGAGGCCCATAGGGTACTGCGTTTCCACGGGCGTTGTTGGAGTATTTTCCTATTGTTACTACCATCATTTTCTTTCTCGTTCCATAGTCTGTATTAGACCCCTGCACGTTCATTGTATGGTGCTTTGTTATTTGCGGCTTTGGGAAAATAAGTGTATCCATGTTTCTGGCGGGTATACTATTCTTAGATATTCTTCTGTGATCAATGTCCCTCCTAAATCTGTCCGAGTTCCAATCTTCTCTAATCCTTCTATGGTTTCTACTATCTCAGGATAGTTTGCTTTTTTTCCATGCTGGATTTGGATGTTTGTTTTACGTCTCGACATACTTCCTGTCTAATAAAGGGGTCTGATTTTGTAAGATCTTTTGTTTCTAATAAATGAAGTGGTTTCTATAACTACCCTCGTTAAGTGCAATTTATCCGGTCATATGTTTGGTGATCTTGCATTTGTATGCTTTTTGGATCTGTTTTTTTTTTCTTCATGTCAGTCTTGGGTCCATTGTTATCCCTAAATAAGTTGAACCTGTCTAGGATTGCTTCTTAGGGTTTGGGAGACTAGCATAAGACTGTGAAACGACGTAGGAAAGATAACTCTTACAACATGTGAGAGATAACTCTTACAACAAACAAGAGCTGCCTTGCTGATAGAGTAGAGAAACAGTCAAAGGCTAAGGAGGAACCCTACACAACTGAATGATAAAGACGGTCGTAATGCGAATATGGGCGCAGAACACAGTGAAACGCAACTAGCATCATTTAGAAGAACACATAAACGTCTTTGCTATAGACACTGATGGGGATCTCTTAAACAGACCATTCACACATTGAAATTAAGGAGACAACCCATTGAAATCATGGGGGCCAACCCATTGAAACCATTGGGCCAACACATTGAAATCTTTTGAGCCCACGTTGAAATTAAAGAGCCTACTTAGTGAATTCATGGAGCTACACATTGGAATCGGGGAGCCCACATATTGAAATCATGGAGCCCACTCAGTGAAACCATGGATTCCACTTAATGAAATCATGGAGCCCACTCAGTGAAATCATGAGGCCCACTTAGTGAAATCATGGAGCCCACTCAGTGAAATCATGGAGCCCACTCAATGAAATCAGGGAGCCCACTTAGTGAAATCATGGAGCCCACTTAGTGAAATCATGGAGCCCACTTAGTGAAATCAGAGAGCCCACTCAGTGAAATCAGGGAGCCCACTTAGTGAAATCATGGAGCCCACTCAGTCAAATCATGGAGCTCACTTAGTGAAATCTGGGAGCCAACTTAGTCAAATCATGGAGCCCACTTACTCAAATCATGGAGCCCACTTAGTCAAATCATGGAGCCCACTTAGTCAAATCACGGAGCCCACTTAGTCAAATCATGGGGCCCACTCAGTCAAATCATGGAGCCCACTCAGTCAAATCAGGGAGCCCACTTAGTCAAATCATGGAGCCCACTTGGTGAAATCATGGAGCCCACTTAGTGAAATCATGGAGCCCACTCAGTCAAATCTGAGAGCCCACTTAGTCAAATCATGGAGCCCACTCATTGAAATCATGGAGCTCACTTAGTGAAATCAGGGAGCCCACTTAGTCAAATTATGGAGCCCACTTAGTGAAATCAGGGAGCCCACTTAGTCAAATCAGACAGAACACTCAGTGAAATCATGGAGCCCACTTAGTGAAATCAGGGAGCCCACCTAGTCAAATCAGACAGAACACTCAGTGAAATCATGGAGCCCACTTAGTGAAATCAGGGAGCCCACCTAGTCAAATCAGACAGAACACTCAGTGAAATCATGGAGCCCACTTAGTGAAATCAGGGAGCCCACCTAGTCAAATCAGACAGAACACTCAGTGAAATCATGGAGCCCACTTAGTGAAATCAGGGAGCCCACACATCAATCAGTAGACGTGCATGTCGTTATTGTAATTGTATAGTTACAGCCAGTTTCCATAATGCCACACAGAGAGTGTTGGTGTATGAAGATTCACATATCGGATATTGTCTAACCTTGCTAGTGTAGAAGACCGACCAACTCCTGACACTCAATAGCCATCATTGACACATGTCAAAATCACATCAGATGAGAAGTATCATGTGGGTTTGGTAGACAGCTTCAGAAACAAAAGTAAAAAATAATTCAAGAATCAGAGTGAATAATTCGCTTCTCCCTAGATCAAACGGGTTAGTTGGATTGATTTATACAAAAATTAGCATGGATGATCAAGGAATTTTACATTGGTAAATAAGCATCATAGAGTATGCTGGGACCTAGAGGTGAAACGTCCGTTTCACAATTCCAACGCACCCGGCTCGAATCACGCCTGTGTCCAGTTTGACATGCTCTGGCTATTTTAAGCGGTGCGATCGCTCTTCCACGTACGAAGAGTAATGGCAACCTATCGCATCCACACCAGCAAAGAAACGTGTAACAGACAGATAGGTTGATCGCTGTATGAAACGATCCTGTGAAAAGGATATAATACTAACGTTTTACAAATAAGCAAACATATTGGGTTATTTGATATAAAAGCATATACCAAAACATGAACAGGAAATTCAAAAACGTCACAAGTGAAAGCAGCTAACAAGATTTAAGTTAAGTTTGAAAAATGTAAATTGAAAATCGTTGGATCTTGCAGTGAGTCTAAAGGCAATGTAGTTAAATGTCGCAGTAGCACAATGCTTCATAATGAACACAATTGTGTTGTTAAGTGGAAGCTATACGATTTAGATCAGGAGAAAACAAATCTTACGAGCTCGAAGTATGAGATTATGTGCTGGAAATAATGATGTTGTAAACTAAAAATGCACGATTATAGCATGGCAAATATGAGGTTCTGGGTTCAGTTACAATTTCATGCACTCGTAATTTGAGGTTTCTGACATAAGATCCAGAGTAAAGGGCTAATATTGCGAGATTGTGAATTTGAAAATACAATATCTCGAATCAGAAAATTCGAGATAAATGACAAAAGAATACTACGTTGCATATTGAAATGTAGAGAGGCTTGGATGGGATAAAACATAGCAACAAACACTTTTTGAGACGGATCCATTATCAGCACTCGGAAGCATATAAAGCTCGTCTTAAGACCGTCTCCTGAATCGTGGTAATCACATGTTTCAGCTAATGTTTGTTGCCATAGATACAAGATGGTTGGCAGCATCCTGTTTCCCAGTTCGTCAGTTTGGTTTTAGCTATCTGTACCGGATTAAGGTTGAAGAGCGAATGGCTTGGACTCCCCGCGGTTAAATATATCACAAACAACTGGTGCTGAAAAGTATCGCAGTAGATCATGGAGGATCATATATGTTGTTGCCCTAAGCCGCTTGCGCTAAGTCGAAACAAATCTAAATGGTGGTTCTTTCGTAGCCGGTTACAGTGGCTCTTGATTAATCGTGAGAAGTACGTGATACGATGAACTGGAATCCCCCTGGCTGCAGTGCAATGTCAGGCTCTTCAGTAAGGTTACCTCTATGGGAATTAAATCGAGGTGAAAATCATCGTGTGCCACATCTAGTTTTGTTAACAACCAATTCCCTTAACAGCTGTTTTCACTTTGAGTATTATTACTCAGAATTTAGCCTTTGTTTTCGCGGTTCTTCGTGTTCTCATACCATCTCATATTTGTTTCTTTGTTAAAATAGGTATTTCAAAAATTCAACCTCTCCCGCTATCAGATTTCCAGACACACTTATCTAAAAATGTCCCAAACTAATTTTGCTTAATATTTTGTGAAAGGTCATAGTGGACTTAAAAATCAAGTTAAGTAGTCAAGTAATCCGTCAAAGCAAACAGAACCCTTCCCGCTAACTGACCATGACCACGATAGGTGGCATAGTTGCAAGCAGCAAATGCAACATACACGATGTGTCTAAGTCAGGAGCTGTCCGGGCCGCCTTGGGGAGGATTCTTTGAGGCGTGGGTCTATTTCCGCCTCTGATTTCAAGTGCAAAGACTGCCGGGGCGGGGACGACCTGAGAGAGGCGTGTAACATGGCCAAAGAAAAATGAGACGGTACCAGTTCAGCGCTATGGACATGCACTCGAGTTGAGTCAGTCAGGAGACCTTTGTGATAGTGACTGTCATGTAGACTTCAAGGATATGTCGCTAGTTGCAAACGTGGAAGACCACAACCCGATTCTGATGTCCCTGTGAGACCATTCAGACCTCGGTGCCGTTCAAGGTGACCTAGATGAAACATGATCGATATGGCCGCCGCTTAGCTTCATGAATGATTCCACAAGGCTAGTCCTCCGAATAAATCCGGACCATTATATCACTTAATTGTTTTATCTTTATTTGCAGATGAACAACCTGTTAATGGTATGTGTGATCTTCTAAGGTGACCCACGACAATAGTTTCAACAAAATAGTCTACCTACATAAACCCATTACACCGCAACCTTAGCGAAACTGTCCTGACATACATATACCTTCTAAGAATCACACATATGTTTTACATGACGATCCGATACCGTAGCTCAATAATACGATATTTTTACGTATCCTCCAGACGTGTATTTGTCAAACATTTTGCCAGGAGACGACTAGACGATTTGGGTCCGTCAACAGTCCATGAGTATTACGAATGGCTGAGTCCCAGGCCGCATGCACAGAGGATGATACCTTTCATATTTGACCTTCCCAAGTGGTGTGTAGATGACTGTGAGGTGAGATCGTGTGGGAGCGGGTCGCTTTTCATCATTCATGTCCATAACCTGCCTCGGCAAGTCAGGTCTCACATCAAAGTACGGCCAATCGGTGTCGGTTTAGCATAGAGAGTTTGCTCTAGACACCTGTCCTTCGGGTAACTTTGTCGTTGTGGGACCCGGTCATACCAGTGAATCGTACGAATCCGCCTCTGACTGCGAAAATGGAATGCTTCAATGCGCTTCTGATTAGACTGCAGAATAGTTCAGGTTTAGCATCCGTACATCAGGATTGGGCGACACTGGTCATGTAAATTAGTAGCTTGGTCCCAGACTCCATGCAGGGCTTTTGCAAAGACGGTAGCCGACCGACTCTTCAAATGATGAATGGATGGCTTCGTGCGTTTACTGCCGAAGTTAATTAAATCCTCAGTGCGGCTGACATGGTTGCCATTGACAATAATTCCTTCTGTTGTGAGATTGCAGTCCAGGTTTTGTATTTTGATTTTTGCCCACAAGATATGGAGACGTAATCAATCTTAAGGCAGGATTTTATAGGTGCTCCAGTGATTGTATCAGTGCCTGAGGGCGGAATTCTGGTATGACTACTTCATCTGCGTAATCGAGGTCAGTCACCTGCAGCTGTGATTCTCGTGTCTTCCCCAGCTGACCGAAGATCCAATCCATGACGCGGCAGAACAATGCCGAAGTGAGGAAACATAAAATAATTGCAATGGAAGACATGTGTTGGTTCTCTTTTTTGACAAGTAATTATTGCACTCCGTACACAATATAAGTGGGCAAGAGCATCCAACGGGCCGAAAACGTAGCGGCGAATGAGTGTAGAATAGCCAGCGACTCATAGCTGGCAGCTTGCATCAAAGGCGACAAATACTAGCTGATCAAGACCCTATTTCCCTTTCAAATGGCTATCGTGGAAACAAAATACCGATCGAAGTGAAAAGGCAAGCCTAGTTTCAAAAATGCCGTAGTGAAATCGGGTAAGTCAACTCAAAAAGTGCAGGTATTACAGCTTCGCGGTCAACCACGATACTATGTAACAAAAGGTCATTTTCATGACAAACTAATAGCAAGGAAAAGAAGCATTGGACAATTTTATTACCATGACATTTGTGTGTGTTTCATTTCTACATGTTCGGTTAATTGGTAAATTGTGTTCTATAATCAAGGTGATCAAGTAAAAAAGTTTGTGCCTGGTTATGTCTTAGCTGTCCTGTAGGACCAAGAACTGAAGAAAGGACAATATTATAATCAGTTATCAGTAACAGCGAGCGACCGCTCTCCACTCGACTTAGTCGATCCTATTCTACTCTTGAGTGCTGAGGTTTTCTTTTCTTTATTCTTGTGACTTCAGGGCGGGATAGACGGCCCACCAATTAAACTCGCCTTAGTCAAGCTCTTCTTCCATCCTGGCTTGTAGAAGTCCTTTTCATATTTCTTGTGGTTTATAGAATCTTCAGGATTTGTCGCTGAAGAACTTTTCTTTCAATCCTAATGTGTGAGGTTCAAATCAAGTAGTGCTCAGAAGCGGTAATCTATCAAATATTGATTCACAAGACTTTTCCGGAAAAAGTAGTTTCTTTATATTTATTTTTTAATATTCATATATGTTAAATACGACTGACTCACTCGTAGTCATGTGACCACTCGTAGACCACTCGTAGTCATGGAACCACTCATAGTCTTGTGACCACTCGTCACGCTGTAGTTTCACAAAGTTTCGGGCCCATGTTCGAGGCGGGTTTGCCGGTAAAGTCAAAAAAATAAAAAAACATGTTAATATATATAAAATATATTACTGAAAGAAAGGTTATAGTTTTGTGTGAAAGCTAATTTGTCAGGGTAATGTTCTGTGTGTGGGCTAGTTTGTCAGGGGAATGTTTTGTGTGTGGGCTAGTATGTCAGGGGATGTTTGGTGTGTGGGCTAGTATGTCAGGGTAATGTTCTGTGTGTGGGCTAGTTTGTCAGGGGAATGTTTTGTGTTTGGGCTAGTTTGTCATGAAATGTTTTGAGTGTGGGCTAGTATGTCAAGGGATGATATGTGTGACCTAGTTTGTCAAGGGAATGTTTTGTGTGTAGGCTAGTTTGTCGGAGGAATGTTTTGTGTGTGGGCTAGTTTGTCGGGGGAATGTTTTGTTTGTGGGTTTGTTTATCAGGGGATGTTGTGTGTGGGCGTGTCTGTCCGGGTATGTTTTGTATGTGGGCTAGTTTGCTAGGAAAGTTTTATTTGTGGGATAGTTTGTCAGGGGATGTTTTGTGTGTGGGATAGTTTGTCAGGGGATGTTTTGTGTGTGGGATAATTTGTCAGGGAATGTTTTGTGTGCGAGATAGTTTATCAAGGAATGTTTTGTGTGTGGGATATGTTTGTCAGGGGATGTTTTATGTGTGGGTTAGTTTGTCAGGGAATGTTTTGTGTGTGGGCTAGTTTGTCAGATTGCTTTATTGTCAGTGGCTACTTCGTCAAGGAATGTTATATGAGACCCTGTTGGCCTGGGCTAGTTTGTGCGTAGGCCAGTTTACCAAGGGCTGTTGAAGTTTGTTTGCTGGGTACCGTAATCTTTGCAAGAATCATTTATGTAGCTACGTTAAGCTTTCATGCTTGCGTATTCATTGACAAAATTTTGCATGCATGAATCCATATTTTTTTGCAGGTAACATTGAATGAACTGTCCCTCTCATTTATATTGTGATATATTTCCGGTAACACAATTTACTGCGTTTTAACTCTTGATATCTGCTCTCTCTCGCGGCAATAATGATCATTGTTTCTATTGTGCATTTTGCGTATATATAGATATATCTATGTGTGTGTCCTGGTTTCAGTGTGTTTCTATTGTGCATTTTGCGTATATATAGATATATCTATGTGTGTGTCCTGGTTTCAGTGTGCTTCTATTGTGCATTTTGCGTATGTGTGTGTCCTGGTTTCAGTGTGTTTCTATTGTGCATTTTGCGTATATATAGATATATCTATGTGTGTGTCCTGGTTTCAGTGTGTTTCTATTGTGCATTTTGCGTATAAATAGATATATCTATGTGTGTGTCCTGGTTTCAGTGTGTTTCTATTGTGCATTTTGCGTATATATAGATATATCTATGTGTGTGTCCTGGTTTCAGTGTGCTTCTATTGTGCATTTTGCGTATGTGTGTGTCCTGGTTTCAGTGTGTTTCTATTGTGCATTTTGCGTATATATAGATATATATATGTGCGTGTCCTGGTTTCAGTGTGTTTCTATTGTGCATTTTGCGTATATATAGATATATCTATGTGTGTGTCCTGGTTTCAGTGTGCTTCTATTGTGCATTTTGCGTATGTGTGTGTCCTGGTTTCAGTGTGTTTCTATTGTGCATTTTGCGTATATATAGATATATCTATGTGTGTGTCCTGGTTTCAGTGTGTTTCTATTGTGCATTTTGCGTATAAATAGATATATCTATGTGTGTGTCCTGGTTTCAGTGTGTTTCTATTGTGCATTTTGCGTCTATATAGATATATCTATGTGTGTGTCCTGGTTTCAGTGTGTTTCTATTGTGCATTTTGCGTATATATAGATATATCTATGTGTGTGTCCTGGTTTCAGTGTGCTTCTATTGTGCATTTTGCGTATGTGTGTGTCCTGGTTTCAGTGTGTTTCTATTGTGCATTTTGCGTATATATAGATATATCTATGTGTGTGTCCTGGTTTCAGTGTGTTTCTATTGTGCATTTTGCGTATAAATAGATATATCTATGTGTGTGTCCTGGTTTCAGTGTGTTTCTATTGTGCATTTTGCGTATATATAGATATATCTATGTGTGTGTCCTGGTTTCAGTGTGCTTCTATTGTGCATTTTGCGTATGTGTGTGTCCTGGTTTCAGTGTGTTTCTATTGTGCATTTTGCGTATATATAGATATATCTATGTGCGTGTCCTGGTTTCAGTGTGTTTCTATTGTGCATTTTGCGTATATATAGATATATCTATGTGTGTGTCCTGGTTTCAGTGTGCTTCTATTGTGCATTCTGCGTATGTGTGTGTCCTGGTTTCAGTGTGTTTCTATTGTGCATTTTGCGTATATATAGATATATCTATGTGTGTGTCCTGGTTTCAGTGTGTTTCTATTGTGCATTTTGCGTATAAATAGATATATCTATGTGTGTGTCCTGGTTTCAGTGTGTTTCTATTGTGCATTTTGCGTCTATATAGATATATCTATGTGTGTGTCCTGGTTTCAGTGTGTTTCTATTGTGCATTTTGCGTCTATATAGATATATCTATGTGTGTGTCCTGGTTTCAGTGTGTTGCTATTGTGCATTTTGCCTCTTTTTAGATATATCTATGTGTGTGTCCTGGTTTCAGTGTGTTTCTATTTACTCGCTTGTGTTATAACAAGGTGGTGCATCAATTGCAAGGGCGAGCTTATTTCATCGCTTGGAGAACATATAACAAATACAAACATTACTAATGAATAACTATTTCACTTTCAGCGACTGGAAGAAATAACAGAAACGTTACATTCGATCAACCGTTGTTATGCTCGTTTGTCTCGTGTTCAGACGGTCGGGGTTCGATTTCGAGCTG
Source organism: Ariolimax columbianus (assembly GCA_036924085.1). Taxonomy (NCBI): domain Eukaryota; kingdom Metazoa; phylum Mollusca; class Gastropoda; order Stylommatophora; family Arionidae; genus Ariolimax; species Ariolimax columbianus. The sequence continues at coordinate 19,196,136 of JAVGWX010000004.1, read as the reverse complement.
CGACTGTCGGTCCATGATGTCTTTTTTTTCCCCGGAGATCCCTGGGTTCATCGCTGGAGTTACGGAGTTCGTGCTTTATGCGATGCTCTCGACCCATCTGCCGAGAGAGACCGAGCTAAAATGGAGAAAAAAAACCCAGGCAATGAAGTCCAGCCCCGCTTAAATTTTTTTTGGTTTTTTTTAATGCTCGTTTTAAAATCATGTATTATTTTGAGCAAACAATTTCTTAATCTGTGTCAGTCTGTAAATAACTTTCCAATGTTGTATGTCAATAAATTTCCAAGTCATCGGTCATTAATTATTATATTTTGTCTGTCAGTAAGTGTTCTCTATTTTAGATCAGTAGGTTTCCTGCATTGTAAGGCATTTTTTTTACCCATAGTGTCTATCAGTATTTAGTATATATTGTCTGTGAATAATTGCCTTATCTTGTCTGTGAATATTTGCACTAAATGTTGATTATAAATTGTCATATATCGTCTTACAATAATTTTCATATATCGTATACTGACTCGGGCTATATTATTTCTCCATTTTTGTAAACATTCTATAACTAACAGAACGTTATATAACCATTGTTCAATATCAGCATTGGCTCATGCTCATAATCCACATAGTGAAAGCTGCGTTCTTGTATTGCCTTTCCAGTATGTTTTCATGCTCATTGTTATGCTCATCGGGTGCTCAATATAGGCCCATCTTAACTGTTTCTCTACACAGATTAGAGAGCTCGGCTAAAAACTACACATTTTTTTTTCTAATGAGCTGTGAGTTTCATTATTCAGTAATCCGATGACATAGTTTGCATCGTTAAGTAGAACAGGTACAGACGGAAAGGACACATTCAGGAAGATATCTAACAAAATAGTCCTGCCCGAGCTGGCTTTTAACTTACAGTAAAAGAAAGACTAGGGCGGACGAAGAACACCAGCTATAGAACAATTAAAGAGGAAGTTCAACAGAACACCAGCTACAGAACAATGAAAGAGGAAGCTAAACAGAGCACCAGCTACAGAACAATAAAAGATGAAGCTAAACAGAACACCAGCTGCAGAACAAAAGAAAGAGGAAGCCAGACGCTTCCCAAGAAACGTAGTTTCAATTATGAATGTGTGAAATTACCATTGAAGTTTAATGTACCAAAATGAACCAAAAATAATAAGCCAAACTTTAAATTTTGTCCGTCTACGTATATTTAAGCAAGAGCTATATCAATTGCTTACTAAATGTCATGTGACTTGTCAAATTATCAAACAAGTAAATATTTTATTCAAAATACGTTTTTCCGTACATGTTTATATTTATGTTAAGACATGTTTTGTTTTTTGATTGTGGGTCTACATGTGTTTAATTTGATTAGATGGTTAAGTCTCACTGTGTACACAATTTGAACCCTCTAAGTAATTGGGAAGTTGGTTAAAATAGGAGAAATATAAGTCTTTGCAAAAGGAAATGGTCATGTGAATAAAAGTTTGTAAAAATGTGCAATTGCTGATATCAATCAACTCTTTCCTGCGATACTCATTTCTTCTTCACATCATGGCATTCGCAAATATTTCCGTTTCATGTCACGCAAGAAGATCAACTATCCTGAAGTTGTCTATCTAACTTGTCTGTTCTTCACTGGCAAATATTCGCAGCATACAAACTAAATCAAATAGATAATCATTAAAGGTAAACCGAGGCAGTCCCATAGCAGACACAGCCGTTGAAGATAAGGAACTGAAGGTCCCAGTGTCATATATTTAAACTTTGTCTGACCAGTTCTAGTCCTTATGGTCTTGTTTTTAATAGCTCCAAGTCAGTTTCCAATTTACACATGGATATAGCGTGTCGCAAGAAAATAAACGATGAACGAAACACACAGACAAGAGTACGCAACGATAAAGGTATCATTATGGAGTATTTGGTTATAACAAACAAAACAAATATACTGCAATACCTGAATATGCGGTATGGTGCCATGTCGTTGAAATATTCTCAGTCTGGATTTCTGGTGGAGTAGGACTAACACGTTTCATTGTATTTTTCAATGGTACGCGTAGAATCACTTTGCTGAAAGAAATGAAAACGTAATAAGGTCATGGCATTGTTGAGCATTTCCGCCTAAATCTGACATTATTAAAGAATAAAATATGATATTGTAATATTAAACAAGCAACAAGAAACAACAAGGCAACATTTTATACGAAAACGTAGAACTGGAAAAATATGTTTCGTGTTAAAAGACAATTTTGGTCAACTACTGACGCCATTTATAGAACAATCTTTTATTAACATAAATTAAAAAAGATAATCAACTACTGACAGACAACTATGGTATAATTGTCTACACAGTCTATAGGTCTAATACAGATAGGCATATATTATAATTGTTAACACATGCTACAGGCCAAATATGGATTATAGATAGTCAATAACTGTGAAATATGAAAAGACAATGTAGGACAATAATTTTACAGACAAGAAAGATTCATTATTGCTAAACAATTATTTTAAAAATATTTTCATATATTCTAGATCAAGTATTGATGTACAATATTAGAGCAGTATTTACAGACAAAAACTGACAATTAATGACTCACAATTAGGATAATTATTTACATACACGATTTGGCAATTATTGACGAAAACGATTTGTATTGACAGAAAACATTGAAAAAATATTGACAGACACTTTTGGTAATAAAGTGACGTTTTATGTAGGGCACGTATTAATCTACAATAGATAATAATCATTGACATTCAAAATACGACTATTTAAGATCCACGCATTGTAAATTTATTGACAGACAACATTGGACAATTTCTGACAGACGTTAGGGAAATTATTAGCAGACAATATGGAACATAACGTCGCATATGATATAGAACAATCATTGCCAGACAGTATTGAACAAAACTTGAGAGACAAAATATGATATTTATTAACAGACGAAATATGACTTATTTTGAAAGAAGTTGGCAAAGCAATACTGCAAGCAGCCACCGAAACCATCACAAGAGGGACAAGGAAAAACTACAAGCCACATTGGATGCGTGAACTGCAGAAAGCGGAGGATGAAGTATCAAAGGTTAGGAACATGGCAGATATAGAGCAATCTATGAAAGCCAATTTCGCCTTCAAGGCCATCACTGCGAAATACAAAAGAACACTGAACCAAAAAACAAGAGACAGCTGGAAAAACAAAACAGAAAGTCTCAATTTAGATAAAGAAGGGAACACACTATGGAATTTAGTCAGAACCATGAATGACGAAACACCATCAAATAAACAAATTACCATCAAGCAGGGCGACAACATGCTTACTGGAAAAAAAGCAGCAAACGCCTTTATAGAACATTATGCTAGAGTAAACGACATTGATGTCCCTACAGACAGGCATACAGACATTAGTGAAGAACAAAAGAGCCACGACAACATCACGATGGCACCAGAAGAGCATATGATGGCAAAACTAACAATGAATGAAATGGATGAGGCCATGAGAACTTTAAAGAAAAAGTAATCTGCCGGAAAAGATGGGGTAACAAACGAAATGCTGATGGGGTTGGGCCAAACAGCAAAGAGAAAGTTACTATCAGGCCTGAACCAAAGCTGGAAAAGGGGAATTGTACCGCAGGCATGGAAAGATGCTGTACTTATACCAGTACCAAAGAAAGAAAACGATAGAACAGATCCAAATGGATACAGGCCTATCAGTCTACTGAGCTGTGTAGGCAAACTGATGGAGCGTATGATAAACACCAGACTGACGTGGCACCTGGAAGAAAAACACATATTAATCCCACATCAAGCAGGACTTAGACAAAACAGATCCACTGAGGACCAGATCACTCTCATAGCACAGGAAATAGATGATGCTTACCAAGAGAAAAAGCATACCGTAGCGGTTTGGGTGGATCTAGAGAAGGCATTTGACAAGGTGTGGAAAGAGGGACTTAGAGTCAAGCTACGAAGAAGTGAAGTCTCTGGAAAAATGTACAGATGGATGAGCCACTACCTCGAAAACAGAACAGCCAGAGTTCAAGTATAAGGACAGATGAGCAAAAAAAGGTGACACTGGAGCAAGGAGTACCCCAAAGTAGGGGGGGGGGGGAGGGGTACTGTCACCCACACTTTTCCTGGAGTATATAAACAACATCACAGAGGATATACCAAGAAGAGTCGACAGCTTCATGTTTGCAGACGATCTGGCTATGTGGACCTCTGAAAAAAATCTCACCGTAGCAAACAATCGAATGCAACAGGCTTTAACATCGTTGGAGGAGTGGACGAACTCATAGCTGGTCAAAATAAAAGAGGAAAAAACAACATGTGCGATATTCTCGCTTTCAAATAAACCCCAAAACACCAAAATAAGTCTTAACGGCAAATATCTGCGGCCAAACGATAACCCAAACTACTTGGGAGTCACATTTGATTGGCGCATGACATGGAAAAAGTGAGAATGAGAGAAGCCGAATGATAGCCAGACAAAGAATGGCAATCATGAGGAAACTTGCTGGCACAAGCTGGGGAGCAGACGAAAGAATACTAAAGAAACTGTACACTGGAAGAGTGAGACCAGTTCTCGAGTATGGCATTGCGGCATGGACAACAGCAGCAAAGGTGAACTTTGATAAAATTAGCAAATTTCAAAACCAAGCCATCAGAGTTATAACAGGAGGTATGAAGTCAACGCCAATTGTATAACTTGAAACGATTACAAATCTGCAATCCATGACCGACAGATAAACTCAGAAGACTGACAGACCATCCAATGCATCAGAGACTAAAAAGATTTGGAAATGGGAAACTAAAGCGCAGAAACTTTGCAGAAATAACCAAAGCAAAGATGAGCGAAGACCCTATGAACACCATAACAATACAAAAGCCCATCCCTACTGTACGTAAACCCATCTGGAAGCAGCATATCGTTCCGGAAGTGGTAGAAAATATACCAGGTATTGGAAAGAAGAACAGCCAGACTGAAAAAGAAAGAAGAGACATAACCGTGAGGTACATAACAGAAAACTACCCAAGCATGGATTGGACCTATGCATACACCGACGGTTCTGTAACAAACACAACACAGAACGGAGGGGCAGGAGTATTCCTGAGCCTACCAAATGGTAGAAAAATAACACTGTCAGTGGCAACTGGAAAATTCTCAAGCAATTTCAAAGCGGAGGCAGAGGCACTGAGGGATGCAGTAGAAGCAATGCTCACAGGCGAATGCAATGAAAGCCAGATAGTCCATTTTACAGATGCCCTGGCCGTAGTTACAGCACTGAAACGCCAGAGAAATGCTGAACTTAATGATTTAAGAGCAGTACTCTGTCAACTATGCCAGCAGTCTGCATCAAAAAGAGTAGTGGTACAGTGGGTTCCATCCTACTGTAACATCCAAGGCAACGAGGAGGCAGACAGACTGGCAAAAGAAGGTGCAAGACTACCACAACCAGATTCTAGTGTGACCTACGAAGAGTCCAAAAGGCTTATTATGGCCAGATACATGGCCAAATGGGAAACAGAACATATTGGCTACACAAAAAACGATCCTTTTTACCAGTTGAACAGAAGAAAGCAGGTCGTGGTCTTCAGACTCCGCACAGGCCACAACAGACTGAGGTACCACCTTTTTAATGAACTGAAGATAGGTGGCACCGACGAATGCACTTATGGTACAGGGAAAATGAACGCTGAACATATGCTGCAAAACTGCCCGACATACGAGGACCAGAGAAAGCACATGTGGCCATCACCAGTGGCAACACTAAACAAGCTCTATGGCAGTGCCGACAGCCTCAGAATGACCGCTGCTTTTTTCGAAAAATTACAGGTTGAAGTCTGACAGCGTACGACGAAGAAGAAGAAGAAGATAGAAGTTGGGATAATTATTGGCAGACATTGAAGGACAATTATTAAAAGACAATGTAAGATATAAATGCAAAATATGAGAATTAATGAGAGGCCATTTAGGAAATTGACACAATTAACAAAGAACTTATCACACTATTCTGCAGCAAAATAACACGAATCTTTATAAGAACTACAAAATAATAAATTGAAGATAGGTTGAGTTCATCTTATGGAACCTCATTGCTTTTTTGTCGTTCCTGAACGCAAGTCCGGTACTCATTTACAGCCGAATACACTAGAACATGTCGAGACTGGAAGCAAATCCTGCCATTTATTACTAGAAATAGGTGAAATAACACCTTAATCACTCAAATTCTCATGTTTAAAAAGCCAACAGCAATATTACATTCTTAAGACGGAACACGATGCTGAGCAGTGCATGAGCTGCAGTGGTCAACCATCCAAAGCTGATTGTTAGCTTACCTTACTGCCAGCGAGTCAGAGCTGTCAAAACCATTTTACACCCTCACTCGGTGATCCTGGATAACAGACTTCAACAGAGCAGACTGACTAAACAGAAAGGATCGAAGAGGGATGGCTAACCCGGTACTGAAAAATGCCTGCTGAAGTCGGGTGTGACGAACCGAAAGGTGCAAATATCGCAGTTGAGCTGTAAACTACGACATAACGCATTCTGCTCTCTTTGCACCATCCTGATACTTGCAACGTCCTTTTTAGGGCTTAGTGGGGGAAGATTCTGAACGAGCGGATACGAAGAAAGAAGAAGACATTCTTAATAGTTTCCTAACATGTATCGCATTGTTAGTAAGTAGCCATTGACGACCCAATGTCCTCAGGACATAAGCTCCCGTCTCTCTCAGTTGGTGGGGCCATGTGTAAAGCTCACTGTGTATGGTGTGATGAGGTAGGAGAAGCTGGGATTGCATGTAGGCTAGCTCTGGGCACAGGATCAGTATTTGCTAGACTAATTCCTTGTGGTGGTAACATAATCTGTAATTTGGTGCACACAGTTGGTCTAGTTTATTGAGACATTTGTTGAAAGGGGCAATACCTATTATAAGCCTGCAAATCAAACTTTTGTGTCTTCTTTTAAATTGTTTTAATTAGTCTTGCGGTTCTGGTTTTTCTTGTGATCTAAAATAAATTGGACCTGTCTGGGATATATCCCACTGGTTTAGTCATTTCTGTCTATAATTGTTTATCAAGATCTGTTTGCAGGTCTACTGTGATGCTAGAGAGTGGATGCTGTAGTGTTTCTCCGAATCTGACCAGGTCATTCGACTTCCCATTTCCGGAGACTGTGACATGATCATGTATCTATGTAGTACCACATCAACTCAATAAAAGGGGAACCGTTAATCAATTATCAAACATTGGAAGAATGTAAAAGGAATTTCCAAACGCATATTATAGAAAACGAAATAAAAAACTAGTGGCGAGAGTCTCAGGATGACCGCCGCTTTTTTCGAGAAAATAATGGTTACTGTCTGACTGTATACGCAGAAGAAGAAGAAGAAGAAATAAAAAACGATACAAAAAGAAACATGAACTTTGCTACATTCTTGTGGTTGTTAATGTCACGTAGTTTGAGATGTCCTCAGCAATATGTGCTTCTATGTACATGTTTCCCAACTAAACCACCTCAGCAATATGTGCTTCCATGTACATGTTTCCCAACTAAACCACCTCAGAAATATGTTCGTCCATGTACATGTTTTCCAACTAAAACACTTCAGCAATATGTGCGTCCATGTACATGTATTTCAACTAAACCACTTCAGCAATATGTGCGTCCATGTACATGTTTCCCAATTAAACCACCTCAGCAATATGTGCTTCAATGTACATGTTTCCCAACTAAACCACCTTAGAAAACAGCACAACATACAGTCGCTGGTACAGGACATTCGCTTAGAGTACATCTACTGTAACTGATAAAGGTCGTTAATTCACCTTTATCACTAAAAGATTAATTCATTAGTAAACCAAATCAGCAGAAGAGGAAGACTAACGTCTGGTAGGACAAAATATACTGATCAGACATGTTAATCAGAGTCAGACAAAACAAACTGACCGAGATCCTCACCTCGGCGACTTTCGTAGTCCTCCCTGGAAACGAGCTGTTTCCATGGCAGCCTGGCTAACGACCTGAGGGGTCGACGTGATCCCTGTAGTAATAAGCGACACACAGATGACGGCCAAAGCACATCATCCCGGTGGACCTTCATCAGCACGCACGGGATGTGAAGAAAGCTACTGCCACCCGCCACTTAATGTCATTTTCATAACGCACAAAAACGGTAACCTACTCATTGTGGGCATTGGGGACGGCGTGGCCTAGTGGTTAAGTGGAACGCCTCACAACCCGAAGGTGCTGGGTTCGATCCCCATCACAGCACAGGCCGTTACCCAGAGGAAGCAAACCCTTATAAAATGCAGGAGGAAGCAGACCCTTTACATAAAATACATGCTGAAGTCGGATGCACTGGGCCGACAGGCGCAAAATAAAAACCACAGTGCAACGCACACCGCCCGGGGGATTAGAAAGAAAAAAATAAGGCGAACGCCAAAAAAAACAAAAAAACAAAAACAAAAAAAATTGTCGGTATTCGAACCCCCAAACAACCAAACCAGAAGATATGCTAATAAGGAGACAACGATCGATAATGAGCTTGTCTATGTCCCGTTGTATGTCATGAGGTCAAGTCAGACAAGGTATTGTTTCCCTTGCACATTCAACTCTTCGATCAATGTCATTTGACAAGTTCAATACTTCTCAGAAATAAGTTAATACACATTCCATAAACATTAATAAAGCACCAAGAAGTCAAAAATATATGCTTTTCTGGTCCAATCTAGGTCAGGTGTTTTTAAATGAGTGTTTCCTCTTTACAAAATGGCCACTGATATTAGGCAGTGAATCAGAAAGAAACACCTTTTCTCTCTCAACGCTAGGAACAACAACATATAATTACTTGTCTTCACTTTTTCTGTTTTTATTATTAGTCTTATTACTATGACTGTTGTCGTCATTGATAATATGATTAGTATTATTATTATTGCTGTAATCGCTGTTGCTATTATTGGATGACATTATCGATACGTCAGCAATAAATAATGGTACCAGGAAAACTAGTTCCGCTGAGAGGAAAAAGTTAAAAGGTAAAATGATAGAATACGAACTTTCTTGTTAGCTAAAATAGGAAACACAATTGAAGGGACGAACTTTCTTGTTAGCTAAAATAGGAAACACAATTGAAGTGATAAAATATCATTTATCAAATGCAAATGATGAAGAACATTGTTTGTATATATTAGAAAGAAACTTAAATGTTCAATTAATGATAACATGGTATTGAGTCGTTTCGAGGATTAAGTTGAAAAACTGAAAAAAAGAGTAACGCATTCAGTTATATTGAAAAATATTAATATTATTTGCACACAAATAAGCACAGTTACGATTTTTTTAATAATAAAAGACGTAACAACTTTCAAATAGCGGAAACAAAATGTAGAACTGCCATTTGGAATAGCTGATAACATAAAACTAAAAGTATTTCTTGCTTACCGTCTTGGAAAATCCACGGTGATGTGAACAGAAAATAATCGATGATTGTTGGCAGCATTCGCGCGTATGCAGACATGATTCAAGTACAAGAGGTGCTCCAGCGTGACTTAGAGAGGTGATTGACTTCAAGAAAGGAATATATACCAGATATATATTCGCACTGTGCAAAGCGTATAGAGTAATAAGACATTTAAAAGCCTTTTATGAAAAAGCAATCTTAGAGATCGTTTGAACCTGTGCCATATCTTAGTGTCTTCTTATCGTTCCATCTAAAGTGTAGGATTACCATTAGAGCTGGGCCTTTACTTTTAAACACTGTCAAGCTCTCACTCAGTGCTGGTTTATCTAGCTATTGGTTTTACAAGAAGAGGTTGTTGCACAACTTTCCTTTGACATCTTTATGAGATTCTTGACATGTTGCAGTGAATCTGCTCTTTCATCACGGAACCCTTTGCGCTGTTTTATATTTGTTAGAATTTAGTTAAAGCAACATTTTACGAAATACATTTTTCTGCAGATTTGTATTCGGACGTTACAAAACATTTTCCAGTTATCAAAATGGCACGACTAGAATTAAACACGCAGCATTTATCAACGGGCATGAAAATCATTGAACGATTTTGTTTGAGAAGTAGGCGTTGTGAATCCTGGATCGAGATCGTTCAGTTACTTGAAGAGATTAGAAAGTCAGTGGAAAAACTATTTATAACATTGTTTTTGAGTGTCAGAAAAAGTTTTCAGTGAAGTCAAGGTGAGCGGGGAGCGCATATTAAATGTTTGAGATTTGGATAAATAATCAAGGTTACAACATTAATTGCAAAAGTGCTTTCTGCAGAGAATGAGTATTGATAAGTTCAAAGATTTGGAAAATATGATAGTGATTAACATCGTTGTCCTTAGTGAGATGATAAAGGTGTAGGAGATTGGGGGGAAAGGGGGGTAGTCGGACAAAGGTGGGCCAGTGAAAGCAAACAGCGACTCGTGCGGCCAGGCTGGGACGAAGATGAAACAGCGGATGAGCTGACATCAAACAGAGAGTCATGCCACCTGACTATGCGAATATCGATCAACGATGCAAGGCAAGTCTGTCCCCCAAAAATGCCGCTCTGATATCGAATGTATCGAGCCGACACGCGCAGATATTGCAGGCTGGTTACAAATTACGAGACAATGTCCTTTTCAGAACGATCGCCGAAAGCGAAGAAGAAGACGAAGAAGCTGATACCCAACAAATCAATGATCCCCAACAAATCAATGATCCCCAACAAATCAATGATCCCCGACAAATCAATGATCCCCACACAAATCAATGATCCCCAACAAATCAATGATATCTAACAGAGCAATGATCCCCAACAAATCAATGATTTGCAACAAATCAATGATCCCCAACAAATCAATGATCTCCAACAAATCAATGATCCCCAACAAATCAATGATCTCCAACAAATCAATGATCCCCAACAAATCAATGATCTCCAACAAATCAATGATCCCCAACAAATCAATGATCCCCGTACACCTGGAAGCAGCGGTTAATTTCTTATGTTAAATGTTAGATGTTTGTCCTGAGATATGTGAAACTAGACACAATACCACGTTAAATACTGTATCACAGAAACTAACTATATCTAAGGGACGAATCACACGTTGTGTAGCAGAGTATGCAAGGTGGCCGTCTGTAATAGGGGTATCATCTACATACGTATGATGTGTAGAAAAGACGTACCTGCACAACACAAAATAGAATGCTATGTGGAGCGAAACATATTGTCAATGTCACTATGGAACCACATCCTCAAGATGTTAACCCGGCACCAAACCTCCTTCAACAACATCGTAGATACGACGCTGATGAGAAAGTACAAAGGGGCCGTACACGTGATGCACATGCGTGGCAACAGATGGACACGAAAAGTGGCTAAAATTACAAGCGATTTCCCGGATCACTAGACCAATATCGTTCTCTCTCTGCGTGTGTGAATGTACAGCTTTGTATAATACATTTCACGGCAATGGTATGCTCCCCATATGGACACCTGCCATCTGTCCCAATCCTCATTTTGTTATAACCATGACCATTTCGCAGTCTGAAGATGACGACTTGCTCCTCTCTAGTGAAATAATAATTGTTAATCTCTTTCCGGAAGTGTTAGTTAGTTGCCCATTGCAAGCGAAGATGGCGACAGCGTCAGATATGTTTATTCAGATGTGACTGTACAGTCCGATCTGAGCGTGGCAAACTTTACTGCACATAGGACACACGTGAACAGCATTTGTAGTTGGGCAGTTTTTTCTTTTTGTAAATCTCGCCTTTCCTGCGCCTCTGTGATGGTTCAAGGTGCAATCACCTTGTGTGACATCAGTTCGCCAGGCTGGGTGGTTTGGAGCAAGCAGCTCTCAGTCAGCAATATCAATGGAGAGACTTTTCAAAAATACTTTTGGAGTGTCTTGTTATCGTTTCTTTTGCACCACTGCCCCACAGAGAGTATGTAGTAAGAGGCGTCTAACTGTGTGACATAGTGTAACGCCGGTCATGGTTAAGTGGTTTGTTTAGAGCAGAATAGATGACACCTAACAGGCTGCGGGTCTACTTTGCTCTAGTGTTTGAGTCTATTCAGATGGACTCGCACATTTGTTAATCACCCTCTGCGGCACTTATCCCAATGTAGCGAAGTAACAAGCTGCTCGAGCCTAGCCTGCTAAGCAGGAAGTTCTCCTCCCGGCTACATCCAGCTCATACCAGAGCTGGGACCTGCGCAGGGACATCTGCCACTGTAGAGGTACAGGTCAACTAAGAACTGACCTCTTCCGAAAGCAGCACTGGCCTTGAAAATCCTTTTGTGGATCTCAGAGTCAATATTTCCTTCTCTGGTGAGGGTACTGCCAAGGTAGGTTAAGCTATCAACTACTTTTAGGTGCTGTCCCTGTACAGTGACGATTAGTTCGTGGTAGGGCGTCCCGGGCGGAGGTAGAAACATTACCTCCGTTTTCTTGGTGTTTAAGATCAAAATTAATGCACGCAGTTGAGAACTCATGCACGATTGCCTGAATGTCTAATTCTGAGCACGTATTAATTGCGCAGTCGTCGGCAAAGAGGAGATCTAAGATAGTTGCTAATTTAACCTCTGTTAGGGCCTTTAGGCGCCTCAGAGTGAACAGTTGCCCATCCGTCCGGTGTGCCAGTGTTACAGTCACGTGTTGTATCAGAAAGCATGGCTGGGAATACCATGCTAAAAAGTATTGCAGTCAGCACACAACCCTGACTGTTTGTAAGACTGGAGATGCTAAAGAGAGTTCACCATTTTTCAGTACGCGGGCTGACATGCCATCATGACACTGGCGGACAAATGTGACGAATGTTTCGGGACAGCCAAATTTCGCCATGATTTCCCAGAGTCCGTCCCTGTTGACGGTGTCAAAGGCCTTTGTCAGGTCAATATAAGTCATGTACATATCAAGATGCTGTTCCTTACATTTCTCTAAGATTTGACGAGCTGCAAAAATCATGTCAACCCCCACACGAACAACTCGGAAACCACATTGACTTTCTGGCAGTAGCTTCTGCTCGAAATGAGTTGTTAAGCAGTTGTGCACAACTCGAGCCTAATTATTATAACGATCGTCAAGAGGGAGATCCCTCTGTGGTTATCACAATATTGACGATAAATGTTGTGCTTGTACATGTAGACAATGGTGGTATCTTTGAGTTTCTGCGACATATGACCCATATCCCAAACTGAGCAAAAGAGGTATTTTAGCTTGTGTAGCAGCACAAGGCCTCATGCCTTGTAGAGCTCAGCAGGAAAAGCATTTGACCCGGGCGGTTTGCCACTGGACATTAAGCTGATTGCTTTCTCAACCTCATCTGTACTGGGTGGGATACCAAGCCTGTCATTGACCTCAACTTGAGGCATGTGTGTTATGGCTAATTCACTGATAGTGGAAGGACAGTTTAAAATAACAATGAAGTGCTCTGACCATCGCTCCAGAATGTAGATTTTGTCGGTCATTAGTGCCATATCATCGGCATTGCATGAGCTGGATCTGGACAATCCTGCGAATATTGAACTCGAAAAACTACCCAAGCATGGACTGGACACATGCATACACCGACGGTTCTGTAACAAACACTACACAGAACGAAGGGGCAGGAGCATTCCTGAACCTACCAAATGGCAGAAAAATAACACTGTCATTCGCTACTGGTAAGTGCACAAGCAATTTCAGAGCGGAGGCAGAGGCACTGAGGGCGGCAGTGGAAGAAATGGTGACACACAAAGAAAATGAAAGCCATATAGTGCTGCTTACAGATGCTCTCGCCGTAGTCACAGCGCTAAAAAGCCAGAAAAACACTGAGCTTAATGACTTAAGAGCAGCACTCTGCAAACTGTGCCAGCAGTCCGCACCAAAAAGGGTAGTGGTACAGTGGGTCCCATCACACTGCAACATCCAAGGCAACGAGGAGGCAGACAGACTGGCAAAAGAAGGTGCAAGACTACCACAAACAGCTACTAGTATGACGTACGAAGAGTCAAAACGGCTTATAAAAGCCAGATACATGACCAAATGGGAAACCGAACATACTGGTTACACCAAAAACGATGCCTATTACCAGTTGAACAGAAAAGAGCAAGTCGTTGTCTTCAGACTTCGCACTGGCCACAATAGACTGAGGTACCACCTATTCAACAAATTGAAGATAGGAGGTACCGACGAATGCCCGTGCGGTACCGGTAAAATGACCGCTGAACATCTGCTGCAGAACTGCCCGACATACGAGGATCAGAGAGAGCAGATGTGGCCATCACCAGTGGAACTGCAAGACAAGCTCTATGGAAGTGTCGACAGCCTCAGGATGACCGCCGCTTTTTTCAAAAAAATAATGGTTACTGTCTGACTGCGTACGAAGAAGAAGAAGAAGAAGAACTCGAACTTTTTGCAAGGTGAGTAGTCTTAATAAAAGATGTTTCATCCAGCAAAGTATTAATAGTCTCATCGTTGTCATCAAACCAGTCTTGGTTTTTGCAAGCTGCATGACCGAATTACTCAGACGGGTTAAGAGTAGAAAGGCCCATTTGTTATCGACTGTCTCCGTAAATGGCAGTGTGCCCATCAGTCAGTTGTCCATAGCCATGGAAAAGCGTACCTCGTGGTTCCCACTTTGCAGATTGGAGATGTTAAGTCACTTCTCAGGTTTTTGACTCTTGTAAAGATGAACATTTCGCAGACTGAAGATGACGACTTGCTCCTCTCTAGTGAAAGAATAATAGCTCGTATCTGTCCGGAACAGTTGGTGTTTAGCACCTTACTGTCTCTTGTAATTGACTTTTAACATAGTCTAGGTCTTATTATACGTGAAAACATGACGCGCAGATCTATTTGTAGGGATTCTGCTCCACATTTTGCTAGTTTTCTTCCTCTTCATTGGCTGCTTTCGCATGGAAGTTATTGTTGTTTGTTCCTTGTGTTAGTACTAGAGTTTATTTTTCTCTGCTCTTCAGTCTGTCAGAGACCCTTTCACCTCTATTTAATGTCCCATTGCCATCTGAGGAATCTGTATATACCAGCATCCATGTTTCTGGAGGGTAATGCTCATAAGATATTTGTTGTGATAATTGTCTTTTCTAAATATAGACGAGTTCCCTTTCTTTATGTTATGGTCTCTTTACGGCAACACTTGGGCTTTTCTTTGAATGGTGTTATTGGTTTTCACTATTTGACAACTCACATTCTGTTTCTTCTTCTAATGTATGAATGTAGTGTGTCAGAAAAGTGTTTAATTTCTCAACTTTTGTCAACTGTCGAACTACAAATACCTTATTGTGTTCCGCGTAGCGCAGTTGTTAGCGCGCCTGGCTTCGCATCTGAGTGGTCCTGGGTTCATTCCCCAGTTGAGGCGGTAATGTTTTTTTCTGACCGCAATGGCTCCCGGGTCGACCCAGCCTTAAATGGGTACCGGTTCAGTCCGGGAAGTAAAAGCGGCGAGGGAGAGGAGATGGCTACCGCCCTCATATAGCCGAGCCTTTGAAATGTGAGATCGCTAACACCTCACACCCTTACGGCAGTAATGCTATGGGATACTTCACTTTTTACTTTTACGTTGTATACGCCGCATCAGATAATTGACATCTCACACCATTGATCACTAGTTACATATCACATCAGGCAAATCTGTCACATCCAACAAATCATATTTCTATGCAAAACAAACTGAATGTCTATCCCTCTCAGTCTCTCTTTCTCTCTCTATCAATCATCATCATGTAGCATGTCCTTTGTAGAACGTCGCTTCCATCACAGTCTGTCTGAAAGAAACTCGTTCCTTGCCAAAACACCAGCTTCCGCCACTGTCATAGTCAGGCATTCCTGGACATCTTTGTGCCATCGTCTTCTTGTCTACCCCTTCCTCTTTTGCCTGGCACCATACCTTCCATCACCGTTCTCTCAAGACCATTGTGTCTCTTGATGTGACCAAAGTATTTGCATTTTCTAGCCAAAATGGAATTGATAAACCAGTTCTTCTCTATGCTTAACACTTGCCGAATGTCTACATTTGTTCTTTTCTCTGTCCAAGGTATTCTGAGGATCTTTCTGTAACATTTTGACTCGAAGGATTCGATTCTTTGTCTAGAAGTATTGGTAATTGTCCATGATTCACAGCCATAAGCTGCCACAGGAAAAACACAGGCTCTCAAGACTTTAACTTGTATCGTTTTGTTGGTGCCCTGCATAATTTCTTCAGGCTGTTCAGTCTCTGAATTGCCATAGCTAGTCTTCTTCTGATTTCTTTCGAGCAGTCACCATTTTTGTCAATTCTGGAGCCAAGATATACAAAATGTGTGACCTGATCTATTTCCTCACCACCCACTGTCAATTTATGCTGACATTGTGTTTTATCGGTGGTCATTATCTTTGTTTTCTTAATGTTTATGAACAGATTTTGATCTTTACTTTGTCCATTTACGGCTGAAATAGCTGCTCTAGCCCTTCTGTACTTCTTGATAGTATAACTGTGTCATCTGCGCATCGTATCGCTTTTGTCGATCACTATGCCAGAGCAAACCACATTGAGGTCCCTGCAGATAGGCATACAGACATTAGTGAAGAGCAAAAGGGGCACGACAACATCAATACGGCACCTGAAGAGCATATGATGGCCAAACTAACAATGAGCGAAATGGAAGAGGCCATGAGAACATTAAAGAAAAGGAAATCTCCCGGAAAAGACGGGATAACAAACGAAATGCTGATGGGGCTGGGCCAAACAGCGAAAAGGAAACTGCTGTCAGTCCTGAACCAAAGCTGGAAAAGGGGAATTGTACCCCAGGCATGGAAAGACGCAGTACTTGTACCAGTACCAAAAAAAGGAAAGGACAAAACAGATCCAAATGGATACAGGCATATCAGCCTACTGAGCTGTGTCGGCAAACTGATGGAACGTATGATAAACACCAGACTGATGTGGCATCTGGAAGAAAAACGAATACTAATTCCACAGCAAGCCGGCTTTAGACAGCACAGATCCACTGAGGACCAGGTCATCCTCATAGCCCAGGAAATAGAAGATGCCTACCAGGCACAGAAACACACAGTAGCGGTTTGGGTGGACCTGGAAACGGCATTTGACAAAGTCTGGAAAGATGGACTTAGAGTCAAGCTAATAAGAAGTGATGTCTGTGGGAAAATGTACCAGTGGATCAACCACTACCTCAAAAACAGAACGGCCAGAGTCCAAGTTCAAGGGCAGATTAGCAAAAAGGTGACACTCGAGCTGGGAGAACCCCAAGGGGGATTACTGTCACCCACACTCTTCCTGGTGAATATAAACGACATTATAGAGAATATACCAAGAAGAGTCCATAGCTCAATGTTTGCAGACGATCTGGCTATGTGGACCTCTGAAAAGAATCTCACCATAGCAAGAAATCAGATGCAGCAGGCCCTAACATCGCTGGAAGAGTGGGCGAACTCATGGCTGTTCAAAATAAACGAGGAGAAAATCACATGCACAATATTCTCGCTTTCAATCAAACCCCAGAATACCAAATTAAGTTTAAATGGCAAATTCCTGCAGCCAAATAACAACCCAAACTATCTGGGAGTCACATTTGATCGGCGCATGACATGGCAAAGTCAGATCGAGAGAAACCGAATGAGAGCCAGAGAAAGAATGGCAATCATGAGGAAACTTGCTGGCACAAGCTGGGGAGCAGACGAAAGCATACTAAAGAAACTGTACACTGGAAGAGTGAGACCAGTTCGCGAGTATGGCATTGCGGCATGGACAACAGCAGCAAAGGCGAACTTCGATAAAGTTAGCAAACTTCAAAACCAAGCCATGAGAGTTATAACTGGAGACATGAAGTCAACGCCAATTGTAGAACTTGAAAAGATTACAAAACTGCAATCCATGACCGATAGAAGAGACTGCAGAGCCCAGCTGCAATCAGAGAAACTCCGAAGACTGACTGACCATCCAATGCACCAGAGACTAAACAATTTGGGAAATGGGAAACTAAAGCGGAGAAACTTTACAGAAATAGCCAAAGCAAAGATGCACGAAGATTCCATAAACGCACTAACAACACCAAAACCCATCACTACTGTACGAAAACCTACCTGAAGGCAGGATATATTTCCAGGGGTGGTAGAAAATATACCAGGTATTGGAAACAAAAACTGCCAGACTGAAAAAGAAAGAAGAGAAACTACCCTAAGCTTTAAATCGGAAAACTACCCAAGCATGGACTGGACCCATGCATACACTGACGGTTCTGTAACAAACACTACACAGAACGGAGGGGCAGGAGCATTCCTGAACCTACCAAATGGCAGAAAAATAACACTGTCATTCGCTACTGGTAAGTACACAAGCAATTTCAGAGCGGAGGCAGAGGCACTGAGGGCGGCAGTGGAAGAAATGGTGACACATAAAGAAAATGAAAGCCATACAGTCCTACCAAGACTACCACAAACAGATACTAGTATGACGTACGAAGAATCAAAACGGCTTATTAAAGCCAGATACATGACCAAATTGGAAACCGAACATACTGGTTACACCAAAAACGATGCCTATTACCAGTTGAACAGAAGAGAGCAGGTCGTTGTCTTCAGACTTCGCACTGGCCACATTAGACTGAGGTACAATCTATTCAACAAATTGAAGATAGGTGGTACCGACGAATGCCCGTGCGGTACCGGTAAAATGACCGCTGAACATCTGCTGGCAGAACTGCCCGACATACGAGGATCAGAGAGAGCAGATGTGGCCATCACCAGTGGAACTGCAAGACAAGCTCTATGGCAGTGTCGACAGCCTCAGGATGACCGCCGCTTTTTTCAAAAAAATAATGGTTACTGTCTGACTGCGTACGAAGAAGAAGAAGAAGAAGTATCTCTGGAATCCCGTACCCCCCAATCGTAAACGGGTCGAAACTTTCAATGTTCTCATCTTCTCGAACATTTCTCATTATACATTCCGCATATATGTTGTACAGATAAGGTGAGAGGATACATCCCTGTCGGACTCCCTTTTGTACTGCAAACCAATCTGATGTTTGACCAGATACTCGGACAGCGGCTTATTGATCTTGGTATAACGTTTCAATGAGATGGACTATATGAAAAAGAAACCCCATTTCCTGTATGATTCTCCACAGATTTTGATGTTTTACCGTGTCGAAGGCCTTATTGTAATCAATGAAACATGTGTACAGGTCTACATTAAACTCTCTACATTTTTCATAGATATTCCTTAAATTGAATATATGGTCCCGCGTCCCTCTGTCTTTCCTAAAACCTGCCTGGACTACGTGAATTTTAGATTCAAACCTTTTCTCTATTTTTCTTAATAGGATTCGCAAAAGTATCTTGCTAGCGTGGCTGATCAGAGCGATAGTTCGGTAGTTCGTGATCAGCTTCAAGTTGCCTTTTTTGGGGAGGGGAATTTAAATTGATTTCTTCCATGCTTCTGGCCACTCTGCACTGTGCCATATCTGTTTACACAGCTTGTGATAGACTCGAGCACATGCCTCTCCTCCTGCTTGTATTAGCTCTGCTGGGATATCATCGCATCCTGGGGACTTTCCCTTTTCAGGCTTTTAATTGCAGAGGGTACTTCTTCAAATGTTGGTTGAGGTTCTTTCTCATCCTTTGGTAGGATTGTAACTGAGCGCTTTGTGCTATCTCCATACATGGTTCTGCAGTACTCTATCCAGCTATTCAGCATGTCTTTTATTTCTGTTAATGTGTTATCCTCTTTGTCATTTATGACATGTGGAACCGGATGGAATTACCTTGTCAGTGTTCTTATTGCTGTGAATGCATCTCTTTCTCTGCCTTGTTGTTGTAGGTTTTATATATCCTTACACGTTTCTACTATGTATCTTCTTTTATCTTTTCTTATTTCTCTTCTAACTTCTTTTGCGCAGTTTTTATATTCTGTGTTGGTCCCCTTACTTCCCCTTTGTTTTAATTGTTGTCTTTCTGCAATGAGTTTCTGTGTTTCCTCTGTTTGATAGCTCTGTGTCTTGTGCAATATCTTTGGAATCATTTCTTTTGCTGTCGACATCAAAATATCTCTTGCGTACGATTTCAACTCCTCAGATGTCATCTCTTCCTATACAGCAAGCAACGCCTCAAATTTGTTTTCTACTTTGATGTTGTATTCAGTAGGTATTGCTGATACATAGAAGCGTATTGGCTGGCAACCTTTGTTGATCCTACGTAGTCTTGTTTGGAAAATTGCAAACAGTAATTCATGGTCCGTATCGCAGTCTGCTCCTGGCAGCGTTTTTGTCGACAGCACATTAGATCTCCATCTTTGTTGCACTAGGATGTAATCTATTTGGTTTCTGCTGTTGCCATCAGGGGATGTCTACGTGTACAGTCTTCGTGGATGTTGTTTGAAGAAGGTGTTGGCAATGGAGAGGTTGTTTTCCGTGCAGAATTTAGCCAGTTTTTCTCCTCGCTCATGTATATGTCCCAAACCAAAAGGTCCTCGAACACTTCTCTCCTCTTCGGCTCTTTCCTCTCCGACTTTCGCATTGAAATCGCCAATGATGACCAAGATGTCTCTTTTTTCAACTTTTTCCATCGCTTCTTGCAAGGTCTTATAGAAATCACCCATTTCACAATCGTCTGCTGCTGATGTTGGTACATACACTTGAATTATGTTAAATTTATAGTCTTTGTCTTTAGTCTGATTACAATTATGCGGTCGTTGACTGGATTGTAACCGAGTAGTGAAGATGCTTTCTTCTTTGACAGAATAAAATATCAATACGATGTTTATTCCCTTTGATGAAGTCCACTAGGGGAGTATATATGGGGCTGAGTAATAAAGGCCGCTTACCTTGCAGTAGTCACAAAGTACGCAGACCATTTAAAAAAAAAATGTTTCCTCGATTGCTAAAACCATATGCTTTACTGGCAACTTGAACGGCCTGTTTTTCTTTTCAGAAGACCAACCCACAAACAACTCACTATTTCGTTTAACACAATCATGTTTCATCAATTATACATAACAGTATACAATTTACAACTACGTTGATATTAGAAAATTCACATTCCAATTGACTTCGGTTTTCTAGCGTCCAAGGTTACGTGGCAACGCTGTCCACAGAAAGAGAAATGAAATTTAAAAATCAAATATATAATAAAAACAAACTCTTGTAATCCATGATAAAAAAACAACATGGAAAAAAAACATGGGCACGACGCTAAGGAGATCAGCTAGTTTTGCATCTTCTTCTGAAGCATTTATAGAAGGGATGGATGATTCTTCTGCATAACAAACAACGGCAGGCCAGAAATACGTGACTGATAAGCAGACAGACAGGCAGACATATAGAAAGGCTCGAAAACAAACGGACAGACAGGAAAACTGACAAAGAGACATAAAACAGACGGCCAGAAGGATTGACAGACGGGTGCATGAATAGATGGGTGAATAGATCGATGGATGGATGGATGGATGGATGGATAAATAGACAGACATACATATGGAGATAAAGATAAAAATAGAGACAGACATGCAGACAAACAAGCATAAAGACAGACAAGCAGGCAAGCAGAACTACACATAGATAAATAGATAAATAGAAAGATATATATATAGATAGATAGATAGATAGATAGATAGATAGATAGATAGATAGATAGATAGATAGATAGATAGATAGATAGATAAATAGATAGATAGATGTCAGGCAGATAGGTAGGTAGGTAGGTAGGTAGGTAGATGTATATTTTGATTTAAAAAAAGAGAAATTCGTACCACACGGATCGAAGTGCTAATACACATTAGAAGATGATCTTGTCTCTGTTATTATTTGCCTGTCATTGTTAGTTCAAAGTTGTTATTTGCTGTCATTACTTGCTACTTGCATTCAATCGATGAGACTGAAATAAGTAGAGCATGTATATAGAAAACAAAATTAGAGGAAGATACAGAAATTATTGTTTTTAAAAAAGAAGTTAGAAGAAGCAGCCGAAAGTTAGAAAAATAAAGTATAAAACGGTAAAGAATGTAAGTGAGTCAAATGAGAAAACAAATCATGTGAAATTAAAAGATGGAAAGAAAACGATAAAAATGATGAAGATCATTAAAAATAATCAGATGCTTATGATGAATTTGAAAAAAAATTTGTAGTGGAAAATTTTATCAAATGAGGGAAAGAAGCAACCCGTACTAAGGAAGACAAGACATAGCTAACAAGAAGAAGAATAATAAGAACAAATATAAGCTTTCAAAATGGCATTTGTAGATAAAAGAAAAAAATTAATATTTTTATATCATTAATTAACTCTCATTCTTTCTCTTCCTTATTTATTTTACACACTAACGCCCTGATATACGTACGGCCAAACGCTTCACAAATCAGTGTTTTGCTATTAGAACAATGGCTCCTACGAACGTTTCCAATTGTAACTCGATTTTGCTTTCACATATTTTCCGAATACGGTTTTTAAAGCAACCAGTCAAATAAGGTTGACTTGACTAGACAATTACAATTGGAAGACCAGTCTGTAGATGAAAGATGAAAGCTTAGCATACGCGATGAGATTATAACTGGTGCATATTTTCTTCAGATTGTTAGTCAAAGGTTTCTTCTTGTACATAAGTCTGGTCAGGAAGATGTGACAGACTTTAAACTTACGACTAATACATAAATAGAGGAAGAAATAATCATAAAAGAAGGCAATTGCACATTGGAAAATAATAAATATCAAATCGAAGACAGGGCAAACGTCAATTCAACGTAACAAAACTCAATAACCTGTTACAGTGAAATGCTTTGATAAGCTAGATTGAATGCCTTTTTATCTACACTCATCTCCAGTCACCCCTTTCTTTTCAAGCCCAGAGCTGGCATCATTAGAATCCGCAGGATCACCTCTAAAAGTAACCAAAAAACAGGACATTCGCTAAATGTTGCTCTTTAGATGATGTTGAATTTAAGGTTGACGACTTTATCCGAGGCACATAAATACACATCATTACCTACATTCATCTTTCACTGTCGTCAGAATACAAATATCGAGGGTCATTTTGTTCATTTACGGGATGTACAATCCTTTTCGCAAAAATTATCAATTTATATATAGTAGACGATTTACTTTTTCGATGTTCAAAATACATTTGTGAGCCAAAAATTTAAAAAAAAATGAATTCCGCTTTAGGAACAAATCCGCTGATTAACAAGCTCTAGTCCCTATCTGTTTATATAAGCAGAGTGGCGATGTAGTTACATCCTTTTCCTGTCTTTATTTGTGTGGATAACTCCATATTAGCATGTCTATTATTTATATAAAAGACAGCTTTGTAGTTAACCAATCTCATGTAATTCGGTAGACTATTTTGATATATTTGTTCATGTGTAAAACTGTTCTTCCGTTTTTTCTATTTCGTAATCCAGAAGTTATTTGAAGTAAAGCAGGCTACTGTGACACAATGTTTTCTTAACTTAACTTAACTTAACTTAACTTAACGTCTTTATACTGGTTTAGAAGACCCTGCAGAGTCTGTATACAACCAGTTATATGTGTGTTTCATCTGCTCATCAGTTATGTTTCTGTTTTTGTTTGCATATACAGGTGTTTCTGTACAATTCTTCCAGAGTTTTAGTAGATTTAATGTGTCTTTACATGGTATGATATGCTGTTGTATTCGTGTTTTGACATTTGAGAAGTCATCAACTATATGTTATTTTAAGGATCTGTTTGAAATGTCTTATCTTTGTTTATATTTTACAGAACAATTCAGCACTTAATGTCCATTCAAATAGGCATATGGAGACGATGAATGTTTGCATTCATTAAGCAAAGTTGTATGACCCATATTGATGTTTGATACACATACAAAATTCGGAAGCTTTGTTTCATTGATTTTTTTTCTTCATCAGAATTGCCGTAGATTAGAAGTTAATTGTTTCGTTTACTGTGATGGCGCAGACTAAGCTTTTTCGCCAAGTTTTGCAAAATAAACTTTGAATTTTCAAATCAAGTAGTAGGATATTGTAAGCCTCGCTGGTTTCCGGGGTTCTCTATGGGAAACTAGGTTACTGTAAGCCTAGCTGGTTTCCAGGGATCGTTATGGGAAACTAGGTTACTGTAAGTTTCGCTGGTTTCCAGGGGTCTCTATGTGAAACTAGGCTACTGTTAGCCTCGCTGGTTTCTAGGGGTCTCTATTTGAAACCAGGTTACTGTTAGGTTAGCCTCGCTGGTTTCCATGGGTCTCTATGTGAAACCAGGTTACTGTTAGCCTCGCTGGTTTCCAGGGGTCTTTATGTGAAACTAGGCTTCTGTTAGCCTGGCTGGAGTCCAGGAGTCTCTATGTGAATCTAGGTTTCTTTTTGGCTTGCTGGTATTCAAAATTCAGGTTAAAAAATCTACTTGAATTATTTCGAGAATTGTAGAGACAGGTTCTAACTCTACTTGAATTATTTCAAGAGTTGTAGAGAGAAGTTCAGAATCTACTTTAATTAATTCAAGAATTGTAGAGAGAAGTTCAAACTCTACTTGAGTTAATTTAAGTACTGCTTTCATGAGTGTAAATGTGCCGGAAAGTCATAATTTACACAAAACAGATTACTTTAATTATTCTTTTCAAGTGTTTAAATGTGCTAGAAAACCATAACGCATTCATCAAAGAGATATTCAAAGTATTACTTTCATGGGGCTAAAAGTGCCAAAAAGTAAGGACTTCACAACGGCCGAACCATAAGATACACATGATACATATTGATAGTTTTGGTAAGTATCTTTCATGTGTCAAGGGAGAGTTAGCTCATCAGTAAATGACTGTAACATCTGACAACAGTATCTGTGTTTTGTTTTGTTACTATAACTTGTTAATAGAATAGATGCTCAGTCCTGTGCTGCAAAACGATCCTGAATGTTCCTGTAGATTTGATAATTGTATTTCAGACGGTGTCTTCCTTTACACATTAAGAAGGGTTTGCAAAATCCTCAGTTATTCGATACCATTTTGTCTTTGAATCGATACAAAGTGGGACCTCGTACAGCGTGAACTTTTTTTGAAATCCCACCGTCATTTGACTCTATCAATCAATCAATCAAATCCCGTCGCTCATCTCGGTGCATAGGCCATTGACAACACCTCGCCAGCGTACACGGTCCTGGTCTCTTCTCTCATAGGCCATTGACAACACCTCGCCAGCGTACACGGTCCTGGTCTCTTCTCTCATAGGCCATTGACAACACCTCGCCAGCGTACACGGTCCTGGTCTCTTCTCTCATAGGCCATTGACAACACCTCGCCAGCGTACACGGTCCTGGTCTCTTCTCTCATAGGCCATTGACAACACCTCGCCAGCGTACACGGTCCTGGTCTCTTCTCTCATAGGCCATTGACAACACCTCGCCAGCGTATAAAGTCTTGTGCTGCTTTGTCTGCGTCTCTCTAAGTGTAATTATTTAATTTTAGCTCCTTCTCACATTCTCTTCTCCATGTATTTGTGGGTCTACCTCTCTTTCTCTTTTCTGCCGAGGATCCCACGTTAGACTGTGCCATCCGCCGCGAATGTCCTATCCAGTCCCATTTTCTTCGCTTACTTTATTGTTCCAATGACTGTTGTTGTCTCTTTTCCCACAAGTCTTCATTCCTCACCATGTCCTGCCACTTTATGCCCATTATCCTTCGTAGGCATCTGTTAACGAAGGACTGGAGTTTTTGTTGTATGTCCTTGGTCGTTCTCTGTGTCTTCGATCCAAACAGCAACACCGACTTGACACTTACGTTGAATATTCTAATTGTGGTGTGAATCTTGATATCTCTGGATCTACATATATTGTTTAGTGTGATGAATGCACCTCGTGCCCTTCCAACTTTATCCTTACATCTGCATCTGTACTTCTTGATGTGTCTATTGTGCTTCCTAAATAGGTAAAGGTATCCACTTCCTCTAACTTCTCTCCCTCTAGCATGATTGGTTCTTTACTATTAGTGTTGAGTTTAAGGAGCTTGGTTTTCTTCATGTTGATATTCAGTCCCAGATTGGCCGATTGTTCTTTCACCAACACGTTTCTCTTGCATTTGGCTATGACTGTGTGACAAAAGTACCAGATCATCTGCATAGTCCAGGTCCTCCAGGTCCTTTTGTGACAAAAATATCCACTGAATACCCGTTTGTTTGCCTTCGATTGATGTCTTGATTATCCAATCTATAGCCATCAAGAACAGGAAAGGTGAGAGCAGGCATCCATGTCTCACCCCTGTTTGCACCCCGAAGCTGTCAGTCAGTACTCCTTCATGTACCACTCTACTAACTGTGTCTTTATACACATTCTGGAAGAGGGCTGTGCACTTCTCTTGTATCCCATCGTGTCTCAACAGTTGCCATAGAGTACTTCGATCCACAATGTCAAACGCCTTTTCACAGTCTATACAATTTGCGTATAGGGATGATTTCCATTCAATGCTTTGTTTTACTATGATGCGTAGCGTAGCTATATGATCTATGCATGATCTTCATTGGCGAAATCCTGCCTGTTCCTATCTGATATTTTTATCTACTTCAGTTTTTAAATCTGTCCAAGATGATTCTGTTCAATATCTTGCCTGGCACCGACAGCAATGTAATCCTCCTATAATTGCTCCAATCTGTCAGCAGTTTAATCAGATGTCATTCGTTCCATTCTGTTGAGACTCTTTCCTCTTCCCATATCTTCTTGAATAATCCTTGCAAAGTATCAGTGGCCTTACCTATATCTAATATTATGGCTTCTGCTGCTATTCCATCTGGTCCTGCCGCTTTCCCTTTCTTGAGTTTGGATATGGCCCTTTGTATTTCTATCTTACTTGGTGAGTTGCCGTCCAAGTTCAAGGTTTGCTCTGTTGGCAGGATGGTTGGTGTTTCTTGTGGTGTAGGTCTGTTAAGACTTTCTTTGAAATACTCAGCCCATCGTTTCTGTTGTTCCTCCGATGATGTCAAAAGCATGCCTTCCCTATCTTTCATTGGTTTGTCTGTCTATATATATATATAAATAAATATTTGCCATTTTCTTTTTTAAGGAGTACAGATCTTTTATATTTCCTCTCTCTGCTGCCTCTTCTGCCTGTTTCTCTGTAACAGTATAATTACTCTGTTCTTTTACTTTGATGTCTCGGTTTCGGTAATTGTTGAGTAAAGCTTTCTTCTTTTTCCTTTCTTCTATTTTATGTAATGTCTCTGTTATGATCCATACTTTGTGCTAGTTTCTCTTGAATCCCACAGTTTCTTCATATATCTTTTTCTACATCTCATTAGCCTGGTCTCACAAACTATGAATGTCCATTTCTTCATCTTCATATAGCTCTCGTAACACTTGATATCTGTTATTACGTTGTAAGCTACATTACGTCTTCTTCTCCTGATGCTGCAATACGTGTACGTCATATCTTGTTTTCCGTCGCCCTGGAATGGGTACTTTTTTAATTTGAGCTGTAAATTCCCCAGCAACATGTTGTGGTCTGATGCTACATCTGCACTTCGTTTTATTCTTACATCTTGTAGTGTACTTCTGAACGCTTGACTGGCGCAGATGTGATCAATCTGATTTTCGGTTACATGGTCTGGATATAGCCATGTGGCCTTATAGATCTTTTTATGTAGAACCATGCTTCCTCCAATTATCATTTTGTGTAGTGCATATAACTCTGCAAACATTTATCCACTTTTGTTCGTCAGTCCCATTCCTTGTCTGCCCATAATATGTTATTAACCTAGGTTGTCTGCTTCTACTTTAACATAAAAGTCCTCATTAAAATTAGGAGATCTTTCTTTTTCTGCGTGTCAAGGACACGCCAACTTTTTGTAGAACTTTTTATCAGAGTCATCCTCGTTAGTTGGGACAAAGCACTGAATGATGTTTATATTGATGTGTTTGTTCTTCGTTCTAAAGCTTGAGTTCATGATTCGGTTTGTAATGGCCTCCCATTTATGAACGCCCGCTGTGCTTCTATGGAGAGCATCAGTTCTACTCACTTTGTATGTTGGGCATCAGTTTCCTTGTTTCCAGAATACATTTTCATTTACCCAGTCGTCAATCTCATCTTTCCTGATTGTGTCCATCTTGTTTCGTTCAGTCCGAGCACTGCCAATTTGTAATTCTTCATCTCTTTAGCCACCTGAGCTGTTTTACTTGCCTGGTACATTGTTCTAACATTCCATGTCGCTATATTTTTGTTTTCGTCTTGGTATTCAGACGAACAGTCAGCCGTGGAGCTTCCTTGCAGCTTTCACTCCACTGCGTCATTCTTCTCGTTTACAAAGGCCCTTCCTTTCTCCAAGACCGTTTGCTTTTCCATTGTTATCAATGTTTTCGTAACCGACTTTTAAAATATAGATTAGGGTGGTCGGCGCTAACCTAACCTATTATACTCTAGGTGAGTCGTCCGTGTTTAGTCTATTCCCTGCCCATGTCCTATCCAACTTGGGTGACCCTTCTGGAAGCGTTCTGTTGGCTTAGCTCCTGTGATCATTGAGACATTCAAGCTCACTCACCACCATTTCAAGGTCACGAACTTGAGGGAGGAACGGAGAGTTAACTCATCAGTAAATAACTGAAACATCTGACAACAGTATCTGTGTCTTATTATTTTACTTTATTCTGTTAATAGAATAGAACCTCAGTTCTGTGCTGCAAATCGATCTTAAACGTTCCTGTAGATTTGATAATTTTTTTTCAAACTGTGATTTCCTTCACACATTAAGAACAGTTTGCAAAGTCCTCACTTGCTCGATACCATTTTGTCTTTGAATCGATACAAAGGGGGACCTCCTACAGCGTGAACTTTTCTGAAATCCCACCGTCAGTTGACCCTAATCCCTTTCATAGGTCACAAAATGCAACCTCTCAGAAAAAAAAGTCAATGACGTGTCGTTCGATTGCTTTGGCTCGTTTCAATTTTGTTATTTTTAAATGTCAATTTGTTTCTTCCTTCTCTGACCAAAAAATGGTTTCTTTCGCTACGAGTTGTTCCCTAAATCCATTTGTTCTCTTTGCTCTTTTAGCAAAGTTCCAACTTGTCGACTGTAATAGTCTCACATAACCAATGATTTGGCTCCCATAAAGGAAATAGAATATCCTTCAAGCTGCTTTGAATTCCACTTAAAATACAAAATAGAAAACAGTAATGATGTTTTGATGGTCCACACAAAAGACAACAGAAGCTCAAATTACCAACTCCTAGCACGGGCGGGAAGCCTCATAATATAATTATAATCCGCTCGCTCCCTTAGAGCATGGGTCCAGCACTACATCCTGATTCACGTTTAATCAGCGTATAATTAATTTGTAATGTGGTTTCCGGTCAATGGTTTTTAGTGAGATTTCCAGCCCCATCACAATGTTCCCTGACCGGCAGTGCCGACCTTCCACGAAAAGGACCATCCGGAATGCCAGATGTACCAACAGAGTGGCGCTTAGCAGTGTCTCCAGACCTACGAAGATATGTATCATCTATTTTGCGAACGAATTTGCGAAAAATATTCATTGTAGACTCGTTCTACACTCGTAATTGAAATAAGTAATCCTGTAACCTAGTAATGAGGTTCTGTTGTAGGACAAGGGTTGTGACAGCAACTCAAGTAAGTCATCATCCAACAACACCAATTGTTGCTTTGATTGTGAATTGTGTTCAGAGGAGGTTCTGTGTTTCACTGTATGGAGGTAATGATAAAATACGTTTTGATCACCCTAGCGGTTTCAGAAACAAACATAATACAACTTTTGTTTCATCCATGCATGTTGAAAGAAACGACAAAAACAAGATCGTGCATGGGACTGGCAACCTAACCATTTATAAAACTGTACTGAAAATAACTGGAATCAAGCTCTCTTAATAATATTTTAGGTCATCCAGTTGCAGTGTAGGACATATCTTTCAACACGTAACTAGAATCAAGCTTTCAAAATAATATTTTAGCTCATCCAGTTGCAGTGTAGGACATATCTTTCAACACGTGACTGGAATCAAGCTTTCATAATAATGTTTTAGGTCATCCAAATGCAGTGCAGGACATATCTTTCAAGACCTGACTAGAATCAAGCTTTCATAAAAATAGTTAAACTGATCAATTGCAGTGTAGGACATATCTTTCAACACGTGACTGGAATCAAGCTTTCATAATAATGTTTTAAGTCATCCAAATGCAGTGTAGGACATATATTACAATACGTGACTAGAATCAAGCTTTCATATAAAATTGTTTTGCTGATCAATTGCAGTGACGGACATATACTTCAGTAATTGGAGAGACGGGGAAAATTAAGTATAGGTAAAGTACCATAATTATCTCGTCCCTTCTTTCTATTCCCCGCGGAACACAATAGTAGAGCGGTTGATTGTCACGTACTTTCGTGTCTGACCTGTCTTTGTCTATTTCGCCCTGGGTATTTGAATATTTTGGCTTCTTTTTCAGTACTTGGGTCTCAGTATAACTTCCAGCATGGGATATTCAAGTACTTCTACTACATGATATTTATCTGATTATTCTTTCTCAGCTATATTGATTATGCGTTTGCAATGTTCATGGAAACGTGTTTTTTTTTTCCTCATTGTCGAATATGAAATTGTTGATCGTATCCTATCCCTTAACATAGAAGATCGTTTTAGTCCATTTGTCTGGCTTCTCTGTGTGTGTCTTGTACGTTGTAGATGAGCCTTGGAGATATCCTCCTGACGTTTTATTTGTTATCAGCAACAAGTCTCGCTTGTATTCATAATAAATATGATTATTTTGCAGTGTATCGTACTCCCTGCTTTAACTGTTGTATTTCCTGTTTTCTATATTTAAGAATAAGTAACACAAATTCAAGGCCAAAACACAAATGCCACACTTTTTGTTGTCATTAACATGCAAGATATTGTGAACTTTAGAGAATGTCCTGTTACCTTACTGATATTGCTGTATCATAATAATTATACTGGACACATGTCTAAAACAGTCTTTCTAATTGTAAAATGTACAGTATGTCCCGATATACAAGAATATACATAGGACACACGCAGACAAGACATAACTGCTCTAGACGGAGAGACATGGATGGTTTGGTGTTCAGAATGTTGAGATGTGTTTTTATATTGCAGCCCTATTGTCATTTAAAACTAAAAGCAATGCATTATCCACCTTTTCAGTGAAATGTGAATAATATATATTTTTTTTTTTTCCGTGATGAGGTTGACAGGTCTAAGCGCAACTCTCTAATTCGCCTTTTACAACAAGATGAAAGATGATATAAAATCTAAAAGTATTATTACTAGAAGTATAGTAATAGTGGTAGCAGCAGTAGTAGTAGTAGTAGTAGTAGTAGTAGAAGTAGAATTAGAAGTAGTAGTTGTAATAGTAGTAGTGATAGTAGTATTAGTAGTAGTAATAGTATTTGCAGTAGAAGTAGTAGTAGTAGTAGTAGTAGTAGTAGTAGTAGTAGTAGTAGTAGTAGTAGTGGTAGTAGTAGCAGTAGTAGTAGTAGTAGTAGTAGTAGTAGTAGTAGTAGTGGTAGTAGTAGTAGTAGTAGTAGTAGTAGTAGTAGTAGTAGGGGTAGATGGCCGTCGCTAACAAAGAAGGGGACAGAAGCGAATTTGTGTGGGCAGACGTATGGGTCTGCATGAGGTTCTGAATCCTAGGTCTGCACTGCATTCCCCAAGAGGGGCTGACCGTGTTGGTAGCCAAGGCATCATTCATTGCGACCTTTCGTGTGACTCTCTTCTCTCTCGCTGCATCGGAGATTTTTTGTTCAGTTAGGCGAGCACATTGTGTCCGAGGTCCGAGGTCAACAAGCGGCAACATTAAAGTGGTCATTTTTCAAGTTGACCTCTTGCAAATCTGTGTATCTTTCTTCTGCCCGTCCGATGAACTAATGTCAAAATTAGCGAGTGATATTTTTTGTATATCTTCTTAAAATAAATATATGTTTTGTTCTGTTCTAGGAGTCGACTTCACTGCACTCCTGGCATACCCATAGGTACTCAATATCTCTCAGCAGATGGCGCAAAGTATGAATGCTGATGGTCCCAGTAGCCTGTTGGTTGTACACCTCTCTGTTCCGTCCTCTTAGGTTCCCTGATCCACTAGATCCTAATTTGATTCCAAAGTGCTGCAGCCTGTGCCCTGCAGACTAATCCAAAGCAGTGTCGTTTTCCAGCAGGTGGTCCTTGATAACCTTCACTATGTCACTTCTATCCATTTCCACTGTGACTGTTTTGGATGCGTGTGAAGCCAACACATCAGCTCGCTCGTTGCCCGGAACCCCCGCATGACCAGGACAGTAGATCCACACCAGCCCCTGGAGTTTTGAGTTCTCCAGCGCTGCTATCCACTCATGTCGCATCCACCCATTCCGCACTTTCCGAAGTAGTATTTGGGAGTCTGACACGATGGCTGCTCCTGTTGAATATGTCTCAGACAGCCACCTCAGAGCTTCTGTCACCGCCTCCATCTCCATTCTTATACTTGATGTTGTTGTCTCGTAAAATAAAGATTCCTTGCACTAACCTAAAAACGTTCAGAGATGGACTGAGTGTAGGCAACGTTCAGAGAAAAACTGAGTGTAGGCAACGTTCAGAGATAGACTAAGTGTAGGCGACGTTCAGAGATAGACTAAGTGTAGGCGACGTTCAGAGATAGACTAAGTGTAGGCGACATCATCAAAGGACAGATAATGGTTGTTCAATAATGGACACGTGTGTCCGTGATGAGGTGTTGGAGATTTCGTTCGTCGTACTAGGCATACACCATTTATGAGATGATGTAGCCAGTTCTCTTCTTCGCTGGTTACCGTCCTTACTAGTTAGTCAGGTACCATAAACAGATGTCATTAACATAGTTATTGTCCATCGCAAGCGATGATGACCGCAACATCAGACGGTTTGTCTTAATAATGTGATGTGAGCTGTGTTTAGATTATAGTCTGCAAATGAATGCGCTGGTCATCAATCTCACTCTATTTTGTCCCGAGTTACTTTGTATCAGTGGCAAGACTATTAGTCTTGGACTATTGGAGGTAACTCGGGGTGCAGGCACTCTGGTCTTACCAGGTGAGACCAGGGGTCACTTGAAACGTGCGGGATTCGATCGCCCACCGTTTCCGTTTATCACTGTCAGAGGCGACTGCTTTAACCTCTTGACTAGAGCGACCGTCAGCATGTCACTAGAGAGTAACGAACCAGCTGCCTTTGTCATCAGTAGCGAGCGGTATATCACTCTTTTATTGAATTAACCAAGAAGAGAAAATATGAAATATTATAACAAGATGCGCGTTGGCCTGGGACCGATAGGGGAAAGGTGGGGGGGGGGGGGGGGGGGGGGGACATTGGCAAACAATGGTTCCAGAGATGGGAGCCAAGAATGGCATGGTATGATAAGATTATTAATGTGGAACTAGACACATGTCATTAGAACATGACGACAGGAGAAAGCGTTGCCGTTGGATAGGACATACATTGATGAAAACACATTGAACGCGTTACAATTCAGTTTCTATTGTGGAATCCGCAAGGAAACAGACGTAGGGGCAAACCACAATACACGTGAAAAACTGAGCTTGAGGTAAAAATAAAGGAAACAGAAAAGATGCGAGCAGAGCTGGATTAGATATCCCATGACGAAGGACTTGGCCGGTATGTTGAAGACATGTGCGCCACGGAAAACTGAAAGATTGCATTGATTGAAAGAACGATCAAGGAGAAAGCAAAAGCAATCATATTTCCCAACAATCAAATTCAAGAAAACGGAGTCAAGAAAGAGCAAATAGGAATCACGAATTACCGTCCTGTATTATAATGGGATCCAAAGTCACACCTAAAGTGAAGTGAACCAAAGTAACAATTAAAGTCAAGTGAACCAAAAAGCCCCAAGCAGATTGACGTGATTCCAAAAGTGCCAAATAATGTGAAGTGAATCCAAAAGTGACAAATAAAGTGAAGTGAACCCAAAAGAGACACGTAAAGCGAATTGAACAAAAGAGTGACAACTAATGTGAAGTGAACACACAAATGGCAAGTAAAGTAAAATGAACCCAAGAGTGACATGTAAAGTAAAGGAAACCAAAAAGTGACAGATAAAGTAAAGTGAACCAAAAAATGGCAAGTAAAGTCAAGTGATTACAAGAGTGACATGTAAAGTGAAGCGAACCAAACGGTGACACGTAAAATGAAGTGAACCAAAAAGTGACAAGTAAAGTGAAGTGAACCCAAAAGTGACACGAACATGAAATAAACCCAAAAGTGGCAAGTAAACGGAAATGAGCTAAAATTATAACAAGTAAAGCGAAGTAAACAAAAGGTAGCAAGTAAAGTGAAGTGAACCCAGAAGTGATAAATAAAGTAAAGTAAACCAAAAAGTGACAAGTAAAGTGAAGTGAACGCAGAAGTGCGAAGTAGTGGAGTGCACTTAGAAGTGGCAAGTAAAGGGAAGTGAACACTAGAGTGACAAGTAAAGCGAATTGAACCCAATAGTAGAAAGGAAAAGACAAAACCGATCCAAATGGATACAGGCATATCAGCCTACTGAGCTGTGTCGGCAAACTGTTGGAACGTATGATAAACACCAGACTGATGTGGCATCTGGAAGAAAAACGGATACTAATTCCACAGCAAGCAGGCTTTAGACAGCACAGATCCACTGAGGACCACGTCATCCTCATAGCCCATAAAATAGAAGATGCCTACCAGGAGCAAAAGCATACAGTAGCGGTTTGGGTGGGCCTGGAAAAGGCATTTGACAAAGTCTGGAAAGACGGACTTAGAGTCAAGCTAAGAAGAAGTGAAGTTTGTGGGAAAATGTACAAGTGGATCAACCACTACCTCAAAAACAGAACGGCCAGAGTCCAAGTTCAAGGGCAGATGAGCAAAAAGGTGACACTTGAGCAGGGAGTACCCCAAGGGGGAGTACTGTCACCCACACTCTTCCTGGTGTATATAAATGACATTACAGAAAATATACCAAGAAGAGTTCATAGCTCAATGTTTGCAGACGATCTGGCTATGTGGACCTCTGGAAAGAATCTCACCATAGCAAGAAATCGGATGCAGCAGGCCCTAACATCGCTGGAAGAGTGGGCGAACTCATGGCTGGTCAACATAAACGAGGACAAAACCACATGTACAATATTCTCGTTATCAATCAAACCCCAAAACACCAAATTAAGTCTAAACGGTAAATACCTTCAGCCAAACGACAACCCAAACTATCTGGGAGTCACATTTGATCGGCGCATGACATGGAAAAGTCAGATCGAGAGAAACCGAATGAGAGCCAGAGAAAGAATGGCAATCATGAGGAAACTTGCTGGCACAAGCTGGGGAGCAGACGAAAGCATACCAAAGAAACTGTACACTGGAAGAGTGAGACCAGTTCTCGAATATGGCATTGCGGAATGGACAACAGCAGCAAAGGCGAACTTCGATAAAGTTAGCAAACTTCAAAACCAAGCCATGAGAGTTATAACAGGAGGCATGAAGTCAACGCCAATTGTAAAACTTGAAAAGATTACAAAACTGCAATCCATGGCCGACAGAAGAGACTGCAGAGTCCAGCTGCAATCAGAGAAACGCAGAAGACTGACTGACCCACCAATGCACCAGAGACTAAACAATTTTGGAAATGGGAAGCTAAAGCGAAGAAACTTTGCAGAAAGATGCACGAAGATCCCATGAACGCACTAGCCACACCAAAGCCCATCCCTACTGTACGAAAACCTAACTGGAGGCAGCATATATTTCCAGAGGTGGTAGAAATTATACCATGTATTAGAAACAAAAACTGCCAGTCTGAAAAAGAAAGAAGCGATACTACCAAGAGGTTCATCATGGAAAACTACCCAAGCGTGGACTGGACCTTTGCATACACCGACGGTTCCGTAACAAATACAACACAGAACGGAGGGGCAGGAGCATTCCTGAGCCTACCAAATGGCAGAAAAATAACACTTTCATTCGCTACTGGAGAATACACAAGCAATTTCAGAGCGGAGGCAGAGGCACTGAGGGCGGCAGTGGAAGAAGTGGTGACAGGTAAAATGAATGAAAGCCACATAGTCCTGCTTACAGATGCACTGGCCGTAGTCACAGCACTGAAAAGCCAGAAAAATACTGAACTTAATGAATTAAGAGCAGTACTCTGTCAACTATGCCAGCAGGCCCAACCAAAAAGAGTAGTGGTGCAGTGGGTTCCATCTCATTGCAGCATCCAAGGCAACGAGGACATACAAAGAGTCAAAAGGGCTTATTAGAGCTAGATACATGACCAAATGGGATACCGAACATACTGGCTACACCAAAATCGATGCCTATTACCAGCTGAACAGAAAGGAGCAGGTCGTGGTCTTCAGACTTCGCACTGGCCACAATAGACTCAGGTACCACCTATTCAACAAATTGAAGATAGGTGGCACCGACGAATGCTCGTGTGGTACCGGCAAAATGAACGCTGAGCATTTGCTGCAAAACTGCCCGACATACGAGGATCAGAGAGAGCAGATGTGGCCATCACCGGTGGCAACACTAGGCAAGCTCTATGGCAGTGTCGACAGGCTCAGGATGACGGCTGCTTTTTTCGATAAAATAATGGTTACTGTCTGACTGCGTACGAAGAAGAAGAAGAAGAAGAAGAAGAACCCAATAGTGACAAATAAAGTGAAGTGAACCCAAAAGTGGCAAATAAAGTGAAGTGAGCCCAAAAGTGGCAAATAAAGTGAACCAAAAAGTGGCAAGTAATTTTAATTGAACCCAACATTGAAAAGTAAAGTAAAATGACCCCAAAAGTGGCAAATAAAGTGAAGTGAATCAAAAACTGACAAGTAAAGTGAAGTGAACATAAGAGTGACAAGTAAAGTGAAGTGAACACAAGTGTTGCAAGTAAAGTGAGCTGAAGCACAAAAGTGACGAGAAATGTGAAGTGAACACAAGAGTGACAAATAAAGTGATGTGAACCAAAAAGTGATAAGTAAAGTGAATTGAACACAAAAGTGACAAGTAAAGTGACAAGTAAAGTGAAGTGATGCCAAGAGTGACAAGTAAAGTGAAGCGAACCAAAAGGCGACACGTAAAATGAAGTTAACTCAAAAGTGACAAGTAAAGTGAAGTGAACCCAAAAAGTGAGAAGTAAAGTTTGGGAACCGAGAACTGGCAATTAAAGTGAAGTGAACAGAAGAGTCACAAGTATCGTGAAGAAAACGCAAAAGGGGTAAGAAACGTGAAGTGAACCGAAAACTGATAAGAAAGGTGAAGGTAAATAGTGATTATTAAACCGAAGTATAACTATAAGTGACAAGTTATGTGATGCATGCCTATATTCTCAACGTCGAGGTCTCTACTAAAATAGACTTCCACCCAATCTCAGAAACACTTGACAGCCGCCGAGTTTCATTGTTCGGCCCTGCTGTACGACTGGTTGTTCCGCAGCGCATACGACTTCATCCGACCGGTTGGGGGCGCAGAAGTGGCCGTCCCAGCACAGGCTGGTTCCAGCAGAAACCAACCTCCACTCTGAGCGAGGCCTGGAAGTACGCCTCAGCAGTGGGTCATGGATGATTCCGACAGACGCAATGGGTCTCGGACGCCTTTGCGAAATAACTATTATTGTTATTGCTAGTAAATCGTAAGATGTAAATCAGACACTAACGTTTAACGATTAGCCAGTTAGAGGTTGCCAAAAAGACTAAGACAGGCACATTCTACCAGTCGAATAATTGGACTATAATAAGAGGTTAGCTTTTGGCTAACTGACATCGGATCCAGTTGAATATCAGGACTCCGGAATTATTTATTTTATTCAAGAGTGACAATTATCAAGTTACAGTCAGGTTTTAGTTGTGTTATATTCAAGTAATAATGAAGTTATATTTCACCTGTAGTGCAGTTATGATTAGGTTATAGTGAAGTTAAAGTCGAGATTTGGTCGAGATGTACTCAAGCAATGATTAAGGATAGGTCCATTTTATGGACGCTATAACAGGATCCCAGTAAAATAAATGTATTCGATCTTTTGTCAAAGCAAAAAATATGGAAGATTGATAAGTAGAAATATAAAAAAATTAGCAGACGTGTGTGTTTGAGAGAGAGAGAAAGTAAGAGTGATAGAGAGAGAGAGAGGGGGGGGAGGAGATCGCGAGAGAGAGAAACATATCAGCGGAAGTGTGTGTGTGTGTAAGATAAAAAAATATAAGTAGACGTGTGTGTGTGTGTGAGAGAGAGAGAGAGAGAGAGAGAGAGAGTGGGAAGTGAGAGAGATAGAGAAAGCGAGAGAAAGAGAGAGCAACATATTAGCGAACATCCTATTAGAGTCGTTCTGGTTCCTCATTGCCTGAGATGTTGCAGTGAGCGGCATCGTCTGGATTGCACTTCTTTTGCAGCAATAAGGCCGGAGTTCGAGCGTGACTACCTGTTCATTTCTTGAGCGCTGTTAACACTGAAAGGGCAACTATAAATATCCACTTGTTTTTCTTCAGATCCTTGCAGTTTGTGAGAGTTAAGGCTGCCTGTTTTAGGGCTGTAGTTTCGGCATTGCAGTTGTTGCAGTATCTGCCAGGGGCAATTGCTGTTGAGTAGGCGTAATGTTTTTAGTTTCTTCTTCTTCTTCATCGTACGCAGTCAGACAGTAACCATTATTTTTTCGAAAAAGGCAGCGGTCATCCTGAGGCTGTCGACACTGCCGTAGAGCTTGTCTAGTGTTGCCACTGGTCATGGCCACATCTGCTCTCTCTGATCCTCGTATGTCGGGTAGTTTTGCAGCAAATGCTCAGCGGTCATTTTGCCGGTACCACACGGGAATTCGTCGGTGCCAACTATCTTCAATTTGTTGAATAGGTGGTACCTGAGTCTATTGTGGCCAGTGCGAAGTCTGAAGACAACGACCTGCTCTCTTCTGTTCAACTGGTAATAGGCATCGTTTTTTGTGTAGCCAGTATGTTCAGTTTCCCATTTGGTCTAATAAGCCGTTTTGACTCTTCGTATGTCATACTGGTATCTGGTTGTGGTAGTTTTGCACCTTCTTTTGCCAGTCTGTCTGCCTCCTCGTTGCCTTAGATGTTGCAGTGAGATGGAACCCACTGCACCACTACCCTTTTTGGCGCGGGCTGCTGGCATAGTTGACAGAGTACTGCTCTTAAATCATTAAGTTCAGTATTTTTCTGGCTTTTTAGTGCTGTGACAACGTCCGGAGCATCTGTAAGCAGGACTATATGGCTTTCATTCCTTTTACCTGTCACCATTTCTTCCACTGCCGCCCTCAGTGCCTCTGCCTCCGCTCTGAAATTGCTTGTGTATTTTCCAGTAGCGAATGACAGTGTTATTTTTCTGCCATTTGGTAGGTTCAGAAGTGCTCCTGCCTTTCCATTCTGTGTTGTATTTGTTACGGAACCGTCGGTGTATGCATGGGTCCAGTCCATGATTGGGTAGTTTTTCGTTATGTAACTCAGGGTAGTATCTCTTCTTTCTTTTTCAGACTGGCAGTTTTTGTTTCCAATACCTGGTATATTTTCTACCACCTCTGGAAATATATGCTGCCTCCAGGTAGGTTTTCGTACAGTAGGGATGGGCTTTGGTGTTAGTGCGTTCATGGGGTTTTCATGCATCTTTGCTTAAGCTATTTCTGCAAAGTTTCTTCGCTTTAGATTTCCATTTCCGAAATTGTTTAGTCTCTAGTGCATTGGATGGTCAGTCAGTCTTCTGAGTTTCTCTGATTGCAGCTGGGCTCTGCAGTCTCTTCTGTCGGTCATGGATTGCAGTTTTGTAATTTTTTCAAGTTTCACAATTGGCGTTGACGTCATGTCTCCTGTTATAACACTCATGGCTTGGTTTTGGAGTTTGCTAATTTTATCGAAGTTCGCCTTCGCTGCTGTTGTCCATGCCGCAATACCATACTCGAGAACTGGTCTTACTCTTCCAGTGTACAGTTTCTTTAGTATACTTTCGTCTGCTCCCCAGCTTGTGCCAGCAAGTTTCCTCATGATTGCTATTCTTTCTCTGGCTCTCATTCGGTTTCTCTCGATCTGACTTCTCCATGTCATGCGCCGATCAAATATGACTCCCAGGTAGTTGGGGTTGTCGTTTGGCTGCAGGTATTTGCCGTTCAGACTTAATTTGGTGTTTTGGGGTTTGATTGATAGCGAGAATATTGTACATGTTGTTTTTTCCTCGTTTATTTTGTTTAATTTTAGTTTTTAGTTTAATGACTGAGAGAGGCTTCAACTTTGGTAACTTTACTTATTTGACCTTTCTCCTCTATTTCTGCGGCTGATGCGTGCGGAGATTAGGGTTTCTCAGATGAATCAATCATGCTGCGTCAGTGTTCTGGTAGGATTTATTTTATGTCATCTATTCAGCTGTCACATGGTCTCCCTTGTATCTTAGAATCAGCTATTCTATTGTTAAATGCGTGCATTGGTATTTTAATTGACGTTATTTCCAGAAGGTGACCTAACCATATTATTTTCGGTGTCTTGATGTGAATTCACAAGGAGTAATTTGTACAATATTTTAAAGTCAATCTCTCCTGTGGACATTGATGCAACAATGATGCCTCGGGCATTTCGTGTCGCGCGTTTTAATTTTCCTCTGTTGGGCGTCTGATAAGAACAACGTCTGACACTGCTAGCAAGGATTTGATATTAATAAACTGTTTATCACTTGTCGTTTAGTTACCAATCTGATATTCGAATGTTTACGAAATAGTAAAATATTAATTTATATCGACCTTATAAATTACAAATAATTATGTTCCTATAGTTTATCACCTATTAGATATGGATGCAAAATAAGGACGGAAACAAAATAATTTTAACAAATATTATTTGTACACAAGAACAGTTACCGTAATAAAGCGACCGGTCTTTCAATTTTAATGTAAAATTCGATTGAACATTGTTTTTCAGCCAACACAGATACGCTGTAGTTCTGACGTTACCATTGAGATGAAAGCACGATGTACATGCTTCATTCTCACCACAAGAACAGGAAGAGAAAAAATGTTTTTCTCAAGACAAAGGATTTCGTCTGATGTTAGCCGGAAAGTACATTTAATAACATTATATTACATTCATCATCTCAAATAAATTGGGCACTTAAAACTAATCAGATGTAAGGAAGCAAGAATAGACAATGAGAATAATCTAACATAGTGACACGCCTACAGCATTGATGAATAATAACCAGTGCACGCCCGAAAGAAAAAGTATCAGTAAAAGAATGGATCTACAGAATGAAAGCATGAAAGATCGCAACATGACATTAAGCGATTTGACAGAACGTATACCAGATCAGTGAGCGAAAAGGTGACTGCCTTAGAACAAATTGGAAACACGTATATATACAAAAACCTGCATTTTCGGTACATAGTTTTCTTTGTACTTAGACACATTTTTCGCTTTTGAGACTACATATTTATGGCGAGAGACGAATATGTTATAATATGTAATGCGGTACGTCCAAACTGCATTATCTACATAGTTACGTAACTCTGCATTTTGAGAATGATCCTGGACATGTCCTTCGAGGATCAGTCAAAATTTGATAGATTAACAGGTCGCACTAGTAGAGGGTATGTACACAAGATCAGCTCTCTAGGTTATGGCAAGATTGGTTAAAATAGTAGAAAAAGAAGCCGACGCAAATGGATAAAGGTCATGTTAAGCTAAATAAAAACTTATAAAATAACAGTACATTGTCAACGCCTTTCTAACATTTATTGCAGGTTGCCTGAAAGCGTGCCATGGTCAATCACCGTCTCGACACTAGGTCGACAAAGGAAACGAGGGGTTTCGGAGAAAGTCTGGTACAAAGGGGGGTGGGATGTTCGGAGCTGAGGTGGGGGGTTTGTAGCTGACCCCTCTGGCGTTCCAAATTAACGTAGTTGAGGTGGAGGTGGGGAGGGGGGGGGGAGGTGTTGGAGACAGTCAGATGCCACCACGAAGTGACATGGATTCGTGGTTAGTCATCCATTAACAATTAGTTGGGGATAGTTCCAAATTAGAGTGATGGCAAAGTTAGACAACAAACAAAAGCCATTTGACCGCCATGCTGTTGCTTGAGACTGTAATATACTCTGCAAAGATGAACTTAAGGATGACTGGCTAGGAGAGTGCCTGAGATGCTTTCAGGAGTATATGAGTGTGTGAGTTTGCAGGGTGACTAGACCAGCATACACTACGAGTTTTAGCCAGTCGCTCTATAGGTGTTTATTTTAGACACCCTGTGAGCAGTAAGAGATCTGAATGTGTGTCGGACATGCAGGAAACATAGTGAACGATGCGTGGTCTAATTACATAAGAATTTACAGGTTAGTGTGAATACGTGATATGATCTAAATAATTGTGAATGCATAGATGGCCTGATTGTAAGTGATCTGATTGTATGTGAATGTACAGATCGCCCAAGAACGAGTTCCGAATGTCTGTGCTATGTGCAGGACACTTTGGGAACGATTGTGGGTTCTGATTATACGTGTATGCACAGATTGACTGAGTATTTGACCACATGTGAGTACGTGATCTGACTATTCTACGTGATCTAATTACATATGAATGCACAGATCGCCTGAGCATACGTGAACCGATTGCATGTGGATGTACAGATCACCTGACTGAATGTGATCTGATTATATGTGAATGCACAGAACGACTGAGTACGTAATCCGATTGTGAGGACGAGTTTGTAATTGTGTGTTGAGTGTGCAGATAAGGGGACTGCATCGCCAAGAGCCTGTATTATGTTGTTTGGAGGAAACATCAACGCCTAGCGTTTAAAAACCTCATATGTAGTTCTAAATACATATATATAAGAAAATTTAGATTATTTAGTTTAGATGTAGTGTCCTCTTTGTTTTGTTCATATGCATAGTAAACGATAATGTTATGTTTCAATTCAGGATAGTGTTTACTACGTTTTCCTGTGTGAAGTCGTGTCGTGGTGTGGATACACGTTTTGTAACTCTTGAGATAAGTAAACTACTCCGCTAAAGTGAGA
This sequence comes from Ariolimax columbianus, assembly GCA_036924085.1. NCBI lineage: Eukaryota > Metazoa > Mollusca > Gastropoda > Stylommatophora > Arionidae > Ariolimax > Ariolimax columbianus. Next base: position 19,153,230 of record JAVGWX010000004.1, on the reverse strand, counting down.
CTCTGCCACGTATCTTATCTTGGTCCGGGAGACCACGATATCGTTGATAAGATAAGTACTACGCAACTGCTAAATGCCACACGCAGACACACACACATATAAATATATATATACACACACGAAGCGTGTTAAAATTAAACCAGACCAAACTGCAATAAGTGAACATACGTGCGATACGCATGATGACTTTCCTTCTAGTATAAACAGCACATACCAACCGTCAAGTTTGCAGAATTTCCTTTTCCTCCGAGTCATAGTTTCCTCAGAAGACCGTTGAAAATATGGCGGGTGTGCTGCGGAATCCGTCCAAATTTGATCAGCGAGCGATGATTCGGTTTCTAACAGCTGGAGGATGTCGATCAGTTGACATTGCATTGTATGATGTCAAAAGTGTGTCGAAGACAACAGTAAAGAACTGGACAACGATGTTTAAAGAAGGACATAAGTTAACGCGGTGTCATTTGAACACACCTCGTATGTAAAGACAGACAGAAAAATAACAAGTCATGCTATTTTTATTTGGGACTTCAGGAGTGAAAATTTGATAGATCAACAGATCACACTAGTAGTCGCTGTGTACACAAGATCAGCTCTCTAGGTTATGGAAAAGTTAGATAAAAAAGGATAAATAGAAGACCACGGGTAAAGCAGATATGTCAAGTTCAAGAAAAGAATATCAATAAGACGTGTTAGAGAAAATGTTAATGGTGAGCGATTTTTGAGGAAAAACAAACAAGCAAGCAACATCTAAAGGACCAAGTGAAAATTGTTACATGCATACAGCAAAGAGGATAATTGAAATATTATTCCGCTATACGAGGCACATGGTAACAAATTACTTTTATTCTTACTGAGACAAACATTGAAAATGGAAAACAAAAGAGGAAAGAAATACTCGAAGAAACATCATTTTCCTAAAATATGTGTTTCTCTGGTCTCATTTAACATGAAATATGTGTTCCTCTGGTCTAATTTAACATGAAATATTTGTTCTTCTGGTCTTCTTTAACATGACATTTTGTTCCTTTTGAAAACCTCTTGGCAAACTGTGAAAAGAAGTAAACTCGCTTGATACGGTAACATATCGAGATCAAATAGTCTTTCAAATACGACCCTCCACGGAAAGGTGCAAGGCAGACAACGAAGAGGCCGTCCCAAACAGAGGTGGGAGGACAACATAAAAGAAAGGACCAATCTCCGACCAGACGAGACACAGGCAGCGGCCGCAGACAGAAAAGGGTGGCGTGGAGTTGTGAGGATGTCTTCATGTGTGCCCCAATGACCTCACCAGTTACGCGATGACCTGACTTGACCTGATTTGTTCCACTGGTCTCATTTAACAGGAATTATTTGTTCCACTGGTCTCATTTAACATGACATATTTGTTCCACTGGTCTCATTTAACATGAAATATTTGTTCCACTGGTCTCATTTAACAGGAAATATTTATTCCACTGGTCTCATTTAACATGACATATTTGCTCCACTGGTCTCATTTAACATGACATATTTGTTCCACTGGTCTCATTTAACATGACATATTTGCTCCCCTGGTCTCATTTAACAGGAAATATTTGTTCCACTGGTCTCATTTAACATGACATATTTGCTCCACTGGTCTCATTTAACATGACATATTTGTTCCACTGGTCTCATTTAACAGGAATTATTTGTTCCACTGGTCTCATTTAACATGACATATTTGCTCCACTGGTCTCATTTAACATGACATATTTGCTCCACTGGTCTCATTTAACATGACATATTTGTTCCACTGGTCTGGTGTCAATTAACATAAAATATTTGTTTCTCTGGTTTCATTTAACACAAAATATTTGTTTCTCTGGTTTCATTTAACATAAAATATTTTTCATCTAGTTCTTTTTAACATGAATTATTTGTTCATCTGATATTTTTCAAGACAAAATATTTCTTTCTCTGGTTTCATTTCCATGAAATAATTGTTCATCTGGTTTATTTAACATGACATTTTTCTTCCTGTGGTTTCATTTAACATGAAATATTTGTTTTGGTCTGGTTTAATTTAACATGAACTATTTGTTTTGGTCTGGTTTCTTCTTCTTCTTCATCGTACGCAGTCAGACATAAACCTTCATTTTTTCGAAAAAGCAGCGGTCATCGTGAGGCTGTCGACACTGCCATAGAGCTTGTATAGTGTTGCCACTGGTGATGGCCACATCTGCTCTCTCTGATCCTCGTATGTCGGGCAGTTTTGCAGCAAATGCTCAGCGGTCATTTTCTCGGTACTACACGGGCATTCGTCAGTGCCACCTATCTTCAATTTGTTGAATAGGTGGTACCTCAGTCTATTGTGGCCAGTGCGAAGTATGAAGACAACGACCTGCTCTCTTTTATTAAACTGGTAATAGGCATCGTTTTTTTGTGTAGCCAGTATGTTCGGTTTCCCATTTGGTCATGTATCTAGCTCTGATAAGCCGTTTTGATTCTTCGAATGTCATACTAGTATCTTCTGTACGGACCACCAAACAGAGAACTATCGCTCTCGAGTATGGAGGTCAGAGACTCCAACTGCATAGTAGTTGGAGATTTCAACAGCCACTCGGAGAGATGGGGATACTCTGACACAGACAGCAGAGGTGACGAAGTGGAAGATTGGGAGATAGATGCAAATCTCTCCCTAATCAATAGGCCGGAGGATAACCCTAGCTTCTATTCAAGAACATGGCATACCACCTCGACTCCAGATTTGGCCTTCTCCACACAGGACATACACTATAAAATAGACCGCCAGGTGCTAAACCAACTGGCAGGTAGCGACAACAGGCCGATCAGGCTAACCATTGACATGGAAGTAGGCCCACAGGAAACAAAACCGCTCCCACGTTGGAATTACAAACGAGCCGACTGGGACAGATTTGCAATCCTGACAGATGGGCTGTGTGAAACCATCAACACACGAAACACCAAAATGAAGCCCATGGTAGAGAGCCTAAGCAAGGCAATAATGCAAGCCACCACTGAAACCATCCCAAGAGGAGCTAGGAAAAACTATAAGCCCTACTGGAATGATGAGTTACAGAAAGTGGAAGATGCAGTAACAAATGCTAGGAACATGGCAGAACGAGAAAAATCCATGGAGGCAAACATCGCCCTCAAAGCCGCCGCGGCGAAGTACAAACACACTCTCAAGCAAACAGCAAGAGAAAGCTGGAAAAATAAAACGGAAAGTCTAAACCTGGACAAAGAAGGGAACAAGCTATGGAAGCTAGTCAGAGCCATGAATGACGAAACCCCGTCAAATAAACAAATTACTATCAAGCAAGGCGAGAACTTGATCACAGGTAAGAAAGCCGCAAACGCCTTTGTCGATCACTATGCCAGAGCAAACCACATCGAGGTCCCTGCAGATAAGCATATAGACATTAGCGAAGAGCTAAAGGGACACAAAAAACATAAATACGGCTCCTGAAGAGCACATGATGGCCAAACTAACAATGCGCGAAATGGAAGAGGCTATGAGAACACTAAAGAAAAGGAAATCTCCCGGAAAAGACGGGATAACAAACGAAATGCTGATGGGGCTGGGCCAAACAGCGAAGAAGAAACTGCTATCGGTCCTAAACCAAAGATGGAAAGGGGGAATTGTACCACAGGCATGGAAAGATGCAATACTGGTACCAGTACCAAAACAGGAAAGGACAAAACAGATCCAAATGGATACAGGCCCATAAGCCTATTGAGCTGTGTCGGCAAGCTGATGGAACGGATGATAAACACCAGACTGATGTGGCATCTGGAAGAAAAACGAATACTAATTCCACAGCAAGCCGGCTTTAGACAGCACAGATCCACTGAGGACCAGGTCATCATCATAGCCCAGGAGATAGAAGATGCCTACCAGGCACAGAAACACACAGTAGCTGTTTGGGTGGATCTGGAAAAGGCATTTGACAGAGTCTGGAAGGATGGACTTAGAGTCAAGCTAAGAAGAAGTGATGTCTGTGGGAAGATGTACAAGTGGATCAACCACTACCTCAAACAAAGAACGGCCAGTCCAAGTACAAGGGCAGATGAGCAAAAAGGTGACACTCGAGCAGGGAGTACCCCAAGGGGGAGTACTGTCACCCACACTCTTCCTGGTATATATAAACGATATTACAGAGAATATACCAAGAAGAGTCCATAGCTCAATGTTTGCAGACGATCTGGCTATGTGGACCTCTGAAAAGAATCTCACCATAGCAAGAAATCGGATGCAAACGGCCCTAACATCGCTGGAAGAGTGGGCGAACTCATGGCTGGTCAAAATAAACGAGGAGAAAACCACGTGCACAATATTCTCGCTCTCATTAAAACCCAAAAGTACCAAATTAAGTCTAAATGGCAAAATCCTGCAGCCAAACGACAACCCAACCTATCTGGGAGTCACATTTGATCGGCGCATGACATGGAAAAGTCAGATTGAGAGAAACCAAATGAAAGCCAGAGAAAGAATGGCGATCATGAGGAAACTTGCTGGCACAAGCTGGGGAGCAGACGAAGGCATACTAAAGAAACTGTTCACTGGAAGAGTGAGACCAGTTCTCGAGTATGGCATTGCGGCATGGACAACAGCAGCGAAGGCGAACTTCGATAAAGTTAACAAACTTCAAAACCAAGCCATGAGAATTATTACAGGTGGCATGAAGTCAACGCCAATTGTAGAACTTGAAAAGATTACAAAACTGCAATCCATGACCGATAGAAGAGACTGCAGAGCCCAGCTGCAGTCAGAGAAACTCCGAAGACTGACGGACCATCCAATGTGCCAGAGACTAAACAATTTGGGAAATGGGAAACTAAAGCGGAGAAACTTTGCAGAAATAGCCAAAGCAAAGATGCACGAAGATCCCATAAACGCACTAACAACACCAAAACCCATCACTACTGTACGAAATCCTACTTGGAGGCAGGATATATTTCCAGAGGTGGTAGAAAATATACCAGGTATTGCAAACAAAAACTGCCAGACTGAAAAAGAAAGGAGAGACACTACCCTAAGCTTCATAACGAAAAGCTACCTAAGCATGGACTGGACCCATGCATACACCGACGGTTCTGTAACAAACACTACACAGAACGGAGGGGCAGGAGCATTCCTGAACCTACCAAATGGCAGAAAAATAACACTGTCATTCGCTACTGGTAAGTACACAAGCAATTTCAGAGCGGAGGCAGAGGCACTGAGGGCGGCAGTGGAAGAAATGGTAACACACAGTGAAAATGAGAGCCATATAGTCCTGCTGATAGATGCTCTCGCCGTAGTCACAGCGCTAAAAAGTCAGAAAAACACTGAGCTTAATGACTTAAGAGCAGCACTCTGCAAACTGTGCCAGCAGTCCGCACCAAAAAGGGTAGTGGTACAGTGGGTTCCGTCACACTGCAACATCCAAGGCAACGAGGAGGCAGACAGACTGGCAAAAGAAGGTGCAAGGCTACCACAAACAGATACCAGTATGACGTACGAAGAGTCAAAACGGCTTATCAAAGCCAGATACATGACCAAATGGGAAACCGAACATACTGGTTACACCAAAAACGATGCCTATTACCAGTTGAACCGAAGAGAGCAGGTCGTTGTCTTCAGACTTCGCACTGGCCACAACAGACTGAGGTACCACCTATTCAACAAATTGAAGATAGGGTGTACCGACGAATGCCCGTGCGGTACTGGTAAAATGACCACTGAACATCTGCTGCAGAACTGCCCGACATACGAGGATCAGAGAGAGCAGATGTGGCCATTGCCAGTGGAACTGCAAGACAAGCTCTATGGTAGTGGCGAGAGTCTCAGGATGACCGCCGCTTTTTTCGAAAAAATAATGGTTACTGTCTGACTGTGTACGCAGAAGAAGAAGAAGATACTAGTATCTGGTTGTGGTAGTCTTGCACCTTCTTTTGCCAGTCTGTATGCCTCCTCGTTGCCTTGGATATGGCAGTGGGATGGAACCCACTGTACCACTACCCTTTTTGGGGCGGACTGCTGGCATAGTTGACAGAGTTCTGCTCTTAAATCATTAAGTTCAGTATTTTTCTGGCATTTTAGTGCTGTGACTACGGCCAGGGCATCTGTAAGCAGGACTATATGGCTTTCATTCCTTTTATTTTTCACCATTTCTTCCACTGCCGCTCTCAGTGCCTCTGCCTCCGCTCTGAATATGCTTGTGTATTTTCCAGTAGCGAATGACAGTGTTACTTTTCTGCCATTTGGTAGGTTCAGAAGTGCTCCTGCCCCTCCGTTCTGTGTTGTGTTTGTTACAGAACCGTCGGTGTATGCATGGGTCCAGGTCATGCTTGGGTAGTTTTTCGTTATGTAACTCAGGTTAGTATCTCTTCTATCTTTTTCAGTCTGGAAGTATTTTTTCCAATACCTGGTCTATTTTCTACCATCTCTGGAAATATATGCTGCCTCCAGGTAGGTTTTCGTACAGTAGGGATGGGCTTTGGTGTTGTTAGTGCGTTCATAGGGTCTTCGTGCATCTTTGCTTTGGCTATTTCTGCAAAGTTTCTCCGCTTTAGTTTCCCATTTCCCAAATTGTTTAGTCCTGGGTGCATTGGATGGTCAGTCAGTCTTCGGAATTTCTCTGACTGCAGCTGGGCTCTGCAGTCTCTTCTATCGGTCATGGATTGCAGTTTTGTAATCTTTTCAAGTTCTACAATTGGCGTTGACTTCATGCCTCCTGTTATAATTCTCATGGCTTGGTTTTGAAGTTTGCTAACTTTATCGAAGTTCGCCTTCGCTGCTGTTGTCCATGCCGCAATGCCATACTCGAGAACTGGTCTCACTCTTCCAGTGTACAGTTTCTTTAGTATGCCTTCGTCTGCTCCCCAGCTTGTGCCAGCAAGTTTCCTCATGATTGCCATTCTTTCTCTGGCTTTCATTCGGTTTCTCTCAATCTGACTTTTCCATGTCATGCGCCGATCAAATGTGACTCCCAGATAGATTTGGCCATCATGTGCTCTGAAGAGCATATGATGACAACATTAACAATGAGTGAAATAGAAGAGGCCATGAGAACGTTAAAGACAAGGAAATCTCCTGGAAAAGACGGGATAACAAACGAAATGCTGATAGGGCTGGGCCAAACAGCAAAGTGGAAACTACTATCAGTCTTGAACCAAAGCTGGAAAAGGGGTAGTGTACACTAGGCATGGAAAGACGCAGTACTTGTACCAGTACCAAAGAAACGAAAAGACAAAACAGATCCAAATGGATACAGGCCTATCAGCCTATTAAGTTGCGTAGGCAAACTGATGGAATGTATGATAAACACCGAACTGACGTGTCATCTGAAAGAAAAACACATACTAATTCCACAGCAAGCAGGCTTTAGACAGCACAGATCCACTGAGGATCAGATCATCCTCATAGCCCAGGAAATAGAAGATGCCTACCAGGAGCAAAAACACACAGTAGCGGTTTGGGTGGACCTAGAAAAGGCATTTGACAAAGTCTGGAAAGAAGGACATAGAGTCAAGCTCATAAGAAGTGAAGTTTGTGGGAAAATGTACAAATGGATCAGTCACTACCTCAAAAACAGAACGGCCAGAGTTCAAGTACAAGGGCAGATGAGCAAAAAGGTGATACTTGAGCAGGGAGTACGCTAAGGGGGAGTGCTGTCACCCACACTCTTCCTGGTGTATATAAATAACATTACAGAGAATATACCAAGAAGAGTCCATAGCTCAATGTTTGCAGACCATCTGGCTATGTGGACATCTGAAACGAATCTCACCATAGCAAGAAATCAGATGCAGCAGGCCCTAACATCGCTGGAAGAGGTGGCGAACTCATAGCTGGTCAAAATAAACGAGGAAAAAACGACATGTACAATATTCTCGCTTTCAAACAAACCCCAAAACACCAAATTAAGTCTTAACGGCAAATACATGCAGCCAAACGACAACCAAAACTACCTGCCAGTCACATTTAATCGCGCATGACGTGGAAAAGTCAAATCGAGAGAAACCGATCGAGAGCCAGAGAAAGAATGGCAATATTGAGGAAACTAGCTGGCACAAGCTGAGCAGACGAAAGTATACTAAAGAAACTGTACACTGGAAGAGTGAGACCAGTTCTCGAGTATGGCATTGCGGCATGTACAACAGCAGCGAAGGCGAACTTCGATAAAGTTAGCAAACTTCAAAACCAAGCCATGAGAATTATAACAGGAGGCATGAAGTCAACGCCAATTGTAGAACTTGAAAAGATTACAAAACTGCAATCCATGACCGATAGAAGAGACTGCAGAGCCCAGCTGCAGTCAGAGAAATTCCGAAGACTGATCCGTTGCCTGAAAGCGTGCCATGGTCAATCACCGTCTCGACACTAGGTCGACAAAGGAAACGAGGGGTTTCGGAGAAAGTCTGGTACAAAGGGGGGTGGGATGTTCGGAGCTGAGGTGGGGGGTTTGTAGCTGACCCCTCTGGCGTTCCAAATTAACGTAGTTGAGGTGGAGGTGGGGAGGGGGGGGGGAGGTGTTGGAGACAGTCAGATGCCACCACGAAGTGACATGGATTCGTGGTTAGTCATCCATTAACAATTAGTTGGGGATAGTTCCAAATTAGAGTGATGGCAAAGTTAGACAACCAACAAAAGCCATTTGACCGCCATGCTGTTGCTTGAGACTGTAATATACTCTGCAAAGATGAACTTAAGGATGACTGGCTAGGAGAGTGCCTGAGATGCTTTCAGGAGTATATGAGTGTGTGAGTTTGCAGGGTGACTAGACCAGCATACACTACGAGTTTTAGCCAGTCGCTCTATAGGTGTTTATTTTAGACACCCTGTGAGCAGTAAGAGATCTGAATGTGTGTCGGACATGCAGGAAACATAGTGAACGATGCGTGGTCTAATTACATAAGAATTTACAGGTTAGTGTGAATACGTGATATGATCTAAATAATTGTGAATGCATAGATGGCCTGATTGTAAGTGATCTGATTGTATGTGAATGTACAGATCGCCCAAGAACGAGTTCCGAATGTCTGTGCTATGTGCAGGACACTTTGGGAACGATTGTGGGTTCTGATTATACGTGTATGCACAGATTGACTGAGTATTTGACCACATGTGAGTACGTGATCTGACTATTCTACGTGATCTAATTACATATGAATGCACAGATCGCCTGAGCATACGTGAACCGATTGCATGTGGATGTACAGATCACCTGACTGAATGTGATCTGATTATATGTGAATGCACAGAACGACTGAGTACGTAATCCGATTGTGAGGACGAGTTTGTAATTGTGTGTTGAGTGTGCAGATAAGGGGACTGCATCGCCAAGAGCCTGTATTATGTTGTTTGGAGGAAACATCAACGCCTAGCGTTTAAAAACCTCATATGTAGTTCTAAATACATATATATAAGAAAATTTAGATTATTTAGTTTAGATGTAGTGTCCTCTTTGTTTTGTTCATATGCATAGTAAACGATAATGTTATGTTTCAATTCAGGATAGTGTTTACTACGTTTTCCTGTGTGAAGTCGTGTCGTGGTGTGGATACACGTTTTGTAACTCTTGAGATAAGTAAACTACTCCGCTAAAGTGAGACTCTGCCACGTATCTTATCTTGGTCCGGGAGACCACGATATCGTTGATAAGATAAGTACTACGCAACTGCTAAATGCCACACGCAGACACACACACATATAAATATATATATACACACACGAAGCGTGTTAAAATTAAACCAGACCAAACTGCAATAAGTGAACATACGTGCGATACGCATGATGACTTTCCTTCTAGTATAAACAGCACATACCAACCGTCAAGTTTGCAGAATTTCCTTTTCCTCCGAGTCATAGTTTCCTCAGAAGACCGTTGAAAATATGGCGGGTGTGCTGCGGAATCCGTCCAAATTTGATCAGCGAGCGATGATTCGGTTTCTAACAGCTGGAGGATGTCGATCAGTTGACATTGCATTGTATGATGTCAAAAGTGTGTCGAAGACAACAGTAAAGAACTGGACAACGATGTTTAAAGAAGGACATAAGTTAACGCGGTGTCATTTGAACACACCTCGTATGTAAAGACAGACAGAAAAATAACAAGTCATGCTATTTTTATTTGGGACTTCAGGAGTGAAAATTTGATAGATCAACAGATCACACTAGTAGTCGCTGTGTACACAAGATCAGCTCTCTAGGTTATGGAAAAGTTAGATAAAAAAGGATAAATAGAAGACCACGGGTAAAGCAGATATGTCAAGTTCAAGAAAAGATTATCAATAAGACGTGTTAGAGAAAATGTTAATGGTGAGCGATTTTTGAGGAAAAACAAACAAGCAAGCAACATCTAAAGGACCAAGTGAAAATTGTTACATGCATACAGCAAAGAGGATAATTGAAATATTATTCCGCTATACGAGGCACATGGTAACAAATTACTTTTATTCTTACTGAGACAAACATTGAAAATGGAAAACAAAAGAGGAAAGAAATACTCGAAGAAACATCATTTTCCTAAAATATGTGTTTCTCTGGTCTCATTTAACATGAAATATGTGTTCCTCTGGTCTAATTTAACATGAAATATTTGTTCTTCTGGTCTTCTTTAACATGACATTTTGTTCCTTTTGAAAACCTCTTGGCAAACTGTGAAAAGAAGTAAACTCGCTTGATACGGTAACATATCGAGATCAAATAGTCTTTCAAATACGACCCTCCACGGAAAGGTGCAAGGCAGACAACGAAGAGGCCGTCCCAAACAGAGGTGGGAGGACAACATAAAAGAAAGGACCAATCTCCGACCAGACGAGACACAGGCAGCGGCCGCAGACAGAAAAGGGTGGCGTGGAGTTGTGAGGATGTCTTCATGTGTGCCCCAATGACCTCACCAGTTACGCGATGACCTGACTTGACCTGATTTGTTCCACTGGTCTCATTTAACAGGAATTATTTGTTCCACTGGTCTCATTTAACATGACATATTTGTTCCACTGGTCTCATTTAACATGAAATATTTGTTCCACTGGTCTCATTTAACAGGAAATATTTATTCCACTGGTCTCATTTAACATGACATATTTGCTCCACTGGTCTCATTTAACATGACATATTTGTTCCACTGGTCTCATTTAACATGACATATTTGCTCCACTGGTCTCATTTAACAGGAAATATTTGTTCCACTGGTCTCATTTAACATGACATATTTGCTCCACTGGTCTCATTTAACATGACATATTTGTTACACTGGTCTCATTTAACAGGAATTATTTGTTCCACTGGTCTCATTTAACATGACATATTTGCTCCACTGGTCTCATTTAACATGACATATTTGCTCCACTGGTCTCATTTAACATGACATATTTGTTCCACTGGTCTGGTGTCAATTAACATAAAATATTTGTTTCTCTGGTTTCATTTAACACAAAATATTTGTTTCTCTGGTTTCATTTAACATAAAATATTTTTCATCTAGTTCTTTTTAACATGAATTATTTGTTCATCTGATATTTTTCAAGACAAAATATTTCTTTCTCTGGTTTCATTTCCATGAAATAATTGTTCATCTGGTTTATTTAACATGACATTTTTCTTCCTGTGGTTTCATTTAACATGAAATATTTGTTTTGGTCTGGTTTAATTTAACATGAACTATTTGTTTTGGTCTGGTTTCTTCTTCTTCTTCATCGTACGCAGTCAGACATAAACCTTCATTTTTTCGAAAAAGCAGCGGTCATCGTGAGGCTGTCGACACTGCCATAGAGCTTGTATAGTGTTGCCACTGGTGATGGCCACATCTGCTCTCTCTGATCCTCGTATGTCGGGCAGTTTTGCAGCAAATGCTCAGCGGTCATTTTCTCGGTACTACACGGGCATTCGTCAGTGCCACCTATCTTCAATTTGTTGAATAGGTGGTACCTCAGTCTATTGTGGCCAGTGCGAAGTATGAAGACAACGACCTGCTCTCTTTTATTAAACTGGTAATAGGCATCGTTTTTTTGTGTAGCCAGTATGTTCGGTTTCCCATTTGGTCATGTATCTAGCTCTGATAAGCCGTTTTGATTCTTCGAATGTCATACTAGTATCTTCTGTACGGACCACCAAACAGAGAACTATCGCTCTCGAGTATGGAGGTCAGAGACTCCAACTGCATAGTAGTTGGAGATTTCAACAGCCACTCGGAGAGATGGGGATACTCTGACACAGACAGCAGAGGTGACGAAGTGGAAGATTGGGAGATAGATGCAAATCTCTCCCTAATCAATAGGCCGGAGGATAACCCTAGCTTCTATTCAAGAACATGGCATACCACCTCGACTCCAGATTTGGCCTTCTCCACACAGGACATACACTATAAAATAGACCGCCAGGTGCTAAACCAACTGGCAGGTAGCGACAACAGGCCGATCAGGCTAACCATTGACATGGAAGTAGGCCCACAGGAAACAAAACCGCTCCCACGTTGGAATTACAAACGAGCCGACTGGGACAGATTTGCAATCCTGACAGATGGGCTGTGTGAAACCATCAACACACGAAACACCAAAATGAAGCCCATGGTAGAGAGCCTAAGCAAGGCAATAATGCAAGCCGCCACTGAAACCATCCCAAGAGGAGCTAGGAAAAACTATAAGCCCTACTGGAATGATGAGTTACAGAAAGTGGAAGATGCAGTAACAAATGCTAGGAACATGGCAGAACGAGAAAAATCCATGGAGGCAAACATCGCCCTCAAAGCCGCCGCGGCGAAGTACAAACACACTCTCAAGCAAACAGCAAGAGAAAGCTGGAAAAATAAAACGGAAAGTCTAAACCTGGACAAAGAAGGGAACAAGCTATGGAAGCTAGTCAGAGCCATGAATGACGAAACCCCGTCAAATAAACAAATTACTATCAAGCAAGGCGAGAACTTGATCACAGGTAAGAAAGCCGCAAACGCCTTTGTCGATCACTATGCCAGAGCAAACCACATCGAGGTCCCTGCAGATAAGCATATAGACATTAGCGAAGAGCTAAAGGGACACAAAAAACATAAATACGGCTCCTGAAGAGCACATGATGGCCAAACTAACAATGCGCGAAATGGAAGAGGCTATGAGAACACTAAAGAAAAGGAAATCTCCCGGAAAAGACGGGATAACAAACGAAATGCTGATGGGGCTGGGCCAAACAGCGAAGAAGAAACTGCTATCGGTCCTAAACCAAAGCTGGAAAGGGGGAATTGTACCACAGGCATGGAAAGATGCAATACTGGTACCAGTACCAAAAACAGGAAAGGACAAAACAGATCCAAATGGATACAGGCCCATAAGCCTATTGAGCTGTGTCGGCAAGCTGATGGAACGGATGATAAACACCAGACTGATGTGGCATCTGGAAGAAAAACGAATACTAATTCCACAGCAAGCCGGCTTTAGACAGCACAGATCCACTGAGGACCAGGTCATCATCATAGCCCAGGAGATAGAAGATGCCTACCAGGCACAGAAACACACAGTAGCTGTTTGGGTGGATCTGGAAAAGGCATTTGACAGAGTCTGGAAGGATGGACTTAGAGTCAAGCTAAGAAGAAGTGATGTCTGTGGGAAGATGTACAAGTGGATCAACCACTACCTCAAACAAAGAACGGCCAGTCCAAGTACAAGGGCAGATGAGCAAAAAGGTGACACTCGAGCAGGGAGTACCCCAAGGGGGAGTACTGTCACCCACACTCTTCCTGGTATATATAAACGATATTACAGAGAATATACCAAGAAGAGTCCATAGCTCAATGTTTGCAGACGATCTGGCTATGTGGACCTCTGAAAAGAATCTCACCATAGCAAGAAATCGGATGCAAACGGCCCTAACATCGCTGGAAGAGTGGGCGAACTCATGGCTGGTCAAAATAAACGAGGAGAAAACCACGTGCACAATATTCTCGCTCTCATTAAAACCCAAAAGTACCAAATTAAGTCTAAATGGCAAAATCCTGCAGCCAAACGACAACCCAACCTATCTGGGAGTCACATTTGATCGGCGCATGACATGGAAAAGTCAGATTGAGAGAAACCAAATGAAAGCCAGAGAAAGAATGGCGATCATGAGGAAACTTGCTGGCACAAGCTGGGGAGCAGACGAAGGCATACTAAAGAAACTGTTCACTGGAAGAGTGAGACCAGTTCTCGAGTATGGCATTGCGGCATGGACAACAGCAGCGAAGGCGAACTTCGATAAAGTTAACAAACTTCAAAACCAAGCCATGAGAATTATTACAGGTGGCATGAAGTCAACGCCAATTGTAGAACTTGAAAAGATTACAAAACTGCAATCCATGACCGATAGAAGAGACTGCAGAGCCCAGCTGCAGTCAGAGAAACTCCGAAGACTGACGGACCATCCAATGTGCCAGAGACTAAACAATTTGGGAAATGGGAAACTAAAGCGGAGAAACTTTGCAGAAATAGCCAAAGCAAAGATGCACGAAGATCCCATAAACGCACTAACAACACCAAAACCCATCACTACTGTACGAAATCCTACTTGGAGGCAGGATATATTTCCAGAGGTGGTAGAAAATATACCAGGTATTGCAAACAAAAACTGCCAGACTGAAAAAGAAAGGAGAGACACTACCCTAAGCTTCATAACGAAAAGCTACCTAAGCATGGACTGGACCCATGCATACACCGACGGTTCTGTAACAAACACTACACAGAACGGAGGGGCAGGAGCATTCCTGAACCTACCAAATGGCAGAAAAATAACACTGTCATTCGCTACTGGTAAGTACACAAGCAATTTCAGAGCGGAGGCAGAGGCACTGAGGGCGGCAGTGGAAGAAATGGTAACACACAGTGAAAATGAGAGCCATATAGTCCTGCTGATAGATGCTCTCGCCGTAGTCACAGCGCTAAAAAGCCAGAAAAACACTGAGCTTAATGACTTAAGAGCAGCACTCTGCAAACTGTGCCAGCAGTCCGCACCAAAAAGGGTAGTGGTACAGTGGGTTCCGTCACACTGCAACATCCAAGGCAACGAGGAGGCAGACAGACTGGCAAAAGAAGGTGCAAGGCTACCACAAACAGATACCAGTATGACGTACGAAGAGTCAAAACGGCTTATCAAAGCCAGATACATGACCAAATGGGAAACCGAACATACTGGTTACACCAAAAACGATGCCTATTACCAGTTGAACCGAAGAGAGCAGGTCGTTGTCTTCAGACTTCGCACTGGCCACAACAGACTGAGGTACCACCTATTCAACAAATTGAAGATAGGGTGTACCGACGAATGCCCGTGCGGTACTGGTAAAATGACCACTGAACATCTGCTGCAGAACTGCCCGACATACGAGGATCAGAGAGAGCAGATGTGGCCATTGCCAGTGGAACTGCAAGACAAGCTCTATGGTAGTGGCGAGAGTCTCAGGATGACCGCCGCTTTTTTCGAAAAAATAATGGTTACTGTCTGACTGTGTACGCAGAAGAAGAAGAAGATACTAGTATCTGGTTGTGGTAGTCTTGCACCTTCTTTTGCCAGTCTGTATGCCTCCTCGTTGCCTTGGATATGGCAGTGGGATGGAACCCACTGTACCACTACCCTTTTTGGGGCGGACTGCTGGCATAGTTGACAGAGTTCTGCTCTTAAATCATTAAGTTCAGTATTTTTCTGGCATTTTAGTGCTGTGACTACGGCCAGGGCATCTGTAAGCAGGACTATATGGCTTTCATTCCTTTTATTTTTCACCATTTCTTCCACTGCCGCTCTCAGTGCCTCTGCCTCCGCTCTGAATATGCTTGTGTATTTTCCAGTAGCGAATGACAGTGTTACTTTTCTGCCATTTGGTAGGTTCAGAAGTGCTCCTGCCCCTCCGTTCTGTGTTGTGTTTGTTACAGAACCGTCGGTGTATGCATGGGTCCAGGTCATGCTTGGGTAGTTTTTCGTTATGTAACTCAGGTTAGTATCTCTTCTATCTTTTTCAGTCTGGAAGTATTTTTTCCAATACCTGGTCTATTTTCTACCATCTCTGGAAATATATGCTGCCTCCAGGTAGGTTTTCGTACAGTAGGGATGGGCTTTGGTGTTGTTAGTGCGTTCATAGGGTCTTCGTGCATCTTTGCTTTGGCTATTTCTGCAAAGTTTCTCCGCTTTAGTTTCCCATTTCCCAAATTGTTTAGTCCTGGGTGCATTGGATGGTCAGTCAGTCTTCTGAGTTTCTCTGATTGCAGCTGGGCTCTGCAGTCTCTTCTGTCGGTCATGGATTGCAGTTGTGTTTTTTTTTAAAGTTCTACAATTGGCGTTGTCTTCATGCCTCCTGTTATAACTCTCATGGCTTGGTTTTGGAGTTTGCTAATTTTATCGAAGTTCGCCTTTGCTGCTGTTGTCCATTCCGCAATGCCATATTCGAGAACTGGTCTCACTCTTCCAGTGTACAGTTTCTTTAGTATACTTTCGTCTGCTCAGCTTGTGCCAGCTAGTTTCCTCAATATTGCCATTCTTTCTCTGGCTCTCGATCGGTTTCTCTCGATTTGACTTTTCCACGTCATGCGCCGATTAAATGTGACTGCCAGGTAGTTTTGGTTGTCGTTTGGCTGCATGTATTTGCCGTTAAGACTTAATTTGGTGTTTTGGGGTTTGTTTGAAAGCGAGAATATTGTACATGTCGTTTTTTCCTCGTTTATTTTGACCAGCTATGAGTTCGCCACCTCTTCCAGCGATGTTAGGGCCTGCTGCATCTGATTTCTTGCTATGGTGAGATTCGTTTCAGATGTCCACATAGCCAGATGGTCTGCAAACATTGAGCTATGGACTCTTCTTGGTATATTCTCTGTAATGTTATTTATATACACCAGGAAGAGTGTGGGTGACAGCACTCCCCCTTAGCGTACTCCCTGCTCAAGTATCACCTTTTTGCTCATCTGCCCTTGTACTTGAACTCTGGCCGTTCTGTTTTTGAGGTAGTGACTGATCCATTTGTACATTTTCCCACAAACTTCACTTCTTATGAGCTTGACTCTATGTCCTTCTTTCCAGACTTTGTCAAATGCCTTTTCTAGGTCCACCCAAACCGCTACTGTGTGTTTTTGCTCCTGGTAGGCATCTTCTATTTCCTGGGCTATGAGGATGATCTGATCCTCAGTGGATCTGTGCTGTCTAAAGCCTGCTTGCTGTAGAATTAGTATGTGTTTTTCTTTCAGATGACACGTCAGTTCGGTGTTTATCATACATTCCATCAGTTTGCCTACGCAACTTAATAGGCTGATAGGCCTGTATCCATTTGGATCTGTTTTGTCTTTTCGTTTCTTTGGTACTGGTACAAGTACTGCGTCTTTCCATGCCTAGTGTACACTACCCCTTTTCCAGCTTTGGTTCAAGACTGATAGTAGTTTCCACTTTGCTGTTTGGCCCAGCCCTATCAGCATTTCGTTTGTTATCCCGTCTTTTCCAGGAGATTTCCTTGTCTTTAACGTTCTCATGGCCTCTTCTATTTCACTCATTGTTAATGTTGTCATCATATGCTCTTCAGAGCACATGATGGCCAAATTAACAATGAGCGAAATGGAAGAGGCTATGAGAACATTAAAAAAAAGGAAATCTCCAGGAAAAGACGGGATAACAAACGAAATGCTGTTGGGGCTGGGCCAAACAGCGAAGAGGAAACTGCTATCGTTCCTAAACCAAAGCTGGAAAAGGGGAATTGTACCTCAAGCATGGAAAGACGCAATACTGGTACCAGTACCAAAAACAGGAAAGGACAAAACAGATCCAAATGGATACAGGCCCATCACCCTACTGAGCTGTGTCGGCAAGCTGATGGAACGGGTGATAAACACCAGACTGATGTGGCATTTGGAAGAAAAACGAATACTAATTCCACAGCAAGCCGGCTTTAAACAGCACAGATCCACTGAGGACCAGGTCATCCTCATAGCCCAGGAGATAGAAGATGCCTACCAGGCACAGAAACACAAAGTATCTGTTTGGGTGGATCTGGAAAAGGCATTTGAAAAAATCTGGAAAGACGGACTTAGAATCAAGCTAATAAGAAGTGATGTTTGTGTGAAAATGTACAAGTGGATCAACCACTACCTCAAACAAAGAACGGCCAGAGTCCAAGTACAAGGGCAGATGAGCAAAAAGGTGACACTCGAGCAGAGAGTACCCCAAGGAAGAGTACTGCCACCCACACTCTTCCTGGTATATATAAACGATATTACAGAGAATATACCAAGAAGAGTCCATAGCTCAATGTTAGCAGACGATCTGGCTATGTGGACCTCTGAAAAGAATCTCACCATAGCAAGAAATCGGATGCAGACGGCCCTAACATCGCTGGAAGAGTGGGCGAACTCACGGCTGGTCAAAATAAACGAGGAGAAAACCACATGCACAATATTCTCGCTTTCATTAAAACCCCAAAATACCAAATTAAGTCTAAATGGCAAATTCCAGCAGCCAAACGACAACCCAACCTATCTGGGAGTCACATTTGATCGGCGCATGACATGGAAAAGTCAGATTGAGAGAAACCGAATGAAAGCCAGAGAAAGAATGGCAATCATGAGGAAACTTGCTGGCACAAGCTGGGGAGCAGACGAAGGCATACTAAAGAAACTGTACACTGGAAGAGTGAGACCAGTTCTCGAGTATGGCATTGCGGCATGGACAACAGCAGCGAAGGCGAACTTCGATAAAGTTAGCAAACTTCAAAACCAAGCCATGAGAATTATAACAGGAGGCATGAAGTCAACGCCAATTGTAGAACTTGAAAAGATTACAAAACTGCAATCCATGACCGATAGAAGAGACTGCAGAGCCCAGCTGCAGTCAGAGAAATTCCGAAGACTGATCGACCATCCAATGCACCAGAGACTAAACAATTTGGGAAATGGGAAACTAAAGCGGAGAAACTTTACAGAAATAGCCAAAGCAAAGATGCACGAAGATCCCATAAACGCACTAACAACACCAAAACCCATCAATACTGTACGAAAACCTACCTGGAGGCAGGATATATTTCCAGAGGTGGTAGAAAATATACCAGTTATTGGAAACAAAAACTGCCAGACTGAAAAAGAAAGGAGAGATACTACCCTAATTTTCATATCGAAAAGCTACCCAAGCATGGACTGGACCCATGCATACACCGACGGTTCTGTAACAAAAACCACACAGAACGGAGGGCAGGAGCATTCCTGAACCTACCAAATGGCAGAAAAATAACACTGTCATTTGCTACTGGTAAGTACACAAGCAATTTCAGAGCAGAGGCAGAGGCACTGAGGGCGGCATTGGAAGAAATGGTGACACACAATGAAAATGAAAGCCATATAGTCCTGCTTACAGATGCTCTCGCCGTAGTCACAGCGCTAAAAAGCCAGAAAAACACTGAGCTTAATGACTTAAGAGCAGCACTCTGCAAACTGGGCCAGCAGTCCGCACCAAAAAGGGTAGTGGTACAGTGGGTCTCATCACACTGCAACATCCAAGGCAACGAGGAGGCAGACAGACTGGCAAAAGAAGGTGCAAGACTACCACAAACAGATACTAGTATGACGTACGAAGCGTCAAAACGGCTTATCAAAGCCAGATACATGACCAAATGGGAAACCGAACATACTGGTTACACCAAAAACGATGCCTATTACCAGCTGAACAGAAGAGAGCAGGTCGTTGTCTTCAGACTTCGCACTGGCCACAAAAGACTGAGGTACCACCTATTCAACAAATTGAAGATAGGTGGTACCGACGAATGCCCGTGCGGTACTGGTAAAATGACCGTGGAACATCTGCTGCAGAACTGCCCGACATACGAGGATCAGAGAGAGCAGATGTGGCCATCACCAGTGGAACTGCAAGACAAGCTCTATGGCAGTGGCGAGAGTCTCAGGA
The DNA here is from genome assembly GCA_036924085.1 of Ariolimax columbianus. Classification (NCBI taxonomy): domain Eukaryota; kingdom Metazoa; phylum Mollusca; class Gastropoda; order Stylommatophora; family Arionidae; genus Ariolimax; species Ariolimax columbianus. Next base: position 19,133,369 of record JAVGWX010000004.1, on the reverse strand, counting down.
TGACCGCCGCTTTTTTCGAAAAAAATAATGATTACTGTCTGACTGCGTACGCAGAAGAAGAAGAAGTACAAGTACTGCGTCTTTCCATGCCTGGGGTACAATACCCCTTTTCCAGCTTTGGTTCAGGACTGATAGTAGTTTCCTCTTTGCTGTTTGGCCCAGCCCTATCAGCATTTCGTTTGTTATCTTGTCTTTTCCGGGAGATTTCTTTTTCTTTAATGTTCTCATGGCCTCTTCCATTTCATTCATTGTTAATTTTGCCATCATATGCTCTTCTGGTGCTATTTTGATGTTGTCCTGCCCCTTTTGCTCTTCATTAATGTCTGTACGTCTATCTGCAGGGACCTCAATGAGGTTTGCTCTGGCATAATGTTCAACAAAGGCGTTTTGCAGATTTTTTTTCCAATGAGCATGTTGTCACCCTGTTTGATGGTAATTTGTTTGTTTGACGGAATTTCGTCATTCATGGCTCTGACTAACTTCCATAGTTTGTTCCCTTCTTTGTCTAGATTGAGGCTTTCTGTTTTGTTTTTCCAGCTTTCTCTTGCTGTTTGGTTGAGAGTGTATTTGTATTTCGCCGTGGTGGCTTTGATGGCGATATTTGCCTCCATAGATTGTTCTCGCTTTGCCATGTTCCTAGCATTTGTGACTGCATCTACCGCTTTCTGCAAATCATCATTCCAATAGGGTTTATACTTTTTCCTTGCCCCTCTTGGGATGGTTTCAGTGGCAGCTTGCATTATTGCTTTGCTTAGGCTTTCCACCATGGGCTTCATTTTGTTATTCCGTGTGTTGATGGTTTCACACAGCCCATCAGGCTTGCAAATCTAACAGAGGCAGTCCAAGAGGGGGATAGGAGGGGGGTAGGAGGGGGATAGGAGGGGGATATTCTGTAGCAGTCCTAACAATAATTTTATATCCTAAGTCACGATATCATTTAATATATTATATAACAGGGTTAACGTATTCTCTATCCTATCTTCCTTACCACTATCTTCCTTACCACTATCTTCTCTATCCTATCTTCCTTACCACTATCTTCCTTACCACTATCTTCTCTATCCTATCTTCCTTACCACTATCTTCTCTATTCTATCTTCCTTACCACTATCTTCCTTACCACTATCTTCCTTACCACTATCTTCTCTATTCTATCTTCCTTACCACTATATTCCTTACCACTATCTTCTCTATCCTATCTTCCTTACCACTATCTTCTCTATTCTATCTTCCTTACCACTATCTTCCTTACCACTATCTTCCTTACCACTATCTTTCTTTCCACTATCTTCCTTACCACTATCTTCCTTACCACTATCTTCTCTATCCTATCTTCCTTACTACTCTTCCTTAACTCTCTCAATTAAATACCAACAATTCTTTCAACACAGGTAAAACACAGCATGTATTTCTCACACAAGTAAAACAATATGCACATCAAATCAAATCACTGGGCTCATTGATCACATTATACTGTCCATCAATTATTAATGAATTCTAATGTCTCTCAAAAGGTTGGTTATTATCACTTCTCTGACTAAGATTACTTCTAAAGGTTCGTGCAAGTAGCACAGGTCTTACTCTAGTACTAAACTTGACGCAGGGTTCTCATCACGTGGTCGGAATCTAGAAATTGTTCTATTTACTGTCTATCTCTGTGCGTTGATATAAAGGATGTCTATCTACAATTTCTCAGTCCTCATTCACTGTCTATCTCTGTGCGTTGATATAATGGATGCCTATCTACAATTTCTCAGTCCTCATCTATCTGTCCTCTCAGCTTACTAAAAATGGATGTCTGCTGGACCTCTTGTCTCGTCTCACTTAAGGCAGTCGGTGACTGCATCTGTGCTCTGTCTGCAGCTGTGCTCGTGTCTGCTGCTGTGCTCGTGTCTATGACAGACGACAGTGGTTGTGTTACTGTGGTTGTCAGGACGAGTAAACCCACAAATCACAACGTTCGTCTTAGGACGACGACTTCGTGTTGCAGCAACACGTCTCCGTCTGACGAGAATGAAGTCAGGTCGCTCGAGCAAGATGTTAGCGACTACGACTTGAACAGAACATCACACACAGACACATTCTTACATGTGTGTGGTCTCTCGTTGCCTTTCCGTGTTGGTCTGCTTCGGTGGCTTCTAACTCTACTATTTTCACTCACTGGCTAAATTTATGTAGCTTTCAACTATCTAATTTTTCTAGACTAAGTGCTACTCACTATACTGTCTGGTAGGACAACCTGTCTCTGCTGCTTCTGATCTCTCCCTCTATTATGTCCCACTCCAGCTTATATGCTAAGTTTCTCCCGCTTTAGATAATGACTTCTACTTTCTTGAGTTCATTTCCCACCAACTTTATTTGAATTCGCGTGTCCCAAAGAAAGGCTGCCTTATTTTCCAAACACTGACTGACCGCTTGTTGATGGGGATTCCCAGTTGTTCTTCTTCTTCTTCTTCGTTCGCTGTCAGACGTCAACCTGTATTTTTTTGAAAAAAGCAGCGGTCATCCTGAGACTGTCGACACTGCCATAGAGCTTGTCTAGTGTTGCCACCGGTGATGGCCACATCTGCTTTCTCTGATCCTCGTATGTCGGGCAGTTTTGCAGCAAATGTTCAGCGGATTCCCAGTTCAAACCGTGAGAACAGCCCCAACTTGCACTGTTTGATAGTTGAGGACCACGCCTCGTTCAATGAACTGAAACTCTCGGGCGGGGTTCTCAAGTTATGTTTGGGTACCCTGAACGGTATTTTCAGGGTTTCCCTGGCTTTTGCTCGTTGTACCCCTGTAACTCTGTTACAATTATACTCTGAAAAGATGAACACGGTCTCGAACTCTGCACAAGGATGGGAGTCCAACTCCATATATGCAATGAAATGACTTCAAATTTGGATACAGAAGAGAGGAAATCAAACTATGTGTACAGATTGGACGGATGTACACTCTAGATACACAGTGGAGATTTATTAACCCCAGATAAAGGTTCGTATAAGGTTAAATGAGAAACACGAGAGAGAAAATCAAACTCTGGTTGCACAGAGACAATGCAGGAAGGAATCGAACGTGGATCCCTAAGGGAGGAAACATAATGCCGGATATGTAAGAGGGAATAAATTAAAATCGGATACACAGGTGGGAGTAGACGCATCAGAACAGGTGCACCTAACCATGGACACAAAGGAGAGATAACACACACATGTGCTCGACAATCCAATTATATTATAATTTTCTGTTATCCATGAAATATTCACAAATTGTGCTCGTCCCACACAATCTGCCAATGTGAATGTGCAACATTGAAGTTATATTTTCCATAAGTAATATCATTAAATAACTTTGAGCACTTGAAATGAAGATCCGTTAGGAAGCTCGATGTACAATGGTAGAGCACTAGCTTTTGATCGCAAAGGTACGGATTCACCACCCACCTCTCGCACGCTTCTATTCACCCAAAGATAAAGGGAGTAATGTGTAAATGGTTGCCTGACAAAGAAAGGACAGCGAGGAAGGGAACTGTCCATTATACCCCATGCAAGGTGTGGTTTTGTAATCTATCACCTCATCCAATCCGGTAGTGTTATTGTCCTTTGAAACGCGTATCTTTCATATAAATCAGTAGATGGTGGGTTTCCTGTCTCCCAACGTATATGTATGCCCAGATGTGAATGAGTATCTACCTTACACATTTACATAACTCAGACCGTGAGGAAATAAACTAATCACACCCGGCAAAATAGCTGAGATCTGGTACACTGAGTTTTTAACATTTTGTCCGCATCAGCAGCTCTTCGTAAGAATATACCTTCATTTCCGTATCTGCCATTTGAAGTAGATATGGACATATCAAGGTTTGTTTAAAGTTGGCTAATACAATTTTTTAAAGTTAGCATGTTAAGGTTTGTATAAAGTTGGCTTATACAATGTTTCGTAAAGTTAGCATGTTAAATAGAGTTCATCAATAAGTCTGATGGCTCCCTGTGCTCGTCGCACGAGGAGGTAGCGAACAGGTGGGAGAAGCACTACACGCAACGAGGAGGTAGCGAACAGGTGAGAGAAGCACTACACGTAACGAGGAGGTAGCGAACAGGTGGGAGAAGCACTACATGCAACGAGGAGGTAGCGAACAGGTGGGAGAAGCACTACACGCAACGAGGAGGTAGCGAACAGGTGGGAGAAGCACTACACGCAACGAGGAGGTAGCGAACAGGTGGGAGAAGCACTACATGCAACGAGGAGGTAGCGAACAGGTGGGAGAAGCACTACACGTAAGCGATTAACCACCCACCGACATCGACATGCCCAGATCAATCTGCTTAATCTCCAGATCTTCCCCCAGATACAGAAACCAACATCGACCCCCTACTATAGTCGAAGTCATTGCCACTATCTGGAAACTCAGAGATGGACGAGCGACTGGCCCCCTTGTACGTTGAATACGTGGACTTGAAGTCTGCCTTCTACTCAGTTGATTTGAGATATGTGTGGAAAGTCCTCCGGGTGATAGACACCCCCGCTCCTCTGTTAAAACCTGATCAAGGAACTACACAAGGTCACTGAGGCCAGAATTCGTAAATGGCACTCTCTCTGACAGATTCTCAACGACGTCTGGTGTCAAACAGGGATGTGTTCTTGCCTCCGACCTATTTTTCCGGGCCGTTGACTTACTCCTTGACCGCCTCAACACGCACAAAGTGGATATTGCTATTGATCAGTCAATAGTCACTGATCTCGCATTTGCGAACTACATTGTCCTGTTCGGCACAGACAACGCTGCGCTGCAGCGCTCTCTTGAAATGCTGGACAGTGAAACAACCTCCCTAGACTTGTCTATATCCTGGGCCAAGACCAAAGTTCAGAACCTCGTTTCCGACACATCAGTCCAGGGCATTGAAACCCAAGGTCACACTGCGGAGGGCACCAACGAATTCATCTATCTCGCTAGCATGATATCATCTAATGGGCCCAGCGGTTCCGATAGGTCGAGGCGGATCGCACTAGCTGCGTCTGCTATGCTCGACCTCCTAGGTGTGTGAAGAAATGGCAAGATCTCCCTTATGACAAAAATCCGCATTTACCAGTCATGCGTTGAAACCTGGACATTGTTGAAACACGACATATCGAGACTAGAGGCCTACCACGTGAGCAGCCAGGGGTATATCCTGGGCATCCGATGGCATGCTACATCTGCAACGTAGGAGGTCTCCTCTAAAACAGGCCTCCTCCCAATCTTAGAAACACTTGATCGCCACCGAGTTTCTTTGTTCTGTCATGTTGTACTGCTGGATCAGGAAACACTTGACCGCCACCAAGTTTCTTTGTTCTGTCATGTTGTACTGCTGGATCAGGAAACCTCGACTTTCAAGATACTACACAAGTCTTTCCTGAGCTGCAAATGTCTTCCCCTGATCGGATGGAGTTGCTGAAGAGGTCGTCCCCGTACGGTATGGCTCCAGCAGACATCGAACTCCATCTCCGCCTTGGACGAGGTCTGTAAGCAGTGTGTCATGGATGTGGCTGAGCGACGAACAGGTCTCAGCCGCCTAAGCGAACATTATTATAGCAATTCGAGGTTTGCATAAAGTTAGCATATAAAGATTTCCGTAAAGTTAGCATTTCAAGATCAACATATTAAGGTTTGTATGAAATTGATGTTTCTGAAATAGAGTGAGCCAAAATTTTAAAAATGGATGGGTCTGTCAAGCAAATGCCGAGACGACTTCTTCATTATCCACTGACAAAATAATAAGCATATCCTCTTGACTCAAGAAAATACTTCATGTCAAACATAAATACGGAATCAAGATGCTGAGCAGCGCATGAGCTGCAGTGGTCAGCGACCCATAGCTGACTGCTAGCGTCAGGGCCGGCGAACCAGAGCTGCCAAGATCCTTCTACACCTCCACGCAGTGATCCTGGATAACAGGCTGCAGCAGGGCAGACTGGCTAAGGAGAAGGGATCGAAGAGGGAATGCTAACCCGGTACTAAAAAAATGCTTGCTGAAGTCGGATGTGTTGGACCGAAAGGTGCAAATATCGCAGTCAAGCTGTAAACTACGACATATCGCATTCCTTTCTCTGGACTGCCTTCTGCTGCTTAAGCACTTTTAGGGTTTGGTAGTGGGAGATTGAGAGCGACCGAAGAAGAAGAAGAATAAGAAGAATCATAAATACTTGTCCTACATTTTGACTGAAATCCTGTCAGTCTCAAGAGGCAATGGATTTCACGCTAGAGAAGGGATCTTAGTCAGTTGTTGCTTCTGCTTTGCCCCACACGTTTGTTGGATGCATCTTGACGCATCTGGACTTCCCATGCTTGCAGGCCAGCATACAAATCCTGCCGCCAGTCAGGTTTGTCTTTGGCAAGTCACTGCCATTTACATGTATTTATATCCAACGGTTTTAGTTCACGCTTGCAAACGTCTTTGTAGTGGAGGAAGCGTCTAACTTTGTCAGGGTTGCCCATAGTCAACCCTCCGGGTTGAATATCTTTTGAGATTTCCCCGTTCTCCATTCTGTAAATTGACCAAGTCACCGCAAACGGCGCTGGAGGAGGGTGGTAAGTGAACTGGCAATCTTTAAACGGTCCAACTCTTCGTTGTTTGTCAATCTATCATTACATGAAATCCCAAGAATGTGCGTCAGACAGCGCAAATGGCTATATACATTAGCTTAAATTAATGGACCGTTTGCCAGACACATACATACAAGGATGGAATTATGAATGCACAAAAAACATATTTAATAAAATGTGAATATATATTACATTGGCTCTGGATACATCTTAAATAGGAAATTACAAAATCATTATCCATTAAAGATATACACAATTATTGCGCTGGAAATGATAACGCTTAAATTAATGCCATTAAGATGCTTGGTGAGATATATGAGATAAAAAGGTTCCCTTTGTAGATATGGCCAAGAGGTTGCTGAGAAGGATGAGACAAAGGGGATGTAAAAGTAGATACCCGATTTGGCAGAAGCAGATTCAACAAAGAGATGGCCGATGTAGCCGAGAAAAAGAGGCCACTTTGGTAATTTAGATGGATAGGTTGTTCACGTGGATGAGACAAAGGGGCTGCAAAGGTAGATTGAAGATTAGGCAGAAGTAGATTCAACAAAGAGATGGCTGGTGTAAGCGATTGAAAGAGGCCACTAAGGTAGACCAAGCGGAGAGGTTGTACAATTGGATGAGACGAAGTGGTGACTGGGTTAGTTGAGATAAAGCGGTTGCTGAGGGAGACGAGACGAATCGGGTTTTGAAGAATACGAGACGATGAAATAAATGAGAGAGAGAGAGAGAGAGAGAGAGAAAAGAGAGAGAAAGAAAGAAAGTATAATGTAAACATATATTTAACGAGATGATAAAGAAGTAGAGAAATTATCTAACCCCTGGGTGAAAGTCTATAGGGTGCATCCAAATCTAATTATCTGGTAGAGATATAGACATACATATAGATGTATGAGGGAATAAACGGAAAGACAGAATGTAGAAATGTGTTCATTTATTTTACCTTTGATTTATGTTTGTCTTTCTCTTGCACTGACAGTGTCGTGTAGTGATGCAACGTATGTTCGTGTGACAACTGTCAGTGTCGTGAAGTTATGCAACGTCTGTATGTGTGACAGTTGTCAGTGTCGTGAAGTTATGCAACGTATGTATGTGTGACAGTTGTCAGTGTCCTGAAGTTATGCAACGTCTGTATGTGTGACAGTTGTCAGTGTCGTGAAGTTATGCAACGTCTGTATGTGTGACAGTTGTCAGTGTCCTGAAGTTATGCAACGTCTGTATGTGTGACAGTTGTCAGTGTCGTGAAGTTATGCAACGCCTGTGTGTGGGTGACAGCTGCCATTCGAGTGAGCGTTTTATAGTCGTTAAAGCACATTTTATCAGCGTCTTTTTATTATTATTTGTCCACCTTCATCTTTTTGGTCTCCCTAGCTATGAAACGAACTGTCTTGTTGCCATTTACTGACTGCCTGACTTTCTGGATTTATTTGTGTTCTAGAAAGATAACTGTAAGGGATGATGCACCTACTTCTTGAACTACATCCCTGACACTTCATCATCACTGGACACTTTTTCATTCTTTTTTTTACAAGGCGTTGAATGGCGTCCCCGTTGAGAATTTCTTATGAGGGTTTCAATCTATCTTTTACCTGGCTGTACTGAAATGCTTCTTTTAAGAGGGTATACTTTTTCCATCACTATTTGCTCTCCGTATTCTCTTTCTGAACTGGGCGTAGTCGTGTTCTATGTCGTAGGTCTGTGTTTGGTAATACAATATCATACGATATTAAGAACTAATTTGAATTTAGTTATAGAAGAATGGAGACAGTCTTTGAGTTATAGACGATATGGAATATCAGTTCGAACAAACACATGTTCGAGATAGAGAGTAGAAAATCAGAGTTATAACAGAAGCAGGTTTCTGAGGGAGAAGAATAACGCGGAGCTAGAATGTAAATATGTTATGATATGGAGAAGTGAAGATTAGCGATGTGAATCTGGCAGATTATGATATAGATAATACAGAGAAGAGAAGGTTAGAAAGAGACGATAGAGAAAAGAAGACTGTAGTTGTGAAGGTGAACGATTATGAGAAAGAGATGCTAGAGCAGATTAAATCACAGTTAGGATGGAGGCAGATGAAGAAATGGAGAAGAAAGAGAAAAGCAGATTTGAAAGAGCGGAGACACTTTATATGATAGAGGCGATAGAGACGATGCGATCTGAGAGAAGGAAGATAGTTCCCGGGAGAGACAATAGAAGGTCAGTTTGAACGGAGACAGTTTCTGGTGTAGATAATGAAAGGTCAGAGAGAGAGAGAGAGAGAGAGAAAGAGAGAGAGAGAGAGAAATATATAGAGAAAGAGCGGGGACGGTTTATGGGATACAGACGATAGAGAAGAGACGATCAGAGAGAACAAATTAAGTTTTTCAAATCGAGAAAACGAGGAAATGAGTTGGAGACAACGGAACTATTCAAAGGTATATTCGAGTGGCAGTAAAGCACAGATGAAGATACTAAAAGATCAAACCGAGTGACAGAGATAAAAAGAACAAGGTAATAAAATATGTATCCGAGTGACATATCAAGGCCAAGGTTATGAGAGTACTTACAGAGAATGCAGGAGTATGTAGATTATGCAACCTCCAGGACCTTGCTAAAAGGAATAGAATACGTTACAAACAGTCCAGTTTCGAATTTAATATATGTTGAAATCACCAGCACGCAAACATGGTAAGATTGACTTTCTTCATTCATTGCTACAGTCATCCTGGACTACGCATTGTGCCTTATACGATAATCATAGCACAGCACGTCCGCTATAGAAGTTTCTAGATGAGCACGCTGATTTATACCAGCGAGTTTGTGACCGGCTTTTCAATTCACGGGAATGACTTATGCTGACTGGAACATTTTCCGTCTGGGAGGAAATAAGTTCTCAACATCGATTTAGTCTGTACCAATAATTGCCATTCTCCGTTAATATATATAGATCAGTAGTGTCTGTTAGACTCGGGTGTTAGACAAACTTCCTTTCCAAATGTTGTCGGAGGTTGAGGGTGTATAAGTGAAAATGTTCTTTGGCCTGCTTTGATTTAGATTTTTCGGCTCTAAAGATTTGTTCAATGCTTTTGAATCCTTGTAGGCCCTTATAAAATGTATATTGCAATTTTATTTCACAATTAATATGGACTGCGTTGTAGGACACAATACGCTACGAACATACATTTACGCTACGAACATACATTTACGCTACGAACATACATTTACGCTACGAACATTTACGCTACGAACATATATTTACGCTACGAACATACATTTACACTACGAACATACATTTACGCTACGAACATACATTTAGGCTACGAACATACATTTACGCTACGAACACATTTTTACGCTACGAACTTACATTTTTGCTATGAACATACATTTACACTACGAACAACATTTACGCTATGAACATACATTTACGCTACAAACATACATTTACGCTATGAACATACATTTACGCTACGAACATAAATTTACGATACGAACACATTTTTACGCTACGATCATACATTTTTGCTATGAACATACATTTACACTACGAACATACATTTACGCTACGAACATACATTTACACTGCGAACATACATTTACGCTACGAACATACATTTACGCTACGAACATACATTTACGCTACGAACACATTTTTATGCTGTGAACATACATTTTTGCTATGAACATACATTTACACTACGAACATACATTTACGCTACGAACATACATTTACGCTACGAACATACATTTACGCTACGAACACATTTTTACGCTATGAACATACATTTACACTACGCGCATACATTTACGCTACGAACATACATTTACGCTACCAACATACATTTACGCTACGAACATACATTTACGCTGCGAACATACATTTACGCTACGAACATACATTTACGCTACAAACACATTTTTACGCTACGAACATACATTTTTGCTATGAACATACATTTACACTGCGAACATACATTTACGCTACGAACATACATTTACGCTACGAACATACATTTACGCTACGAACACATTTTTATGCTGTGAACATACATTTTTGCTATGAACATACATTTACACTACGAACATACATTTACGCTCCGAACATACATTTACGCTACGAACATACATTTACGCTACGAACACATTTTTACGCTATGAACATACATTTACACTACGCGCATACATTTACGCTACGAACATACATTTACGCTGCGAACATACATTTACGCTACGAACATACATTTACGCTACGAACATACATTTACGCTAAGAACACATTTTTACGCTACGAACATACATTTTTGCTATGAACATACATTTACACTACGAACATACATTTACGCTACAAACATACATTTACGCTACGAACATACATTTACTCTACGAACATATATTTACGCTACGAACATACATTTATGCTACGAACATACATTTACACTACGAACATACATTTACGCTACAAACATACATTTACGCTACGAACATACATTTACGCTACGAACATACATTTACGCTGCAAACACATTTTTAAGCTACGAATATACATTTTTGCTATGAACATACATTTACACTACAAACATACATTTACGCTACGAACATACATTTACACTACGAACATACATTCACGCTACGAACACACTTTTACGCTACGAACATACATTTACGCTAAGAACACATTTTTACGCTACGAACATACATTTTTGTTATGAACATACATTTACACTACGAACATACATTTACGCTACAAACATACATTTACGCTACGAACATACATTTACTCTACGAACATATATTTACGCTACGAACATACATTTATGCTACGAACATACATTTACACTACGAACATACATTTACGCTACAAACATACATTTACGCTACGAACATACATTTACGCTACGAACATACATTTACGCTGCAAACACATTTTTAAGCTACGAATATACATTTTTGCTATGAACATACATTTACACTACAAACATACATTTACGCTACGAACATACATTTACACTACGAACATACATTCACGCTACGAACACACTTTTACGCTACGAAGATACATTTTTGCTATGAACATACATTTACTCTACGAACATACATTTACGCTACGAACATACATTTTCGCTACGAACATACATTTACGCTACGAACACATTTTTACGCTACGAACATACATTTTTGCTATGAACATACATTTACACTACGAACATACATTTACGCTACAAACATACATTTACACTACGAATATACATTTACTTTACAAACATACATTTACGCTACGAACAAACATTTACGCTACGAACATACATTTACACTACGAACATACATTTACGCTACGAACATACATTTACTCTACGAACATACATTTACGCTACGAACACATTTTTATGCTACGAACATACATTTTTGCTATGAGCATACATTTACACTACGAACATACATTTACGCTACGAACATACATTTACGCTACGAACAAATTTTTACAGTACGAACATACATTTTTGCTATGAACATACATTTACACTACGAACATACATTTACTCTACGAACATACATTTACGCTACGAACATACATTTACGCTACGAACATACATTTACACTACGAACATACATTTACGCTACGAAATACATTTACGCTACGAACATACATTTACGCTACGAACACATTTTTACGCTACGAACATACATTTTTGGTATGAACATACATTTACACTACGAACATACATTTACGCTACGAACATACATTTACGCTACGAACACACATTTACCTTACGAACATACATTTACGCTACGAACATAAATTTACGCTACGAACATACATTTTTGTTCCCGAAAGTTAATACTTTGGAGCAGGCTCTGAAAAATTATTTCCTATTTCATTAATGGAAATACTATGTGGATTAATATATTACTGCAAAAATATTTAATTGTTTACAATTAATTCAAAAGATTACACAAAAACAATTTCTTTACTTGTAGGTACAAATCTAGACTCCGCTCCTTCTTCACCAAGTCATCAATGACCAAGTCATATAAATTCCCATTGGAGCACTTGGCATTATCCATTCCTGTCTCGATCGCCAATAATGCCAGACCAGGTAGTAAATCAGTCTTCATACTAATGTGTTTATAATCTTGTAATCTTCTTTCGCTGAAATGATTGTATTCACTGCGTTTGTTGTGTTTGTCAGCGTAAGAATGAATACAAAAAACTTAAGATGTATATTGAAATATATTTGGTACAGCTGACAATTCGAATACACCAATTATTTATTAATAGCTTTTCCAAGATCACGTGGTAACAATTCTCGTCGTTCATTGGCGAGAAGCAAATACATCTTTGCTTCTCATGCATCTGTAGAACAAGCATACCGCTTATTCCAACATGCCTCACTGAGGTATTCTCTACCGCAGGAGTTGAACAAGTAAAGTATTCTATAATTTCCTTCCAAACGTCTTTCTTTCTGCAGTCACGTTTCAAGAAGAGATCAGTAAAATCGAAAGAAATAGTGGGATCAAGATGCTGAGCAGCGCACGCATAAGCTGCAGTGGTCAGCGACCCATAGCTGACTGCTAGCATCAGGGCCAGCGAACCATAGCTTACAAGACCCTTCTACACCTCCACGCGGTGATCCTGGATAACAGGCTGCAGTAGCGCAGACTGGCTAAGGAGAAGGGATCGAAGAGGGAATGCTAACCCGGTACTCAAAAAATGCTTGCTGAAGTCGGATGTGTTGGACCGAAAGGTGCAAATATAGCAGCCAATCTGTAAACTACGACACAACGCATTCCGTTCTCTGGACTATATTCTGCTACTTAAGCCCTTTCAGGGTTTGGTAGTGGGAGATTGAGAACGAACGAAGAAGAAGAAGAAGAAGAAGAAGAAGAAGAAGAAGAAGAAGAAGAAGAAGAAGAAGAAGAAAGAAATAGTGACTCATATAGGCTCGTAGAGTAGGAATAACATTAAATACAACTAAGTCTAACAAAGTATTTTTTTATGATTTCAAAAATTATTAAGATTTAAAGAAAGGAATAACAGGTAAAAGGTATTGATTCGTTTGCTAAGCAAAGGCAAGCAAAGCTTCTTCTGGTGCTTTTGTGAACTGACAAAGCCTGATATATATATATATATATATATATATATATATATATATATATATATATATATAATCTATCTTTTTTTCTCGATGTCTCTGTAGTTCCACATTGATGGTTTCTATATTAGTGACAGTATATCTTGAACCAATGATACTTTGTGGAACTACACATGACAGTTATAATAACAATAATGATACGCGAAAGACAAGATTACTTTTCACGAATATAAATCAACTAAAAATTGATTATTAATGGTACCCTATTATCATTATTTATATAATCATGGAGCAATGGAACATTTTACTAAAAAAGAAAACATGCATCAGAGTAAACATACACATAGCAATCTATGAAAATTATTTAGCAACATCAATAATTCATATCACAAGAACTAGCGTATTTCCAAGTAAACAAAACAGAGTGGAGGCCTACGTAGTGGTATGCAGCCTAGGCGGAACTAGTGAAACCATCATCCCTGATCAGTACTGGACTTCTGATCAGGAAAGAGTTGGCCAATAACAAACCCAGATCCATCAGCCCAGACCACTATAACGACAGCATGACTGCGTGGGTGTGACTTCGTGGGACATGAACATCCCAAGCGTTCTCTGGTCTGTCTTAGGTCAATTTACACGACTGGAATGCAACACTGGTTTTCGAGAGACTCTGCAGAGTCTTCTGGGATCGCTGTTGCCGAGAGGTCAGGCACTCGCTTGTCAAAGCGATGAATAGAAACGGTGAATTTTCGAATCCCACAAGTATCATAATGACCCCTGGTCTCACGAGAGTTGGGACCAAAGCGCATGCATTCTGAGTTGTCTCCAGTCGTCGTAACAATGTCTTGTCACTGGTTCAAGGTGTCTCATGACCAGGGAGTGAGATCGATGACAAGCGTAGTTCTTTCTCACTGTAATCCAAATACAGCGACAGTTACATCATCAAGATAAAACCGTCTGTTGATGTAGCCATCGTCGCTTCCGATGGGGAACTAACTAACACTTACAAATGGCACGAATTGAGGTTTAGACAGGGAATTCAATGTCACAGTGAGAGGATTTAATAAGATATAAATTGGGGCAGATGTCACAAACCGACTCGTAGCTCGACGAGGTAGTTAATTTTGTGGCGGTCTCATTCTGTCTCATGAACCTGTAATCTTGTGTGTGTCTCCACTCCGTCTCCTGTACCTGTAATCTTGTCACCAAGTGACCAGTAGACGATTGGATTCTTCGTGTCCACTAAAGTCGTCCTCGTGTGGTCATGCTAGGGCTGTAGAGGTCTGGACTGTTGGTATTGGCCAACTGATCAGCGGGCCACCAAGCTTGAGCAGGGTCGTTGGTGTTACTACTTTCCTCTGGACTGCTGCACTGTCTCCCTCTGCTTCCATTACCCTTGTGTTTACTTGCGATCTGATCAGCTGCCCCTTGTCTAAGCTTAGAAACTGATCTAATGAGAAAGCCGGAACAGGCTATTCTGCCTGGTATCTCAATGGAAACGGGTTGTGTATATTCATTTCTAGCTGAACTACCGGATAATCGAGTGTAGGTGACGAGATCTCAGTGGCGTACACCATTCACCGCCCTAATCTCGAACCGATTTGATCGCACGATGGGGAGCGTTGGTAGAATTAAAGTTTTTGTTCGAAATAACTAACATACGGCGTAATGAGCAAGTTTGCGAATCCCGATGCACCAATCAATTTATAATATGGCCATTGGGTAATTGTAGGACCGAAAAAATACTGTGGGAATCCGCTCGAGAGCCTAACACAGACTGACGGGACATGTCTACGATTGATATTTCAATGTCCGCATGCAAACCCTCTTTCCATTAGAAACATATAAATGTTTTGTTCGGAATAAGTGCACACTACAATGAAAGAAACGGTGTAAATGACGTATCCTAGTATGGTTCATGTATGTTGTTTACCATATATATAGTATTATGATTCCACATCAGGAGATGTAAGCAAATGTAATAGCTGACACAGCCGGATTAAAAGTGTTAGTATCCTGTGAGACGATAAGCTGGAAACCAACAACTTATATATATATATAAGAGGCAATGACCGCCGTCCATCCCAGACGATGATTGCATAATTTTATTTGCTAGCGATATTTTTAGTAAGGATTAAGTGCGCTACTTTTTATCCTCACTCTCTCGTCTCGAGCCGCCCAAGCAGAGTGGCAAGCCAAGAGCAAGGCGATTAGGGCGTGACTACGAGATGCAGAGGACTTCGCATCAAGCACCAATGAAAAAGACGGCGGAGTCTGGAGTCGAATCCACACCACCTGATCACTTCGCCACGGAATCCTCATATATATATATATATATATATATATATATATATGTTGTTGGTTTCCAGTTTATCGTCTCACAGAATACTGACACTTGTAATCCGGCTGTTTAAGCGACTACATTTGCTTACATACATACATACATATATACTTACATACATACATACATATATGCAAACGTAATAACACATAAAAGACATCACGGTCAAGAATTAAGTGAGGGATGTTATTGATGGTACAGTCATAAAGAACAATTGAGCACGTGATAGTAATTCAGACGATAGTCAACGAAGAAGAATGTATCCACGCTGTTGATAGAATCACAGATTACGACAGGTCATCATATTCTGAGGCAGACAATGCAGAGTAGTGCAACGAGACAGAGGAGCTTGAGGTAAATCAGCTAATATTCAAAACACTCACAATGGTTATGAATTTATATATACCAATGGGTAGGTTCTACGTGGTGGGAAATCAGGTTCGAACTTTTCAGCTACAGTGATAGGTCATGCTTCTGCTAAGTGGAGCAAGGCTTACAGAACAACAACCTCCAATACGAGAATGGAGACAGTGGCCTCAACTGTGGAATACCTATTTGAGACCACTTAAACAAGGCCAATAATCGTGTGAAGCGTTCAATACTTTGGAAAGTCAAGTCAAGTCAAGTCATCCCTTAACTGGTGAGGTCGTTGGGGTACACAGGAAGACACCCCCACAACCCCACTCCACTCTTCCGTGTTAGCAGCCGCTGTCTGTACTTCCTATGTTCGAAGATTGGGCCATTATGTTATGTTGTTCTCCTCTTTTTGGGACGATCTCCTCGTCGTCTGCCTTGCACCTTTCCGTGCAAGATCGTATTTGCAAGACCGTTTGATCTCGATATGTGGCCGTACCAAGACCGTTTGATCTCGATATGTGGCCGTACCAAGACCGTTTGATCTCGATATGTGGCCGCATAAAGACCGTTTGATCTCGATATGTGGCCGTACCAAGACCGTTTGATCTCGATATGTGGCCGTACCAAGACCGTTTGATCTCGATATGTGGCCGTACCAAGACCGTTTGATCTCGATATGTGGCTGTACCAAGACCGTTTGATCTCGATATGTGGCCGTACCAAGATAGTGTCCGTCTTTTGACCGTTACAAAGAGGTCTTCAAAAGACCCTATTGCTGTTTTAATTTTTTCTCTTATTTCTTTGGGAAGTACAGGTGGAAAAGTTAAGGCGTGGGTAGATAATATATATTGAAAGATAACACTTTCAAGGAGTGGTGTAGAGCTACTGCCATGGTCATGCTGGGGTTCAGGGCAACTAAAGGGATGACATCTTGTCTTCACTTCATTTTCCCATCATTAGATATGTGACATTTTGAAGACTATCATTGGCTGTCTTTTAAATGATAACACCGCAATAGATAAATTAGCAATTTGCCGACTTTGAAATCGAACGAGTTTCTGTCGCATTGCTGAACAGGGCAAACGTGTGTACAACAGGCGATAAACTGGAACCACAAGCATCTACATACATCGCAACATGATGAGAGAGATTGGACCTGTGGGTATGTCTGGAGTGCAGTGAACTCGATTGTTCGGTCAAGATAAAGAACAACTGAGAGTAACTTCAGATAGCCATCTGAAAGTGGGAGTGGAAATAATCTGAAATATCGTTACAGCAGATATCAGAACGGTCAACGTCAAAGTATTTACGATATAGTTTTGAACTCAATCCCATTTGCGAGAAATCAATGTTCTAACCATCTTTCCAGTAAAGTAAGGAGATAGGGATCACATTTTAGATTTTAAAAGACTAAGACATAACGCATAATTGAATTGATAAATGTGTCAGAATAGTAACGAATGATGAAGAAGAGTTAGTGAAGGTTTAGAATTAGACAATGTCACGAAGAAGTAGAAGTGGGAATAACAGAAGAAGACGACGATGAAACACAACAAAACAAACGAACACAAAATTGAAGAAAATGAAATCAAGAAGAAGGAAGAAAAATGAAAATGATAGAGGATGGAGAAAATGATTATCAAACAGCAACATTTACAAGGCGGCTTTGACGTGCTAAACCCAACCATCATTACTCAAGTTTTTGTATCAACTCAAGAGATTTGCTTAAAATCCTTGCTATGATTTTGTTCTTTTAAGGGAAAACAATATGGCAAGTAAAATAATAGAAGTAGTAGTAACGATTATTTGTGACATGTATGTGCACTACCGGCTTTGTGCTTTATAACAACGTAGATATGTGACTGGGCTTAGAGTTAATTTCGTTTCCAATGATCAAGTGTTGAGCCCAGAATATGCCAGCTAACTCGTTTCACGAGAAGTCTGCCTTTGTGAATAGCAATTACTTCATTCAGCTTGTTAAAACAGGGAATGTCATCTTTTGAACGTGTTCATAGTGTCGAGTGCGGCCTTCTACTATTTAGATTGTTAATGCTACTACTCTCGCTAAAACTATTAGTGCTACTACTGCCGCTAAAACTATTAGTGCTGCTACTGCCGCTAAAACTATTACTGCTGCTACTGTCGCTAAAACTATTACTGCTTCTACTGTCGCTAAAACTATTACTGCTTCTACTCTCGCTAAAACTATTAGTGCTGCTACTGCCGCTAAAACTATTAGTGCTTCTACTGCCGCTAAAACTATTAGTGCTACTACTGCCGCTAAAACTATTAGTGCTACTACTGTCGCTAAAACTATTACTGCTACTACTGTCGCTAAAACTATTAGTGCTACTACTGCCGCTAAAACTATTACTGCTACTACTCTCGGTAAAACTATTACTGCTACTACTCTCGCTAAAACTATTACTGCTACTACTGCCGCTAAAACTATTACTGCTACTACTCTCGGTAAAACTATTACTGCTACTACTCTCGCTAAAACTATTACTGCTACTACTGTCGCTAAAACTATTACTGCTACTACTGTCGCTAAAACTATTACTGCTACTACTCTCGGTAAAACTATTACTGCTACTACTCTCGGTAAAACTATTACTGCTGCTACTGTCGCTAAAACTATTACTGCTACTACTGTCGCTAAAACTATTACTGCTACTACTGCCGCTAAAACTATTACTGCTGCTACTGTCGCTAAAACTATTAATGCTACTACTCTCGGTAAAACTATTAGTGCTACTACTGTCGCTAAAACTATTAGTGCTACTACTGTCGCTAAAACTATTACTGCTACTACTGTCGCTAAAACTATTACTGCTACTACTGCCGCTAAAACTATTAGTGCTACTACTGTCGCTAAAACTATTAGTGCTACTACTCTCGCTAAAACTATTACTGCTACTACTCTCGGTAAAACTATTACTGCTGCTACTGTCGCTAAAACTATTACTGCTGCTACTCTCGGTAAAACTATTACTGCTGCTACTCTCGCTAAAACTATTACTGCTTCTACTCTCGCTAAAACTATTACTGCTACTACTCTCGCTAAAACTATTACTGCTACTACTGCCGCTAAAACTATTACTGCTACTACTCTCGCTAAAACTATTACTGCTACTACTGCCGCTAAAACTATTACTGCTACTACTCTCGGTAAAACTATTACTGCTACTACTGCCGCTAAAACTATTACTGCTACTACTGCCGCTAAAACTATTACTGCTGCTACTGTCGCTAAAACTATTAGTGCTACTACTGTCGCTGACATTATTACTGCTTCTACTGCCGCTAAAACTATTTCTGAACTACTGTCGATAAATCAATTACTACTTCTACAATCAATACTAAGAACAAACTACAAACTGCAATGTCTGCAGCAGTTATACAAACATCAGTTGCAATCACAACTTTAACGCAGCCTATTCGTACTTTTAGTACAACTTCTTCACTAACTAGTGGTACTAATACTACAACTCATACAACACCAAATAGTACTAACACTACAACTCATACAAAGGTCCAGTACGGTGATGCATGCCATTCACTCAAGCAAGTGTGAAGGAAGTAGGAAATTCCAAAACGACTTGAGTTCTGTGACTGACTGTTCACAACCGGGTCAGGCGCACCGAGTAGAGACCCCAGAGCCGATTTCAACCGTAATTTTCCGATGAGTTTCTATAGATTTTCCCCTTTGGCTGCTCAAAAACTGGTACCAGAACGCTGCTCCTCTGCGGTCCATGTCAATTGTGGAGCGGCCATTTAACTGCAATTATGACGTTATGCTGTTCATCTGCACCGTCATGGTACGTACAGGACACTCTTGACATCCTTAGTAACCATTTAAACAAGTTATAATACAAAGGTACGGTTTTTCTCATTTACATTTCACTTTTAAGGTTTTCACTTGAAGACCCTTCGCATATATATATATATACTGCTCACATGAAAAGTAGCTACTCTGCAGATCAGCGCACACTTCACTAAAGGTTCATAATTTGACACACTAAGAAATTATTATCAAATATTAAAACCAACATTGCAAAAATTAATTAAGAAGGACTACCTAAAAAAAAATCAAGTCAGCGGGACAAAACGTCGCTATAATAGGATCTTGCAGAAGTAAAAAACATAAACGAGGAGAAACAAGAATTGGGCCTGCGGTACAATCGTTTCGAGTTTTATAGAACCCATTTAGATAATTGAAACCGTAGACTGATTAAAACGGGTTTTGTTTTAGATGATCGAATATGATTAATGTAATCTAGATTCCAGAACTGTACAAAAAAGATTGAAACTGTCAATATAAACAAAAGCACAAATCACTGAATAAATACATTAAAGTAGTTAATATAGAAAATGTGAGACTATTTTTCTCTAGTGTTTGAGTCTATTAAGATTAACCACATTCCATAATCGATTACCCCAACGCAGTGCAGTATTAAGCTGCTCGAGCCTAACCCACTAAGCAGGAAACCCTTCTCCCGGCTACATCCAGCTCATACCAGACCTGGGACCTGCACAGTTGTAGAAGTCGACTAAGAACTAAGAATATAGAAAATATACTGAAAGCACTCTAAGTTGCATTTACAATTGTCTACAATGTGTTTGTTATAAGGAATTTATTGTATAGTCTTGTTTACCTGGCTCTGAATTAAACACAGCGCTAAATGTCAGACCTAAAATAATTACATTAAACGGATACGCATTTAAAATATAATGCGCATAAATGATAGACTAGCAAAGGATAAACTTGTAAAATGTTACACTCCGAAATAAATAATTAAAATATATGAGCTCTGGAAAGGCAAAACAAATCAACGAAAACCATTACATTCATATTTCACATCGTGAGGATCTTAAGAGCTCATCAACATTTGTATTTGAGAACATTACCTGTTGGGAATAATAATAAAAACAAAATAATAATAATAATAACAAAATAATAATAATAATAACAACATAATAATAATAATAATAACAAAATAATAATAATAAATAGTTTCTTAGTGGGAAACATTAAGTAAGACCACAGTGCATTCATAAATGTCCTAAAGGGCGACTAAAGAGGAATGTGCATGAGGCTGGCTGCTCCACTATGAAATACAAATTGATATAATAACCACAAGTAAAAACTCACGATGTTCTAATTTAGGTCCAGTAAGGAGCTGTTGTGAGAAGGTATAATACTAGACTGCAGTGGCGAAACTTTCGTCTTAGAATTTGGGAGGGGGGGGGGGGGGCAGGGGGCTCACTGTGAAGTATGTCTGAGAAGACACACACAGTGGTCTATATTACTTCAGGTTTCCTTCTTTTCTTGTGCACTGGCCTCCAAAAGTCGACATTAATGACTCTAATAAAGACAAAATACAACAGTCATCTCCAAGATCTGACTATCTTTATCTAGTTTCTCGTGGAAGTCATTCTTTTCACCGATGTAATCGGGCTGGTCTGTTACAAGTGTTCAGCTTGATCTGAAGTGTCAATTTTGGACTTATCAAAAAAGATGTTTGGAAAGCAACTACAAACAACCGAATGCACATTGCCAAGAAACATGGCAGTCATAAATACGAAATCTCGAAGGTCCGATGGAGAGGCTCCAGGGCCAAGTCGGTTGACTGCACACACTAGTAAAGAGCACAATGGCGGAGCTAGTACAAATAATAATTACGGCGACGAAAGGCTAGACTGCGATACGAAGGAAAACCCAGCCCTTAAAGGACAGACTAAGAATAGGCACATGGAATGTGCGAAGCCTATACGAGGTAACTACTTATAGTCTCCAACGAGATGGTAAAAATTGAGACAGACATTAATGGTTTATATTAGAACACATGGGAAAGGGCCAATGGTATATCAAAATGCAATCAGGACGGATATTTATATACTCTAGGAAAGAAAAGAGTGGCCAAGGAAGAGCTGCATTTCTCCTAACAAGGAAAATATATATGGCAGTACTTGGGTATAATCCGTGCAATGATAGACTGCTCATGATTAGATAGCGGGGGAAGAAAAAAAGCTCACAATCATTCAGGTTTACGCACCCTACCACTGCCGCAGACAATGAAGAAATAGATGTATTGTTTGATGGAATGCTCGAGATTCTGAATAAAGTAGAGCGGAGGGATATTATTATAAAAACTGGAGATTTCAATGCAAAGATTGGAGCAAACAGAACAGAAGAGGATAAAGAAGCAAGAGCGCCTGTTGGCAAAGGGAGGAGAAACGAAAGAGGAGAAAGACTAATTGAATTTTGCTTGGAGAAGAAATTCGTAATCACGAATAAAAGGCTGTACACATGGACCTTTCCAGACTGGTCGGACAGCACCCTAGATAAATGTACACAAGGACCTCTCCAAACTGGTCGGACAGCACCCCAGAAGGCTTTACACAAGGACCTCTCCAGACTGGTCTTACAGTACCCTAGAAAGATGTACACAAGGACCTCTTCAGACTGGTCGGACAGCACCCCAGAAGGATGTACACAAGGACCTCTCCAGAAGGGAAAATACGGAACCAAATAGATTATATCTTAATTCAACGGAGATGGAAGTCAAATATCACTGCAGCAAAGACGCCTCCGGGAGCAGATCGCAACTCTTATCACCAGCTACAATTTGGGTGCTTGCAAAATAAGAATGAAGAAAATAATCAAAGAGGATAGACCTGTACGCTTCAATATGGATGCAATGCAAATCGAATTCAGCATTGAAGTATAAAACAAATTGAAGGCAGCACACCAGAATATTGTAACAGTTCCACCCCGAGCATGAGAGTTTAGGGCAGGGGTGATGTTGCTGAGAACAAAGGTACCTGAATGCGTGCCAAGATAACTCACCGTCTTAACAAAGGTAAAAACGGAGTTGTGGCAAAGAATGTGGACAGGTAGGAACTGACGACTGGCGCTCCGATTTGGTTAGTGGGGGAATGAGTGACATTAGGGAGGGCAGCGGAGCTTGCTGCGATAGATGAGTGGCAGGTGTTCAGAGTAATTCGTTCCAATAACGACTGAATAGAGCCACCCTCCTGATATCCATTGGTCAGGTCCGATACTGCTTGAGTGTATATAACACTAGACAACGTTTAGCTCCAGCAGGCTGGATGGAGAGGAGGCTGGATGGAGAGAGGATGAGTGAATGTAGATAGGAGTCTGTTTAGCTCAGCGACTTAGATAGAGGGGCGATTGACAGACTTTTGTACGAATGTTGGAGATACCATTGAGTCGGGGCCAGCCGCCCAAATAGGTATGTGTGGGAGTTTTGTATTAATAGATAATCTGAACGTGTGTTGTACGCAGGACACCTTGTGAACGAGGTATGTCCCGACTAGTTAAGCGAGTGTGTAGATCGACTAGGTGAGATCTAGATGGAAGTGTGATGTGTGTACGGCAATAGAACTGGGTTTTGGATAGTTGAGAATTCCATCAATAGCTAATGCTTAAAATTTCCGCTTAGTTAATATTTATATTTACATATATATATTTATATAATATAGGAATATTTAGTTAAGATGATATGTATTGAATTGTGTTTGTAATTTTACTACTCATTTTTCTGGTATGAGTATTATATAATAAATATGCCATCTGCTGTGTGCTATATTATTTGCTGTATGTGATCAGGAATGATGTGGATGAGTGTGATAATGTTCTAAGTTAGAATAACCCTAGGGCAAACAGTTGGATCTGCTACAATATGTCAGCTAATGAACTGGCAACACAGAAGAGAGATGTGTTACACAATGCAGCACGTGATCTGATCCCTAGGAAATATATAAGAATCAAAACTATATCACAGAAGGTGTGCTACAACTTATAGAAGAAAAAAGAAACCTAAGACAAACAGGAATATATCGCAATTGCGACAAATACAGAGAACACACTAGATAAATCAGAAGAAAGATAAGAAAATGCAAGAAACAATTCATAACAAACACTTGCAGCAAAATCGAAAAACTCCAACAACATGGGAAAGAAAGAGAAAATGTCAGAGAAATAACAAAACTGACAATAGAATTTCTACTATCACTACAGGCAATCAATGACAAAATTGGTGGTGTGGTGACTGAGAATAAAGATATTCTAGAAAGGTGGAAGGAATACTGTACCTAGACGCGCGACGACACCAGACAAAAATAAAGACTTGATAACCAATGACGAAGAGAGAGAGAGAGAGAGAGAGAGAGAGAGAGAGAGAGAGAGAGTACACACTGGACGAGGAACGTGCTGCAATTAAAGCGTCGAGGAAGTCAACGACTCCATGATGCGACGAGATAACAGCATAACTAATTCAAGCAAGAGGAGACGACATAGCAGAAATAATACAAGCAGTTGGAGACGACATGACAGCAGAACTAATACAGGCAGGAGGAGACGACATAACAGCAGAACTAATACAGGCAGGAGGAGACGACATAACAGCAGAACTAATTCAGGCAGGAGGAGACGACATAGCAGCAGAACTAATACAGGCAGGAGGAGACGACATAACAGCAGAACTAATTCAGGCAGGAGGAGACGACATAACAGCAGAGCTAATACATGTAAGAGGAGACGACATAACAGCAGAACTATTACAGACAGGAGGATACGCAAGCATACACATATACCACGCATTGCACAAATAGATTTGGTACAGCTCAGAATGGCCCGTGGAATTGAAAGGATCAGTCTATATTCCCATACCAAAGAAAAGGAACCTATAGCATATGAAATGCATGAAACTCATGCAGGATTCGAACAAGGCAGAGGGACAAGAGATCGCATTTTCAATTTGAGAAACATCTTTGAAGAATGCAGAGAATACAAAACTGGCCTTTATACATGCTTCATAGATGATACCAACGCTTTTGACTGTGTACAACATCAGCAACTAGGAAAAATAATGAAAGACATGGGCTTTGCAACACATCTGATACACCTAATTAATGTAAAGACTTTATAGTGGCCAACACGCCACAGTGAGAATCAACGAAGACACCTCAGATTGGTTGAGATCCGAAACAGTTTTAGGTAAGGCTGCATGCCCTCCAACTACTTATAGAATAAATGCGCGGAGAATATCATACGAAACATAAAAATAATTTGACACTATGTGAATTTCGTTCCATTCTCAATTGAAGAAAAGGAGATTCCTGAACTAAGATATACATATGACCCAGTTATGCTTCCAAACAGCGTTGAGGGTCTGATACAATTGTTTACGTCCGTTCATAAGCACAGTGAAGATCATAATCGTTTACTGAATATAAACAAAATTAAATAATGTCCATTGGCACATACAGATCCCAACCAAAGATCACTATTGGTAATGAAGAAATTTAACACGCAGATTACTGTGCATACCTTGGCTCTTTTGTTGTTGTTTTTGAATGCCCTCAATGAGTATGTTACTCTTTTGTGCGCCCGGAAAAAAGGACTTAAAAGGACTCGTTGTTGAATCAGTTGTACCTGTAAATCAGTGAATTGTTGTTGAATCAGTTGTATCTGTGAATCAGTGACTTGTTGTTGAATCAGTTGTATCTGTGAATCAGTGACTTGTTGTTGAATCAGTTGTATCTGTGAATCAGTGACTTGTTGTTGAATCAGTTGTATCTGTAAATCAGTGACTTGTTGTTGAGACAGTTGTATCTGTAAATCAGTGACTTGTTGTTGAGACAGTTATATCTGTAAATCAGTGACTTGTTGTTGAGACAGTTGTATATGTAAATCAAGAATGTTGTTAAATCAATTGTATTTGTAAATCAGTGACTTCTTGATGAAGCAGTTGCATATATACATAAGTGACTTAATGTTGAAACAGGTGTATCTTTCAATTAAAGATTACAGGGTTATCTATTGTAATACCAGCGATATTTTAACCATTACATAATATTTTTGAAATGACGAGACATAATAAGAATAGTCAAAATGGCAAACTATCAGATCTACTTAAAATTTAAACTGGGATTCCCCGTGAATATCTTCTATCCGCAACATTTACTTTGTTGAATTGATTATTTTTGTGTGGAGTCAACGAGATTGTGTTGTTGAAACAGTTGTATCTGTAAGAAATGGACTTATTGTTGTAACAGATGTTTCTGTAAATCAGTAACTTGTTGCTGAAACAGTTGTATCTGTACATCAGTGACTTAATGTTGATACAGGTGTTCTGTATATCATTGACTAGTCGTTGAAACAGTTGTATATGTAAATCAGTAACTTGTTGAAACAGTTGTATATGTAAATCAGTAACTTGTTGAAACAGTTGTATATGTAAATCAGTAACTTGTTGAAACAGTTGTATATGTAAATCAGTAACTTGTTGAAACAGTTGTATATGTAAATCAGTAACTTGTTGAAACAGTTGTATATGTAAATCAGTAACTTGTTGAAACAGTTGTATATGTAAATCAGTAACTTGTTGAAACAGTTGTATATGTAAATCAGTAACTTGTTGAAACAGTTGTATATGTAAATCAGTAACTTGTTGAAACAGTTGTATATGTAAATCAGTAACTTGTTGAAACAGTTGTATATGTAAATCAGTAACTTGTTGAAACAGTTGTATATGTAAATCAGTAACTTGTTGAAACAGTTGTATATGTAAATCAGTAACTTGTTGAAACAGTTGTATATGTAAATCAGTAACTTGTTGAAACAGTTGTATATGTAAATCAGTAACTTGTTGAAACAGTTGTATATGTAAATCAGTAACTTGTTGAAACAGTTGTATATGTAAATCAGTAACTTGTTGAAACAGTTGTATATGTAAATCAGTAACTTGTTGAAACAGTTGTATCTGTGAATCTGTGACTTGTTGAAACATATGTTTCTGTAAATCAGTGACTTATTGTTGAAACAGTTGTATCTGTAAACCAGTGACTGGTTGTTGTAACAGGTGTATTATGTAAATAAGTGACTTAATGTTGAAAAAAGTTGTATCTGTAAATCATTATCTTGTTAAATTGTTTTTGTGTGGAGACAGGCAGATTGTATTATGTCGAATATTTTTAAATATTGTCCCACAATTTATGTGATCAAAATTTAAGTCACAATTATTGAGGTAACTCATTAATCTGTTGACAGGAACGAATTAGGATAAAATGATCTTCTGAACATCAGCTTCAAAAAGTAAACATTTTCTCACAGTTTTGTTCTACAGAAGAAGCTAGAGATAACCAGAAATCGGATCATCTAGTTATTCGTAGAATTGCTAGACTTTTCATGCTGACCTTCTGAAATCGACAGCTCGCGTGTCATTGAACGGCGCTATTGATAATTACCAGGAAAATAGTTTTTTTTTTACATTTGTTTCGTGTGACTGTGGGAGGTCGAATCGAAACGAAAGTTTGAATTTTGTGTATGCATTATTGGGTGAGTGTTGTGAGGGATACAAATAAAGTTAGAGAGGAGGGTAGAGAGAATCAAAATGCTCGTCGATTTGAAAATAATTTGTCTGAATCTAAAAATCAACGGCTACTGAGCAGAACTTTCCTTATGCAATGAAAACTGTCTCATTCATTTTAAAGGGACAAACAGAAGGGACAAAAAACGTAGTAGGAGTATAATTAACAGAGTGTTTTCACTGAGAGTAAAATTACATGTTGCTTGAAAATATTTATTTTTCTGGAAATGACGTCATTAGTAACCGAGAGTAGAGACAGTCCAATGGAGATATAACGACAGTCAAATGGAAACATAAAGACAGTCCATTGGAGACATAAAGCCAGTCCAATCGAGACATAAAGACAGTCCAATCGAGACATAAAGACAGTCCAATGGAGACAGCAAGACAAATGGTCAACAGTATATTCAAGTCATCTCTGTGTTATCAGTGTCAAATAGAGGACATAAACATGAGAACACATGAACGAGCAATCATAACATGTAAAATGACATGGCTGAGAAAACGAGTAGATTACGGATAGTGAGAACTGAAGAAATATGACAGACTGTGGGACCATGCCTTTTATAGAGGTAGGTAGGTAGGTAGTCAAGTTGCTTGCTGTCTAGATCAATAAAATATACGAGATATATACAGAGAAACAAACTAACTGGCTTAGTCGTTCTACAAGAATGTCTCCGAATCTTCAACCTCTCTCTTGAGAATCTAGGTATCACTGAAATGCAGCACGGCTACGCTGTCCAATTAAAGCATTGTTTGCAGAAGATTTAGCTCTTTTTTCTGTCGTTGAAAAGGAATCGGCTGCATTATCTAGTCGTGATATGCTCCAATTCACCCAGATGCAGAAATGAGCAGTATACACTACTTTGTGAGTTTACCAAGGTATATATATAGGAAAATCACTAGCCATGGTATATGGTATATCAATTTTTTTTTAAATAGTCCGTCACCCTATACGGTGCATAGGAAATATGGTGTTAGGTCCATTATATGTTGTACCCAACGGCACATAGGAAATGTGGTTTTAGGTCTATTATATTTTGTAACCCACGGCACTTAGTGGATGATGGGGTGTTAGGTCCATTATATTTTGAAATCATGGCACTTAGTGGATGATGTGGTCAGCATCACACCTTTACTTCTCGGACTGAACCGGTATCCGTTTAGGCGGGTCGACTGCGGTCTGAATAACCATTTCCGCCTCGACTGGAGAATGAACCCAGGATCAATCAAATGAGAATCCAGAGCGCTTCCCAGTGCCCTACGTGTCCCAGTGGTATATATATATATATATATATATATATATATATATATATATATATATATACGATATATTATGTTTGGCATTCGATGATGCACATTTACAAAGGGAATGCAGAGAATGGGACAACTGAAGAGCAGAGAACGAGGTGAATCAGCTGATAACTGAGAACATGCAGAATAGTTATGCGTCATATACACCGACGGATCAGTGCTGCGCAGTGGGACATCAGGTTCGGGTTCTCAACTAGAATAAGCGGACAGGTCGTTGCTGAGCAGAGTGGGGCATACACGTCAATCACACAGTTTGAAATAGGAGATGGAAGCAATGACTTCAGCGCTGAGATGGATATCTGAGACATCTTTAACAAGAGCAGTCATCTTGGCAGACGCGCAAGACGTCAAAGGGCACATAAGGGGTGGTTTAGGTACGAGTGGATAGCAGCTATTGAGGCCTCAAACCACCACTGGGTGACACGCATCTACTGTCATGCTCATGCCAGGGTTCAAGGCAACGAAAGAGCTGACATGACTTCACAAGCTCCCATCATGGACACGTTAGTGATCGATAGAAGTGACATTTTGAAATCAATCAATGACCTTCTGTTGGAAGAGGACACCGCAATAGATGAAACAGCAATCCACAGACCAAAGTTTCGACTTTGAACGAGGTTTGAGCGTAGTGGGGCGCATGAGTGGACGCACAAGGAGAGGACAGAGCAGGAGAGGACAGAGCAGGAGAGGACACAGTAGGAGAGGACAGAGCAGGAGAGGACACAGTAGGAGAGGACGGAGCAGGAGAGGACGGAGCATGAAAGAACAGAGCAGGAGAGGACAGAGTAGGAGAGGACGGAGCAGGAGAGGACAGAGCAGGAGAGGACAGAGCAGGAGAGAACACAGTAGGAGAGGACGGAGCAGGAGAGGACACAGTAGGAGAAGACGGAGCAGGAGAGGACACAGTAGGAGAGGACGGAGCAGGAGAGGACAGAGTAGGAGAGGACGGAGCAGGAGAGGACAGAGCAGGAGAGGACGGAGCAGGAGAGGACACAGTAGTAGAGGACGGAGCAGGAGAGGACACAGTAGGAGAGGACGGAGCAGGAGAGGACGGAACAGGAGAGGACAGAGCAGGAGCGTGTACAACCGGCGAGCTACTAGAGACCACCACCAGCCAGACCAGGCGCCATTAACTGAGCACCTTCAGGTATGCCCCGAGTGTAGTGACGTCGATTCTTAGTAACAGAAACAGAAAGGGACAAAAACTTGATTGTGAACGCAGTAAAACCTGGCAAGAGAGATTTGCGTTTAGCGCTCTCTGTTATTGACGCTGTAAGGGGCTTGGATTTATAGATCGTACACAGGAAGTAACGATAGCTTATTGGTTTTACACTGACCTGGTTGTAGTAAAACTCAGATAATCTGTTGTTGTTAACATCTTGTTTGACAATTTTTGTATTCTTCTTTTATATGCTGTTGCGGGTAGTGTGTGTGTGTGTGTGTGTGTGTGTGTGTGTGTCTGAGAGCGAGAGAGAGAGAGAGAGAGAGAGAGAGTGAGTGGGGGATGAACAATTTTGTTTCATTGATGGGTATATGATGCCAGGTACTTCCGGGGAGTAAATTGTGAGCTGTTGTATCAATGTGACAAGAGCTGAAAGATTAATGATGAGAAACGTGAGGGTAAGATTGATGACAAACGTGAGGTTGATAGATGATTGATAAGAAATGTAAGGCTGAAAAATGATTGATGAGAAATGTGAGGCTGAAAGATGATTGATGAGAAATGTGAGGCTGAAAGATGATTGATGAGAAATGTGAGGCTGAAAGATTACTGATGAGAAATGGGAGGTTGTTAGATGATTGATGAGAAATGTGAGGCTGAAAAATGATTGATGAGAAACGTGAGGCTGAAAGATTACTGATGAGAAATGTGAGGTTGTTAGATGATTGATGAGAAATGTGAGGCTGAAAGATGATTGATGAGAAATGTGAGGCTGAAAGATTACTGATGAGAAATGTGAGGTTGTTAGATGATTGATGAGAAATGTGAGGCTGAAAGATGATTGATGAGAAATGTGAGGCTGAAAGATTACTGATGAGAAATGTGAGGTTGTTAGATGATTGATGAGAAATGTGAGGCTGAGATTGATGACAAACGTGAGGTAGATAGATGATTGATAAGAAATATGAGGCTGAAAAAAAGCATGTATGTGTTGTTGATGGTGAGGAAGTGGTTAAATTATAGAAATATATCGTAATTCCTGAGTTCATAATAAAGTAGTTTGATTACTTACACAAAGTACAGACATTGTGGAAGATATATTACACATCTTTGTGATATCTGAAATTCAATCTCTATTTTATAAATAAGTTGACTACTATCTCTGGGCTACATAACCAGATAAATAAACGTATTATCATCACTTTACCATGGATAAATAGAGATTATTTCATTATTATACGGCCAGAAGACCAATATCTCACGTCTCTCCCCACTACACAACCAAATATATCGATCCTCTCTTACCAATATATTGTCACTTAGATAGTAACTATAGCACTTACATATCATCACTGTAACACAACAATATGACCAATATATCATATATACATGGCTTAACAAAAGCGCGCGTCTTCTCGTCTGTGACTAGTAAAAATCTTTACTTGAAGAGTAAACAAAATTCCGTTTTAAATCGTTAATTACGTTATTTATCGGTACAACGTATTGAGTCTCGCACGATTATTAATGATATTAAAGTTCGAATAAATTGTACATAAGCTAGTTTATGATGGTGAATCTAAATGGACCTCCACTGCCACAATTTAAACCTTCTGAGGTCATTAATAAATTGTACTTCAGTGATAAAACACACGCATGCCTCTGACAGTAGTGCATTTTCTCTCAAAAAGAAAAAGACTAATACTATGTAAGTAATACAATATATGTTGGCTTGGTACGCATTATTATATAGAAATAAAGGTGAATGAGTGTCTAGTGTAAATTTGTTAAAATAAATTACATGACTGTATTCCTACCATGCTGGCTGGTGAATTTTTGGTTTGACTGGTGAGCCACCCTACAATTTGTAAAGCCCTGCATATCTATCTCATCCGTATAACACACCTATCTCGCGGCTTTGTCTCCCATGTATCACAAAAAATGCGATTAATATCATATTTCTATCTCACTAATACATCACCACTATATCACATAATCTTGAAACTACATCACAGAACCACGACAAAAATATCACGTATGTCTCACTCTTACATCACAAAACCACGATCTCTATCTCATGTCTAGCTTAGCTGTACATCACAGAACCACGACAAAAATCTCACGTATGTCTCACTCTTACATCACAAAACCACGATCTCTATCTCATGTCTAGCTTAGCTGTACATCACAGAACCACGACCAAAATCTCACGTATGTCTCACTCTTACATCACAAAACCACGATCTCTATCTCATGTCTAGCTTAGCTGTACATCACAGAACCACGACCAAAATCTCACGTATGTCTCACCCTTACATAACAAAACCACGATCTCTATCTCATGTCTAGCTTAGCTGTACATCACAGAACCACGACCAAAATCTCACGGTTGTCTCACTCTTACATAACAAAACCACGA
Source organism: Ariolimax columbianus (assembly GCA_036924085.1). Taxonomy (NCBI): domain Eukaryota; kingdom Metazoa; phylum Mollusca; class Gastropoda; order Stylommatophora; family Arionidae; genus Ariolimax; species Ariolimax columbianus. The sequence continues at coordinate 19,100,736 of JAVGWX010000004.1, read as the reverse complement.
TCTCTATCTCATGTCTAGCTTAGCTGTACATCACAGAACCACGACCAAAATCTCACGGTTGTCTCACTCTTACATAACAAAACCACGATCTCTATCTCATGTCTAGCTTAGCTGTACATCACAGAACCACGACCAAAATCTCACGTATGTCTCACTCTTACATAACAAAACCACGATCTCTATCTCATGTCTAGCTTAGCTGTACATCACAGAACCACGACCAAAATCTCAGGGTTGTCTCACTCTTACATAACAAAACCACGACCCAAATGTCTTTCTTACTTTTACATCACAGATCTACGACCCCAATCGTATGTCAATCTTAACTCAATATTAACAAATGTTTTGTATGATGTTTTCAGCTGTGCTAACATGCGTCTGTGTGGACAATGAATGTTGTGTACGCATTACGTTTTGTGTGGATGGCAGCCTATTTAGTCTACCTGTACTGGATACAAAAGTCAAGGTCGTTGTGTTGTACGGAATCATCTTCCTCGCACTTGGGACGTCCATACTCGCTCAGATCTCATCCTCAGTGTGTCTGCCATCAGGTGATGACTGACCGTTCCGGTCCTGTGCTGGTTAACCAGATGTTTTTGTATCCCCGTGTGGTGTTCATTCCCGGCCACCCCTCGTTTCACACGCAATTCAATAAGTTGCGCCAATGACATATATTCTGTCTCGATCAACATCCCAATCTTCCTTCCAGCCAATGTTCCTAACAGCGTTTAGGATATCGGCTCGGTCCATTGATCTCCCGCCCTCCACTAAAGCTGTACTCATCCACCTATGGGCTCGGTCCATTGATCTCCCGCCCTCCACTAAATCTGTACTCGTCAACCTATCTCGTTCCCTTAGACAATTGCATTTCCCAGAACCATTATGAAGGTGACTCGCTGCAACCTTGACTGCTCTACCGACTCCAACCACTGAACTGTCTCCGCTAGAAAAATCAGCAGGTCAAAATTCTTCCGCGTGACCTGTCTGAGGTGCATACTCCATCTTTTCTGATAGGACCAGATAACAAACAATGAAGTATTGTCCAGAGCAGCATGCTAGGGATTTGTGCTCTTGTTCAGAATGTCCAATTGATATCGACTGACCACCGTGCACTAATACCAAAGGAAAGTATCCCAAAGAAATTGTTGTACTTCAAACTTAGTGCAGGAAGCCTGCCGAAGACGGATGTGTCGAAACGAAAGGTTCAAATATCGCAATCAAGCTATAAACTAGCAACACAACGCATTCCGTTCTCTGGACTACATCCTGCTACTTCCAAAGCCCTACTCAGGGCTTAGTAGCGGGAGATTGAGAACAAACGCAGAAGAAGAAGAAGAAGAAGAAGAAGAAGAAGAAGAAGTGCAGGAAGGCGATCACGGTTACAAATAAATAATGTGATTCAAAGACAGCCTAAAGGTGTCGTTTAAGTGATGCTAATTACAATACAAAGGAAAACCATTGCTTCCATATGTAGAACATTCTGGAACCTGAACAAACAAGCCGTTTCGTCGGAATCACTCTCTGCAACCAACGTACCCAAAATCTCCACAATTCGACGATTGTCCCTGGTGAATTATGGGGTATTGATTTTTAAATAAATTAAGTAAAAAAACAAAACAAAAAGGGGATGGGGTGGAAGGAGAAGGGTCTTGTATAGTCAGACAGAATATACTAGCCAAGACTCTCACTTCGACTTCACCGTACGCCTTCCTGGAAACGGGCTGTTTTTATAGCAACTTGGCTAACCAGGTGAGGGTTCCACGTGATCCACGTTGTAGTGAGCGACAGGCAGATGAAGCCATGCAAAGCACAACCGCCTGGAGGACCCCGGCCGACCTTCATCAGCCCGCGCTCGGGATATTTGTTTATGTTTTTCTTGCGTTCACATTATTTCTCTATTCCTCAAGGCATTGTGCGTGACGCTACGTTTTTATTCTGCGCCTGTCGTCTCAGTGCATCTCACTTCCTGCTGTATTGTCTAATGGTTTGCTTGTCCAGGGTAATGACCGGTGCTGTGATTGGGGAGCGAACCCAGCACCTTCGGGTTGTGACTCCATGTCATTTAACCCGCTCGGGATATGAGAAAAGCTACAACAAACTGCCACTTACTGCCCTTTTCAGGGCGCACAAAAGGGTAAAGCTACTCGTTGTGGACAGTTAAACAATAACAAAGACAATAGGACGCAAAATGGAAAAGTGTACACTTAGATGTCTCATTCTCATTAAATTTAAACGAAAGCTTATCACAAAAGCAGCAAAGCAATCTTAAAACCCATAGTAAATTTGACATTAAATCAAAATGGTTAACATGTTACCACTAGTGAACACTCTTTAATGCAGTTAATGTTAACATCAATAATGAAAGAGGGACAATGAAGCGCTAAAGAAATCAATAACAAAACTACATTATCATAAGCGTCATTGCCGCTCATTCTAATATCAACTATTGGTATACTAGCAGTACCCGCCCAATTCACATCGATCGAACTGGACAACATGAAAGAATCCACCACAATTTAACAATTCAAATTCTATCCCTTTCTGCACCCTCGCCTGCTGCCCACCTCTATCCCTCCAATACGCTCATCTTACCCTCTCCCCTCCTTTTCAACTTCGTCCACCGCTTCCTTCTTTACCCGATCCAACTGTCTTTCCTCTCCTCCCTCCCGACAATGCTAACTTTAACTGGGAGCTCGCATTTTCTTGTCGCTAATTCAGTTTATTCGTATTTTCCATTGCCTTCTCGGCACCTTTACACACTAACGTACTCCAACAGAAATATAAAAACATTGACGTGAACATTTCATACTTCTTTAAATGATGTGAAATTAAAATAAAAGACAAAAAATTATCGGTCAAATTGCAAAAACCGAAAGCGTAACCCTTGTGTAACCAAAACCTTAATTCTTAATTTAAATCTCCTATGGAAGACGTCCTAAAAGACGACTCTGTTTAAGTTCTGGGGTTCTAAAATGGCTGGGTTCGCTAATTATTAAAGGTTTAATTGATGATTGTTCATTATTCATGAGGGTTTCTACAAGAGAATATCAGGAAAAAGGCGAGAGGTAGACCTAGGAAAAGGTGGATAAGACAGCATAAGCGAGAAATACATTAAAATGGGGGAATATGATATTCGTGCCATTAGAGAGGCAAAAGACAAATGCATACTACGAGTCTCGGCTACAACGAGGTAGAAAGTGAGAAAACAAAAGAAGCAAGAAGAAGAATTGTATTATTTTGAGCTGAAGGTAAGTCGCGTCTCAAATGTCACACTGACGTCAGTACTACGCAATGTTGAACATTGTTGAAGTTCGTAGTGAGAGTAATCATCAACAACTGATAATATATTCGGCACTGGTCCGTCAGAAAAAATGTACAAGAAACCAGACCAAGAGAATTATGTTTTCAATATATTATGTTAATTTGTTTGATACTGATAATTCTTTTGATATCCAATATCTCTAGTCGTTGTTAGCCTCGCTTTCAATCCCAACGTAGCAGATTCAAATCAAGGCGTACTTGTGTTGGGCATTTCGTCTGATTTTGTTTCATTGTATGACCCCCTTGTCCTAGTCGACCCAGCTTAAAATGGGTACTTAATGATCACAGGTAAAAATTGTGGAGGTGCCACAGGAGCTACGAAGCTACTTTCACCAATGGCATGGATTGAGTACATTTGTGAGCACGCAAGTGCCCAAATCGGTTCTATGATGCATTTTCAATTTATCTGGCTTCTGAATTGTTTTAAGTCATTTTCACCAGAATCAAGTCTTGCGTCTCTTAGACACTGGCATCACGCAGATCTTCCTTGTCAGATTTCACAGCTATCTGGTGAATTATAAACATAAGATTGGTTGAATATCACAGTCTTCACTGGCAAGGTTTGCTAGTCCTGTCACTAACATGAATATTTGATCAATCAACGCTGTAATGTTTCACCGGCAAGTCTCAGCTGGAAAATAACGAGATAGTTGGTCGAAGTACGAGGACCTTAGCGCTTCTGGTTTATTGATATCAGATACACTAACAAAATAGAACAATCAGATGTCAACTGTCATTTATAGCGTGCCAAAAAAAATGATTACATCAAATTGGACTTGCTGATAGATAGTCTACCAAGATAGGATAGCGTGAACAGTGACATAATGTTATGAGCTTTAATTGAATTGTTGATCTCGTTTTTTGGTAATAAAGTTACACGCGTGCGTACGTGTGTGTGTTTGTGTGTGTGTGTGCGTGGGTGCGTGCATGCGCGCGCGTGGGTGGGTGTGCGCGTGCGCGTGCATGCGCGCGCGTGGGTGGGTGTGCGCGTGCGCGTGCGTGTGTGTGTGTGTGTTTGTGTGTGTGTGTGTTTATTTGCTGAAGTGTGCAGTTTTTATTTTGGTTTTGCTATTTTTTACAAAGCAACTGTTGTCGGTTTAGGCTAACGTATTTCAAAAACTAATAGTCGTAAAATAAGCGATATATAATGTAACCTTGTATTAGCCTGATCTTATTATTATCATTACAAGTTGTTGCTTTTTCCTCATGTAACTACTTAATGACTTGATCGTACTCTCTGTCCTGAATATATTTAAAACTAAACATGACGAGTACACAGAAGCTTTCTATGCTGATAGAAATGGTCTGCTGATTTGATGCCAGCACTTTAGTTGTGCAACAAAAGGCAACCGTGGTATCATATCTTGCAACGCATTCTCCATTTGTTCACATTCTAACTGATGTGTATTTTTTTAAAGGATTAAATAGTGCCAGAACATGACCTCTTATGGGCCGATCCTATACAACTAAAATACACAACATAATTACGTAAAACTAATACCGCATCTATTTTATAAACTAATATCACTTTACTCTCATGAGAACACAACAATAACAACAAATGCAAACTAAATAAACAATATATATAAAGCACATGGAAACCTCAGAAATAAATTGGCAAAACGTTAAATTGGCAAAACGTTAAATTGGTTTATTCGCAAGAACGAAAAGTTACTTGGCGAAGGCCTGTCCAAAGATACGTAGTCTACGTGCTGTCAGTGGGAACAGTCTGATTCAGTTTCTGTTAATTGGCCGATGATATATGGTTTCTTTGCAGTTAATTTATCAACTAGTTGTTCCATTGACAAGGAAGTCTGCGACCAGCAAAAGCGATAAGTAGGACAATGTTTTTGGCAAAGAACATTGATTTGACCTCTGTTAGTCCCGTCCTAAATATTTCTTAATCTTGTGTTATGTATTCTCTTGACGCTTTGTAGCGATATTTGTTTACGTTAGACAGTATTGTTAATATATTCATCGCTGTAATATTATATTCTGTTTATAATTGTATATGCGATATTCACTTTTAGTCGATATGTTAAAAGTGGGACTCCCATAAGCTGTTTTTATTGTTTCATTCATCTACATATTTTAATAATTTGTTATCCCTTCCTCGATCTTCAATATCTTTTAAAAGTGTATGTTTATGTTTTGATTAGATGGCAAGTTATATTGTGTTCGTTTATTTATATTTGTCCATGTACTTAGACTCCGTGACCCACTTATTTGACCCGAAGCGTCACAAATGATGCTAATCACCGCTAATCAACAGCATTATGACGAGTTTGGAATATGGTATTCTGTTTTTGTATGTTCACTAACTCAGATTGAGCTATTTTCCAACAATGCAGATAATACAAATTATAGCACAAACAGTGCTTTGCTGGCGCTGTCAAGATTTTTTATTAGACGTAATGCACTCAAATCAGTCTTGAAGCAATCAGTGAAGAACATCTTATAGTTTTTATAGCCAGTTAAAGCCGAAACTTCAAATTTCGACAAAACACAAAGCTATTTCTTCAGGATGTTATTTTGCTGATATATAAAAATGACCTTCGAGGCTTTTACTGCGAAAATAATAATACAACGTAGTACATTCAGGAGGATTAGTTGACTCGAGGCAAGGTGTCCGCCTAGAGTGCAAGATGGCCTGGGGTTTGAATCACGGTGGATCTTCTGGTAAAAATTATCCTGATCTTTGAGTAGGGGGATCGGACTCCCGTGTCCAGTGTCGGGCACGTTAAAAATCCTATGGCAGTTAGACATCGAAAAGAGTAGGCTTAACCGGCCGCTGTCCTGACAAAATTCAACTTCAAAATCTTCCCAAGTTATGTTTTTCATTTCCTCCAGGGCTAGTAATTTGCAGGAAGTTTTAAAAATACCTAAAAGTGATAGACGATAGCCATCGGCTACCTGGCAGCATACATTAACATGCCTTTTTCAATACAAGGGTTCCAAATATTCCAAGCACATTTAGTTAGGCTATATTTTATTGCTGCTGTGAAGTTCGTGCAAATGAGAAGTTCAAGCAAAAAAACAACAAACAAATTGTATGATGTATCTCACTGTCTCTCATTACACATCTCGTAGACACTTACAAATATGGCAGAATCGCATTGCTAAATTTGAAAAATAGAAGTAGTCAAAACGCAGACACCGAGACATTGCAAATTTGAACATTTACAGATGACATTTTTACATAGCATGACTGGTTCAGATATGCATGCAATCTTTATAGAAAATACATAAACACTATAAGAACTATCCATGAGGTGTGAGGAGTTCCGGTCACATATCAACATAAGACAAGGCGCTATGATGTAGTGCTACGTTTGAATGATTGTATAGTGGCTTGTGATGTATTCAATATTAGCTTTGATGGGGTTTTCACTTAGAGGCGGGGCAGGTTCAAAGTCTCGAAGTAAAATGTAATCGCATGGTGTCGTACAGGTACCATGTCGACAGCAATGCAACGTGAGGTTTGATAGAATTCAATAGACAACTGCCACTCCAAATCTGAGGCGACATCTCAATTTGTTTTCCACAGTTAGTTAATCAAATCGATTATTTCTTATTACAAGGAAAATAGGACCATTTGCATGTCGTAAAAGACGACTAAAGAAGTTTGTGTATAATACTGGCAATCTAATCATGTAAAACAACGGGCTGTTGAAGTCGTACAATAAATGGCTGGAATGAGCATTTTCTAAAATATATTTATGGTAATACAGATGCGGGGTTGGACCTATGCTTCAACAAATTACTGGAACATACCTTTTCTAAAAGTTGGTTATGGTAAACAATATGCTGTGATGTACCTATGCTTAAAGAATGGAATGAACAGATTCTGATTTATTTTTATTGGTGAGTTAATTATGTCAGGTTGTCGATAATTATAAGAACATTCTCATAATGTCAAGGACACGCTGCCACATGTGCAACGTATCCACTAGGTCACACTGTTAATGGTTGTAACTTATTCATTAGGTCACACTGTTAATGGTTGTAACATATTTACTAGGTCATACTGCTTCATATTGTAACTTATCCATTAGGTCACACTGTTAATGGTGGTAACGTATCCAGTAGGTCATACTGTTTCAGGTTCTACCTTATTCATTGGGTCATACTATTTCATGTTGTTACTTATCCACTAGGTCATACTCTTTCAGGCTGTAACTTATCCACTAGGTCAAACTGTTTCAGGTTGTAACTTATCCATTAGGTCGCACTGTTAATAGTTGTAACTTATCCGTGTGGCTTTAGATATATTATAGTTCGATGACGCTGAAATGCCGCTGGAATGCCAGACCTACATTGACAAAAGCCTATTTCACATTTATTGATGTAAGCAAGTCTTATATTCATTGACGTAAGCAAATCGTACCGTTAATGAACCAGGTCAATCTTACCGTCAATGAAACAAGTCAATCTTACCGTCAATGAAACAAGTCAATCTTACCGTCAATGAAACAAGTCAATCTTACCGTCAATGAAACAAGTCAATCTTACCGTCAATGAAACAAGTCAATCCTACCGTCACTGAAACAAGTCAATCTTACCGTCAATGAAACAAGTCAATCTTACCGTCAATTAAGTAAGCTAATCTTACCGTCAATGAAACAAGTCAATCTTACCGTCAATTAAGTAAGCCAATCTTACCGTCAATTAAGTAAGCCAATCTTACCGTCAATTAAGTAAGCCAATCTTACCGTCAATTAAGTAAGCCAATCTTACCGTCAATTAAGTAAGCCAATCTTACCGTCAATTAAGTAAGCCAATCTTACCGTCAATTAAGTAAGCCAATCTTACCGTCAATGACACAAGTCAATCTCACCATCACTTACGCAAGCCAATCTTACATTAATTGACGCAAGCCAATATTACCTTCGTTGGCATAAGCCAATCTGACCTTCATTCACTCATGTCAATAATAACTTCAATGACGCAAGATTATCTTACATTCATTGACACAAGCAAATGTTACCTTTCAGCATAAACAATGAAGCCAGAATCAAAAGACAAATGACAAAATAAGACGATTAAATAGAAGACATGTGTTGTTATAAATAACTGAAAAGAATGGATCCATACTAAAGAGAAACTAGCAAACTACAAAGAGTCATCACCTCCTAATGCATGACATTTATGAGCTGCACAACAATACATTAGATGAAAAGAAATAATACTTAGAATGCGTATAAACACATGAACACAGAAACACATACGCATATATTCATATGGCCTGCTGATCAGGAACAAGATAGCGAATACCAACCCCTGGACAAGGACCCCGATCCTTACTTCGTCAGCATGACCCCACGATGCGACTTCAGTGGACATGAACAATCCAACTGGTCACTTTGTGACAAGACTACACGACTGGAGAGTTGTGACACGCACACGATTAACTACCTTGTCGAGAAACGGGTCATGTGTGACTATTTTGACTATAATTCACACATACATGCATACACACATACATGCATACGCATATACATACATATATACACACACGCACAAACAGACATGCATACATTCAAACACCCACACACAGCGATAAAAGTATGCTGAGGTGGAAGATATCAGAATTAGCCTTGTTAGATAATATGCAAGGCAAAGTCGTCGCCGGCAAGAGCGAGGCTAATAGGATGGCTGTCAGGCTGCACTCTTAGTCCATGCTTTGGAAGATCCAAAAAAGGATGGTTACATCATGTGTTGATAGTAAACATAAAGGTCTCAACACTTTGGTACTTGTGCTAGCTAGAGGTTTATGGCAACTAAAAAGCGGATATGCTGGATCTAAGTTGGGAGATATGGATAACGGATAAGGTTAAGAAGAAAAAGAATTGAGAAAACTCGTTATCCTAGTATTGGATAAGAAAAGACTACAATGAATAAATGAACGTTTTTTGCGTCTATGTAATCGATAAATCAGCTTTGCACATAAGGAATACGCGTGGTAGCTGGCTGTTTTCTAACACGGAGAGACACAAGGGAAGATTGATTAGAAGTATCTACAGGAACCGGACTGCATTATCATTTAGTATTCATAGTCGTCACCAACTCTGAAAAAGGCTAAGAACATATGAATATGTCCGGAGAGCTGTGGTGTCGACTTATCTTAATATAACATAACACAACAAGCACTTCAAGTAACACGTCGTAGTCACATGTAGCAGACCATTAGCCCTGTCAATGAACATTATGTCCCACAATTGAAAAATTGCCTGATCTATGCCATCCGGCTGCCTTAAAGATCAAACTCTAGTAAGAGCAGTCTCTTTTATATGGATTCCTAACACAAATTAACAAGACCTCTCTTATGCTATGAAAGAAGACTAATCAGTATTATGCATTGGATCAATAACCTCAATATGTAAATAAAAATTACTAGACAAACTATGACTGCAAACACCGTCCTACCCCAAGACTTTAGCGCATATTTCCAACCTAGAAGCATCTGCAGTTGATGTACAATTCTTCATAAGAAACGAAATAGAGAAATACTTCATTTAAAATAATGTTCCAGTACTCTCCCTTTGACAATGCTTATAATATAGCCCTCAATGGATGTTCTGATTATTACTCCGGTGGCATCTATTTGCTACAAATTACATTTTATCAATGACAATACAAAGTAGATAACAACAACAGTGGACCGTTGCCATGACGAACTGTACTATAACAATCTGTCATTGATTGCCATCAGCAAGGTAGTTTCCACAATTCACATCGTCAGAAAGGTCGTGCAGGCATGTGAAAATGGATCAGTACATCTTTTTTCCAATCATGTACACTAGTTGCTGACGATCTTCAGTTCTAACTAGAATCGCGCCGGTGTTTGTATAACCCAGTCTTACGGTCCATCTATTTTGTTGTCCACATCTCCCCCTAAATGCCTCTTCCCCCCCCCCCTCCCTCAACCCAAACGTTTCAAGAAGCAAGGGTTAAGGTCACCTAACTCTACCAGGAATATTTCCAAAGATCATTAATATGGTCTGACCATTATTTGTTCAAAGAGTTTTCCTATATTTGTTGCTCCAAGTGCAGTAGCGTAGACGTATGAGTTAGGCTTTGTTGACTCACAACATAGACTACAAGACGTTAATTTCAACGACATAATACATTAAAACTATCGTGAATCATTTAGACAAAACAATATCATTTATTTACTTGAATAATGGTTACATAATTTCACAACCGAAAAGAACTTCCAAACTAAATAATCATTATATATATAAATACTAAACTACCACATAAAGCGCAAGCAAGTACTAATGATGTTACTCCTGTAAACTACATAAAACCCAGATTCTACGTCTCATATGAAATAACATAAATCCCAAACGTTGCCTAAATCAATAGTAATATAAATCAATGGTTCTATCTAAGTCGTCTCCCAGGCTGTCAAAAATATTAACATCAGTTAATAGATGAGTTATGTTTCAATTACAACTGTGTGCAGTTCTTAAGTGTTTGAGACATACCCTTTTGGTGCCTGTGTTACACCTATATCGAACAATTTCGTTCACTGAGGGCTCAAGTGATGCACCTCTCTTCCCGAACTCACGTGCCTTTGGGATCGCAGTTATTAGGATTCACAGAACCCTTAATCGTGCCGAACTCTCGTACCACTGGGATTACAGTCTCTAGGATTCGCTGAATCCAAACCAAACCGAATTCTCTTACCACTGGGATCACAGTCTCTAGGATTCGCTTAATCCTAATCGGATCAATCTATCGTACCACTAGGATTACAGTTTCTAGGATTCGCTGAATCCTAATCGAACCGAACTCTCGTCCTACTGAGATCAACGAAGGGTCACCATTCTTCCACAGACACCAAATGCCATGGCCCTTTGGAGAACAGTCGGACTGCCTTCTAGATCCACTCAATTGGAGAACAGTCGGACTGCCTTCTAGATCCACTCGAGAACAGTCGGACTGCCTTCTAGATCCACTCAATTCGTAGCAAGACGAATCTTCTGACTCGATGTGAGCATATCTCTATATCCTTTTGTTTACATGGTGTCCAACTCACGCAAATAAGCAATAGTGCAAGCCTCTATTTGTGTGATGGGATAGCCACCATGTAAACGCTCTCTCTCTCTCTCTCTCTCTCTATGGCTCTATCTATCTATCTATCTATCTATCTCTCTGTCTGGATCGCCGTAATCCATCGTGCATTGTCTATTATATATTTACTTAGCTCTAGAAACAGATATGACCGACCAATGGTGCTCATACTTTGGCTGGCCAGCCATCCTCTCATTTGGTCCCCCCCCCCCCCCCAAATCTAGAGTCCCATTGGTTAAACGAAATATAGGCCATTGTCACTTTTCTGTACCAGCCTGTCGTGTATGTTCTTATTTTAAATAAAAACCCCTACCACTTAGGTCCGATACTAGAATTGGTCAAACCGACATCCACTCCCAAACTAGCCAAGTTTCCCACGTTCGATGTGCACCTTTACTTCTCACTTCGTACTGTGTGAAAGTTTGATGTCAGGTCCGGAGTTTGACTCCTGCTCGTCAAACAATATTCAGGCAACCTTTGTTTCTCAGAGTCACCAGCCTATTCTCCCCCTGCCCTTAACGTCCATGCTTCAACTGGAACTGTCACATAAGGACTGTTCACTTGTGAATAAGGTTGACACGTGATCGCAGTATTGTAGTGTGCGTGTTTTTTTTTTCCACTGTCACTAGCTGATTTATAGTGTGCTATTCTGTTGAGTTCTTTCGCGAATGTGTCTGATATCATGCGTGAGGGATATTTCGAGTATCTGTCTAAAGCATATTATTTACATCTGAGTTATCTTACTTTCTAATTTATCAATTAATGTAAAGGTACAAATATGTAGACACAGATAAATTGATCTTAATTTTGAATCCATTTTTTTCTTATATTTCTATACTAATTTGACAGTTCCAGGCACAGATAAAACCCGGGTCACCACGCCAGGGTCCGAGCAGACCGAAACTTCTTCTTCTTCTTCTTCTGCGTACGCAGTCAGACAGTAACCATTATTATTTCGAAAAAAGCGGCGGTTATCCTGAGGCTCTCGCCACTGCCATAGAGCTTGTCTTGCAGTTTCACTGGTAATGGCCCCATCTGCTCTCTCTGATCCTCGTATGTCGGGCAGTTCTGCAGCAGATGTTCAGCGGTCATTTTACCAGTACCGCACGGGCATTCGTCGGTACACCCTATCTTCAATTTGTTGAATAGGTGGTACCTCAGTCTGTTGTGGCCAGTGCGAAGTCTGAAGACAACGACCTGCTCTCTTCGGTTCAACTGGTAATAGGCATCGTTTTTGGTGTAACCAGTATGTTCGGTTTCCCATTTGGTCATGTATCTGGCTTTGATAAGCCGTTTTGACTCTTCGTACGTCATACTGGTATCTGTTTGTGGTAGTCTTGCACCTTCTTTTGCCAGTCTGTCTGCCTCCTCGTTGCCTTGGATGTTGCAGTGTGACGGAACCCACTGTACCACTACCCTTTTTGGTGCGGACTGCTGGCACAGTTTGCAGAGTGCTGCTCTTAAGTCATTAAGCTCAGTGTTTTCTGGCTTTTTAGCGCTGTGACTACGGCGAGAGCATCTGTCAGCAGGACTATATGACTCTCATTTTCACTGTGTGTCAACATTTATTCCACTGCCGCCCTCAGTGCCTCTGCCTCCGCTCTGAAATTGCTTGTGTACTTACCAGTAGCGAATGACAGTGTTATTTTTCTGCCATTTGGTAGGTTCAGGAATGCTCCTGCCCCTCTGTTTTGTGTAGTGTTTGTTACAGAACCGTCGGTGTATGCATGGGTCCAGTCCATGCTAGGGTAGCTTTTCGTTATGAAGCTTAGGGTAGTATCTCTCCTTTCTTTTTCAGTCTGGCAGTTTTTGTTTGCAATACCTGGTATATTTTCTACCACCTCTGGAAATATATCCTGCCTCCATTTAGGTTTTCGTACAGTAGTGATGGGCTTTGGTGTTGTTAGTGCGTTTATAGGATCTTCGTGCATCTTTGCTTTGGCTATTTCTGCAAAGTTTCTCCGCTTTAGTTTCCCATTTCCCAAATTGTTTAGTCTCTGGTGCATTGGATGGTCAGTCAGTCTTCGGAGTTTCTCTGACTGCAGCTGGGCTCTGCAGTCTCTTCTATCGGTCATGGATTGCAGTTTTGTAATCTTTTCAAGTTCTACAATTGGCGTTGACTTCATGCCACCTGTTATAATTCTCATGGCTTGGTTTTGAAGTTTGTTAACTTTATCGAAGTTCGCCTTCGCTGCTGTTGTCCATGCCGCAATGCCATACTCCAGAACTGGTCTCACTCTTCCAGTATACAGTTTCTTTAGTATGCCTTCGTCTGCTCCCCAGCTTTTTGCCAGCAAGTTTCCTCATGATGCAGACCGAAACGAGAGGTGATAATTTAATGTAACTGGGAAACGTGGCTAGTTTTGAGAATGGGTGTCAGATTATCCATTCTGGTACCAGACAATAGTGGTAGGGGGTAGATTATCGATAGGAACGCAATCGTCAGGCTGTCACATTTAAAGTGACGGTAACCTATACATGCTGCAACCAATGGGATTCTATATTGGGTTGGACCAAATAAGAGTGATGGCTAACCTGCCAACTGGGGAGGACTACTCGGCAGTCACGTATGTTTCTAGAGCTAAGAAAAGAGTCTATATACGATAATGCAGAGACATTCGGGATTCAGAGAGAGAGTTTACTGGGTGGCTATTCCATCTTACACCTAGAACCTTGCATACATGCCTAAATGTGCGATAACGGACACCATGCAAACAGTAAAAGAAATAGATCTGATCACATGCGGGTGTGCAGATTCGCCTTGGCACAATCTGAGAGTTTATATAGAAGGCTGTCCAACTGTTTCTAGGACCTTTCCATTGGTGTCTGTTGGAGGAATGGTGACAATTCTTCGATCAACGGTAATTGTCTCAGACAAAGTGGCACGATAAGGAATCTGTAAATCCTAGGGACTGCGTTCCTTAAGACTCGATCAAGGATTCTGTGAATCATAGGGACTGCGTTTCCTGTGACTCGATCAAGGATTCTGTGAATCCTAGGGACTGCGTTCCCTATGACTCGATCAAGGATTCTGTGAATCCTAGGGACTGCGTTCCCTGTGACTCGATCACGGATTCTGTGAATCCTAGGGACTGCGTTCCCTATGACTCGATCAAGGATTCTGTGAATCCTAGGGACTGCGTTCCCTGTGACTCGATCAAGGATTCTGTGAATCCTAGGGACTGCGTTCCCTATGACTCGATAAAAGATTCTGTGAATCCTAGGGACTGCGTTCCCTATGACTCGATCAAGGATTCTGTGAATCCTTGGGACTGCGTTCCCTATGACTCGATCAACGATTCTGTGAATCCTAGGGACTGCGTTCCCTATGACTCGATCAAGGATTCTGTGAATCCTAGGGACTGGGTTCCCTATGACTCGATCAAGGATTCTGTGAATTCTATGGACTGGGTTCCCTATGACTCGATCAAGGATTCTGTGAATCCTAGGGACTGCGTTCCCTATGACTCGATCACGGATTCTGTGAATCCTAGGGACTGCGTTCCCTATGACTCGATCAAGGATTCTGTGTAATCCTAGGTACTGCGTTCCCTGTGACTCGATCAAGGATTCTGTGAATCCTAGGTACTGCGTTCCCTGTGACTAGATCAAGGATTCTGTGAATCCTAGGTACTGCGTTCCATATGACTCGATAAAGGATTCTGTGTAATCCTAGGGACTGCGATCCCAAAGGCACGTGAGTTTGGAAAGAGAGATGCGTCACATGAGAACGAAATTGTTCGATACAGGTATAACACGGGCACCAAAAGGGGATGTCTCAAACACTTGACAACTGCTGACGGTTGTAAGTGAAAAGTAGCTGATTTATTAACCCATGTTTGTATGTTTTACAGCTTAAAGCAGCGACCCTAACAGAGAATCACAGATCATCACCAGCGTAGACGATTCGGAGGACGACAGGAGACCACTGAGATAATTAACCACTGATTTGTAATACGATTGAAATAGATTAAGTTAGGGTGTATGGTATTTAAATTACGAGACTTTGAATCTGGGTATGATAGTTTCGGAGGAGCCACCAAAACCTAGTGCTTGAATCACCAGAGTAAGTTTAATAGCATCATCATCATTCATCATTTGGTTGATCAGTCCAGAGACTGGTTGTAAGGTTGTCTGAGTATGTCTCTCTATTAGGCCCTATCCTCTGGTTGATCAGTCTGGAGACTGGTTGTAAGGTTGTCTGAGTATGTCTCTTCATATTGCCCTATCCTCTGGTTGATCAATCTGGAGACTGGTTTTACGGTTGTCTGAGTATGTCTCTTCATTAGGCCCTATCCTCTGGTTGATCAGTCTGGAGACTGGTTGTAAGGTTGTCTGAGTATGTCTCTCCATTAGGTCCTATCCTCTGGTTGATCAGTTCGGAGATTGGTTATAAGGTTGTCTGAGTATGTCTTTCTATTTGACCATATCCTCTAGTTGATCAGTTCGGAGACTGGTTGTAAGGTTGTCTGAGTATGTCTTTCTATTTGACTCTATCTTCTAGTTGATCAGTTCGGAGATTGGTTATAAGGTTGACTGAGTATGTCTCTTCATTAGGCCCTATCCTCTGGTTGATCAGTCTGGAGACTGGTTATAAGGTTGTCTGAGTATGTCTCTCTATTAGGCCCTATCCTCTGGTTGATCAATTCGGAGATTGGTTATAAGGTTGTCTGAGTATGTCTATCCATTTGGCACTATCCTCTGCAACTCTCTTTATTTAAGCATAGATTCAAACTTTAATGTTCATGCATGCCTGTGATGAAAAATAATCTTGTACGTCCGGGTCTTCGCTTCCCTTGAATCTTGCCCTCTAGTATCTTCTGTAGAAGACTTTCATGTCTCATATTGCGACCCTGCCAACTGAATCTTGCTCTCTAGTATCTTCTGTAGAAGACTGCCATGTCTCATATTGTGACCCTTCCAACTCAACCTACGTTTTTGAATCAATTTGTAGAGTTGAATGTTGAGATTGTTGTCGTCCAAGATGTTCAGAATGTCAGCAGTTCAAAGAATTGTGCAATTCATCATCACGTCTGGTCAATGGGTCCAACAAACCATTTCGTCACGAGACGGCTTCACAGTATAGCGGCTCCATACATGAGATGAACATATTTAACACAGCACCTACGGAGAATGCATTTCTAAATAGTACTACAGTGATTGGGAAGTACAGTGAAACCCAGCTTGGTGAAATTGAAAATGGACAATCCAAGTTTGAATGTGATAGAAAGGAAATTACTGAGAATGGAATGACCGACATAAAGGGCGGGTTTTTATCAACACTTTTTTAAATAGTTTAATAGTTCAACAAAAGGCTTGGATGAATGGTATGAATCTAAAATATGTGCAAAAGGTCTGTCACCAATATATTTACTGGCAAAGGCAATGTGTCATGGTCATATTAGTTTCTTAACTAACTTAACATCTTTATAATGCTTTAGAAGACTCTGCAGAGGCTCTATACAACCAGTTTCATTAAACAGCTTCTTAAAATTGCCTCTATTCTACCAGTTGCTACAGCTAGCAGCGAAAGGGGTTTCAGTCAGATGCATCTGATTTAGGGATGTTTACAGACACAAAGTTTAGATTACTTTATGATGATGAATCTAACTGGACTTCTACTATCACAATTTCAACCAAAAAAAGCCAATAAAAATGGTTTTCCCTGCTAAAACTGCCAGGCATGTTCAAGAACGCAAACGCCATGTATCTGGCAGCAGTGCATTTTCTCTTCAGAAGAAATGGGCTAATACTGCGCAAGTAATACAAAATAATTCGGTTTAGTGCGCATTTTATGTAAAAGTAAAAGTGAATGAGTGCCTAGTTTAAATTTGTGAAAAAAAATTATATGACTATATTCCGATCATGCTGACTGGTGAAATTGTTAATTGACTGGTGAGTCATTCTAAAGATGTCAAGCTCTCTCTCTCTCTCTACACACACACATATATATATATATATATATATATATATATATATATAAACACATACACATACTAGGAGCTTTACTCTGTCATTTCTTTTGTTTCAAAGTCCGAGAAGCTCGGTAGTCTTGGGGACTTTAATGTGAGAGTAGGGACCAACCATTAGCCCTGTAAAGGAATAATCGTTGGTACACAGCACGAACAAGCAGAACAGTAATGGGCTACTACTGTTGAGCTTCTGTATCGCTGACGATTTGTCCATCACAATACGATGTTTGAACTGCCCACTATCAGCAATGCGTTGTGTATTTATCCACGTTCTAATCAGTGGCGTCTTATTGACTTTGGTTTCACCAGAAGGAGGGCCAGACGAGATATGTGAGTGACAATGACTTTGTGTAATGTCGAGTGACGGCAGTTTCATTATGTCAAAGTTTATCCTCCACTTGAAGGCCATGCAAATTCATCAGCGTCAAACACCATTTAAAGACATACCATTTCCAAACTGCAACATTCTACTTATGTGGAAGGCTTTTTTTCAGGAATCGGGACAGTCGGCTGACCGGTAAAACGTTTTTCAGCGGAGGACAATTTGGCGTTTCTGAAGTAGGTTGTCTACTCTTGCGCATTTGAGCACTTGGATCATGGGGCTCAAAATAACCCTGAGTCGTTTGATGACAAAGATAAGAGCATTACGACTTTGCTGGAAGAAAGACATCACCTGTTAAGACTGCACTAAGATAACCTCTCCTCATCTTTCCAAAAAAGAAATCAGCCAAAATAAATAGGCGAAAGATTGTCCAGAACCTGCTCAATGATATGCAGGATACACGTCTCAGTATCATGGCATATGAAATCCAGCGATGTAACTGGAAGCGGTCTGACAACGCCCTGAAAGAGTTTACCGCCCCTGGCCTATCATTCATCTCCCATTCGTAATACTGGTGGCAAGAACCTACCGACTGACAAAGGCCATATTCTGCTAGTGTTAATGATAAACAGAATATACCGCACAACCTCCAACGTTTACAAATGTCATCCACTTACTTCTTCTGCTAAAGATATTGCTACGTTCAAATACGAAATGCATATCTTTACTTCAACAGAACTGTCGTTATTCTTCAATGCTATCACCCCAAAGGTGATAGTGATGTATTTGGTTTTAAATTATTTCCGGTCAGCGTCCGCATCTTCTCCAACGGTTGAAGTCTGCCATTGATCGCCGTCTCCGTGCGTCCATTATCGAGTGGCAACAATAAAGGAGTCAAATATTTGGGGACAGGGCTTTGCATTTCCGTGGCTCCAGCTGTCTACTGGAGCCCTTATATCGATATACATTTTCTTCAAGCAAAAGCTATAACATTGATACATGGTGTGGGGGTGACAATCAGTGGTAGAAGGCATTTAACTCTGCCTGCATGTCATTAGCACAGCGTATAGGCACGATTCAGTTCCGTTTCTGGCAACATAAATATATGAAAGCTTTAATGTCATAGTGACCTCCACATCATAAAAAAGCAGAATACAGATGTATTAATGTACATATGGTTGTATGAAAGTATGTATGTATGTATGCATGTATGTATGTATGTATGTATGTATGTATGTATGTATGTATGTATGTATGTATGCATATATGCATGTATGCATATATATGTGTATGTGTGTATGTATGTATGTATGTATGTATGTATGTAACGTGTATGTATGCTTGCATGTATGCTTGCATGTATGCTTGCATGCATGCTTGTATGTATGCTTGTATGTGTGCTTGTATGTATGCTTGTATGTATGCTTGTATGTATGCTTGCATGTATGCTTGTATGTATGCTTGTATGTATGCTTGTATGTATGTATACACAAATATATTCAAGATATCTGCTAGATGGGCAGAACACTACTGCGATGTTCTCAATCACACTTCAGCCATAAGCTAAGAAGCGGATGCCATAGGTGCATACAAACACGAAGATGGACGAAATCATCACCTATGATAAAGTGGAGAAGGTCCTACATGCACTTTGGATAGGAACAGTTCCTGTCGCGGATGAAATACCAGCAGAGATCTATAAGACAGGTAGCCCGTGTCTTACCAGCAAGATCCCTTAACTATTCAGCGTTCAAGGAAAAATATCGCAGGAATTTAAAAAGATGCTTCAATAGTTCGAATATGTAATAGAAAAGGAAACCAGCAGAACTGTTATAACTGCCTAGAATATCCCTGCTATCTGTGGCCAGTAAAAATTATAGTACGCATCTTATTAATTCGGCTTAGCAATCATCTTGAAAAGGACCACGAACTTCCAGAGAGTCATTGTGGCTTCAGAAACGGGTGGGGAACTGTAGACATGATCACCGTTGCGCGACAGATCTGGGAGAAATGCCAGGAACAAAGCATAAACATGTACACTGCATTTATTAATCTCACTAAGGCATTTAACACGGTAAGCATGTTGTGGATGGCCATGTCAAAAATTCGGCTGCCACAACCAAGTGTATCACCATGTTGAAACAACTCCACAAAGGCATGCGTGCTCGTATGCTGGAAAACGGAGAGACTTCCAGAACGTCTGACGTGACAAACTATGTAAATCAAGGCTGTGTGCTCGCTCCAACCCTGTTTAGCATGATGTTCTCAGCCGCGATGTCGGATGCTTTTAGAACAGCCAAATCCGGCGTACCCATCAGATACCGCATAACGCACCTCAACAAAAACCACGGATTCCCAAATCAGAGGATACTAGACCTTTCGTCTTGATAGAGAAGGTCACAAAGAAGGGGTTCTGATACTGACACGAAACTGCATACCAAGTAGCGCAGTATCTGTAAATCACACGGGACAAGCAGAAATTGTAGGAGTTAACATAATGACACAGGAAACGAAAACCCGTATATTCAACCTGTATGGCCCACCCAACAAAGACCTGTCGCTCTCTAGTATGGAAATCAAGAACTCCAGCTGCCTAGTGGTTGGAGACTTCTACAGTCACTCAGTAAGGTGGGGATATTCAGATACAGACAGCAGAGGTGATGAAGTGGATGACTTGGAGATAGACACAAATCTCTATCTCATCAATAGGCCGGACGACAGCGCTAGCTTCTATTCTAGAACATGGCATATCACCTCCACTCCAGACTTGGCCTTCTCCACGGGAGATATTCACCACAAAATAGACCGCCAGGTGCTCGACTAATTGGCAGGTAGCGGCCACATGCCAATAAGGCTTGTAATTGAAATGGAAGTAGGTCCCCCAGGAAATAAAACCGCTGCCACGTTGGAACTATAGACGAGCCGACTGGGACAGATTTGCAATGCTGACAGATGGACTGTGTGAAACTATCAACACATGAAATAACAAAATGAAACATGTGGTGGAAAGCCTAAGCAAAGCAATACTGCAAGCAGCCACCGAAACCATCCCAAGAGGGGCAAGGAAAAACTGCAAACCATATTGGAATCATGAACTGCAGAAAGCAGAGGATGAAGTCTCAAAAGCTAGGGACATCGCAGAGATTGAGCAATCTATGGAAGCAAATATCGCCCTCAAGGCCATTACTGCGAAATACAAAAGAACACTGAACCAAATAACAAGAGACAGTTGGAAAAACAAAACAGAAAGCCTCAATATAGATAAAGAAGGGAACAAACTATGGAATTTAGTCAGAGCCATGAACGACGAAACACCATCAAATAAACAAATTACCACCAAAGAGGGCGACAACATGGCTTATCGGAAAAAAAGCAGCAAACGACTTTATAGAACATTATGCCAGAGCAAACCACATCGATGTCCCTACAGACAGGCATACAGATATAAGTGAAGAACAAAAGAGCCACGACAACAAAAAGCGATTAAAGACAGCCTGAAGGAAACTCTGAGATGATGTCACATAGATAAAGACAACTGTGAGAGCATTGCGGAAAACAAGATAGGTCTGGAGAAATGCAGTAAACGTGGTTTTTCTGAAGAAGAAAGTCACCGTTTGCAGACGGTGCAAACCAAATGCCCGATTCGGAAGGAAAGAGGAGCAAAACGACCCTCACCGGCATCAGTAGACAAGTGTGCAAACCATGTACTAGAACATTCCGTGCCCACATTGGATTAAAAGGCCACACGAGGTCCAGCAAACACTACACCAAACCATGTACTAGAACATTCCGTGCCCACATTGGACTAAAAGGCCACACGAGGTCCAGCAAACACTACACCAAACCATGTAATAGAACATTCCGTGCCCACATTGGACTAAAAGGCCACACGAGGTCCAGCAAACACTACACCAAACCATGTAATAGAACATTCCGTGCCCACATTGGACTAAAAGGCCACACGAGGTCCAGCAAACACTACACCAAACCATGTACTAGAATATTCCGTGCCCACATTGGACTAAAAGGCCACACGAGGTCCAGCAAACACCACACCAAACCATGTAATAGAACATTCCGTGCCCACATTGGACTAAAAGGCCACACGAGGTCCAGCAAACACTACACCAAACCATGTAATAGAACATTCCGTGCCCACATTGGACTAAAAGGCCACACGAGGTCAAGCAAACACTACACCAAACCATGTAATAGAACATTCCGTGCCCACATTGGACTAAAAGGCCACACGAGGTCCAGCAAACACTACACCAAACCATGTAATAGAACATTCCGTGCCCACATTGGACTAAAAGGCCACACGAGGTCCAGCAAACACTACACCAAACCATGTAATAGAACATTCCGTGCCCACATTCGACTAAAAGGCCACACGAGGTTCAGCAAACACTACACCAAACCATGTAATAGAACATTCCGTGCCCACATTGGACTAAAAGGCCACACGAGGTCCAGCAAACACTACACCAAACCATGTAATAGAACATTCCGTGCCCACATTGGACTAAAAGGCCACACGAGGTCCAGCAAACACTACACCAAACCATGTAATAGAACATTCCGTGCCCACATTGGACTAAAAGGCCACACGAGGTCCAGCAAACACTACACCAAACCATGTAATAGAACATTCCGTGCCCACATTGGACTAAAAGGCCACACGAGGTCCAGCAAACACTACACCAAACCATGTAATAGAACATTCCGTGCCCACATTGGACTAAAAGGCCACACGAGGTTCAGCAAACACTACACCAAACCATGTAATAGAACATTCCGTGCCCACATTGGACTAAAAGGCCACACGAGGTCCAGCAAACACTACACCAAACCATGTAATAGAACATTCCGTGCCCACATTGGACTAAAAGGCCACACGAGGTTCAGCAAACACTACACCAAACCATGTAATAGAACATTCCGTGCCCACATTGGACTAAAAGGCCACACGAGGTCCAGCAAACACTACACCAAACCATGTAATAGAACATTCCGTGCCCACATTGGACTAAAGGCCACACGAGGTCCAGCAAACACTACACCAAACCATGTAATAGAACATTCCGTGCCCACATTGGACTAAAAGGCCACACGAGGTTCAGCAAACACTACACCAAACCATGTAATAGAACATTCCGTGCCCACATTGGACTAAAAGGCCACACGAGGTCCAGCAAACACTACACCAAACCATGTAATAGAACATTCCGTGCCCACATTGGACTAAAAGGCCACACGAGGTCC
The DNA here is from genome assembly GCA_036924085.1 of Ariolimax columbianus. Classification (NCBI taxonomy): domain Eukaryota; kingdom Metazoa; phylum Mollusca; class Gastropoda; order Stylommatophora; family Arionidae; genus Ariolimax; species Ariolimax columbianus. The sequence goes on along the minus strand of JAVGWX010000004.1, from coordinate 19,077,777 downwards.
AGCAAACACTACACCAAACCATGTAATAGAATATTCCATGCCCACATTGGACTAAAAGGCCACACGAGGTCCAGCAAACACTACACCAAACCATGTAATAGAATATTCCGTGCCCACATTGGACTAAAAGGCCACACGAGGTCCAGCAAACACTACACCAAACCATGTAATAGAATATTCCGTGCCCACATTGGACTAAAAGGCCACACGAGGTCCAGCAAACACTACACCAAACCATGTAATAGAATATTCCGTGCCCACATTGGACTAAAAGGCCACACGAGGTCCAGCAAACACTACACCAAACCATGTAATAGAACATTCGGTGCCCACATTGGACTAAAAGGCCACACGAGGTCCAGCAAACACTACACCAAACCATGTAATAGAACATTCGGTGCCCACATTGGACTAAAAGGCCACACGAGGTCCAGCAAACACTACACCAAACCATGTAATAGAACATTCCGTGCCCACATTGGACTAAAAGGCCACACGAGGTCCAGCAAACACTACACCAAACCATGTAATAGAATATTCCGTGCCCACATTGGACTAAAAGGCCACACGAGGTCCAGCAAACACTACACCAAACCGTGTAATAGAATATTCCGTGCCCACATTGGACGAAAAGGCCACACGAGGTCCAGCAAACACTACACCAAACCATGTAATAGAACATTCCGTGCCCACATTGGACTAAAAGGCCACACGAGGTTCAGCAAACACTACACCAAACCATGTAATAGAACATTCCGTGCCCACATTGGACTAAAAGGCCACACGAGGTCCAGCAAACACTACACCAAACCATGTAATAGAATATTCCGTGCCCACATTGGACTAAAAGGCCACACGAGGTCCAGCAAACACTACACCAAACCATGTAATAGAACATTCGGTGCCCACATTGGACTAAAAGGCCACACGAGGTCCAGCAAACACTACACCAAACCATGTAATAGAACATTCGGTGCCCACATTGGACTAAAAGGCCACACGAGGTCCAGCAAACACTACACCAAACCATGTAATAGAACATTCCGTGCCCACATTGGACTAAAGGCCACACGAGGTCCAGCAAACACTACACCAAACCATGTAATAGAACATTCCGTGCCCACATTGGACTAAAAGGCCACACGAGGTTCAGCAAACACTACACCAAACCATGTAATAGAACATTCCGTGCCCACATTGGACTAAAAGGCCACACGAGGTCCAGCAAACACTACACCAAACCATGTAATAGAACATTCCGTGCCCACATTGGACTAAAAGGCCACACGAGGTCCAGCAAACACTACACCAAACCATGTAATAGAACATTCCGTGCCCACATTGGACTAAAAGGCCACACGAGGTCCAGCAAACACTACACCAAACCATGTAATAGAATATTCCGTGCCCACATTGGACTAAAAGGCCACACGAGGTCCAGCAAACACTACACCAAACCATGTAATAGAATATTCCGTGCCCACATTGGACTAAAAGGCCACACGAGGTCCAGCAAACACTACACCAAACCATGTAATAGAATATTCCGTGCCCACATTGGACTAAAAGGCCACACGAGGTCCAGCAAACACTACACCAAACCATGTAATAGAATATTCCGTGCCCACATTGGACTAAAAGGCCACACGAGGTCCAGCAAACACTACACCAAACCATGTAATTGAATATTCCGTGCCCACATTGCACTAAAAGGCCACACGAGGTCCAGCAAACACTACACCAAACCATGTAATAGAATATTCCGTGCCCACATTGGACTAAAAGGCCACACGAGGTCCAGCAAACACTACACCAAACCATGTAATAGAACATTCGGTGCCCACATTGGACTAAAAGGCCACACGAGGTCCAGCAAACACTACACCAAACCATGTAATAGAATATTCCGTGCCCACATTGGACTAAAAGGCCACACGAGGTCCAGCAAACACTACACCAAACCATGTAATAGAATATTCCGTGCCCACATTGGACTAAAAGGCCACACGAGGTCCAGCAAACACTACACCAAACCATGTAATAGAATATTCCGTGCCCACATTGGACTAAAAGGCCACACGGGGTTCAGCAAACACTACACCAAACCAATAATAGAACATTCGGTGCCCACATTGGACTAAAAGGCCACACGAGGTCCAGCAAACACTACACCAAACCATGTAATAGAATATTCGGTGCCCACATTGGACTAAAAGGCCACACGAGGTCCAGCAAACACTACACCAAACCATGTAATAGAATATTCCGTGCCCACATTGGACTAAAAAGCAACACGGGGTTCAGCAAACACTACACCAAACCATGTAATAGAACATTCGGTGCCCACATTGGACTAAAAGGCCACACGAGGTCCAGCAAACACTACACCAAACCATGTAATAGAATATTCGGTGCCCCCATTGGACTAAAAGGCCACACGAGGTCCAGCAAACACTACACCAAAACATGTCAGACAGTGAAGAAACAAAGCAGATCACACACAACAAGGATGATGTCGGTGGTCGTCATCGACAACGATGGACAGTTGTCATGTATGCACGTATTGTCGTGATTCTCCAACGCATCGAGCCTCATCCACATTTCTTTGCTGAAGTACATTATAATGACATGGTGCACACATACTCTGCTATCCAGAAATACCTCCCATTGACCGTCAGCTCTTTGCAAGGGAAGAGATTTCAGGACAACGAAGAAACCAAGGCACATGAGACTAATCATCTGATAGAGATCAGAAAATTGGCTTCCAGTAGTTTTCCCAGCAGCTTGATCACCAGTGAGAAGTGTATAAATTCAAAAGAAGTATATTTGGAAAAGCATTAGATTTTTAATTAAATAGGAAAGGCAGATTTTTCTACTCCAGCCTAATATCGGATACCATTTGATCCGCCATATTGTGTGTGCATATATATATATATATATATATTTTCTCAATGCATATTTCAGGATTCATTGCTGAAGCAGAAAGAAAAGATCTACCACACACTAATGCATGCAGCATGTTTCGACGTAAAAATAAGATTTATGGAATTATCAACTGAATTATATAACAGAAGCTGCTATAAAAACCACCCTTTCCAAAGCCCACAAATTGCTTGAGAGTAAGCTGCGTTTAAGGTAAAAACTACTTTGACAGTTATATGCTGCTCATGGAACTAATTAGAGAACCTCTTGCTTCCATTCATGTCATTTCCTACACTATTTTATGATATCTTTTGTTGCCTTAACTTGTCGTGTCTTATCATATCTTGTTTTACGTTATCACGTTATATTGTATATTACGATATATCTTATTATTATTCTTTTTCTTCCTCCTCTTCTTATTTATTTATATAGTTCCTCTTGATTTGTTTTGTCTGCAAGTGGAGCTCAGTTTTGTGGATAAACTAGTTACATGTGATGGATCTATCTATCTATCTACCTATCTATTTATCTATCTATCTATCTATCTATCTATCTATCTATCTATCTATCTATCTATCTATCTATCTATCTATCTATCTATCTATCTCTCTACCTCTCTCTCTCTCTCTCTCTATATATATATATATATATATATATATATATATAAATATACATAATATATATATTTGTATATATACTTGTATATGTGTGTGTGTGTGGTGTTTCTGTCGATCTGTATGTTTGTTTGTCAATGTTTATAAACATATATATATATATATATATATATATATATATATATATATATATATATATATGTATGTATATATATATATTGATGTATTTGCACATCTGACTATCTTTGTGTTTGTCAATAGACAATATCCATTTGTCTTTTTGTTTCTCTATCTGTCCGTGTATTAATCTTTTAATTTGGAAATTATTGAATCCATTACAACATATGTTATTGTATACGTCTCAGGAGCATTCCTGAACCTACCAAATGGCAGAAAAATAACACTGTCATTCGCTACTGGTAAGTACACAAGCAATTTCAGAGCGGAGGCGGAGGCAGAGGCACTGAGGGCGGCAGTGGAAGAAATGGTGACACACAGTGAAAATGAGAGCCATATAGTCCTGCTGACAGATGCTCTCGCCGTAGTCACAGCGCTAAAAAGCCAGAAAAACACTGAGCTTAATGACTTAAGAGCAGCACTCTGCAAACTGTGCCAGCAGTCCGCACCAAAAAGGGTAGTGGTACAGTGGGTCCCGTCACACTGCAACATCCAAGGCAACGAGGAGGCAGATAGACTGGCAAAAGAAGGTGCAAGACTACCACAAACAGATACCAGTATGACGTACGAAGAGTCAAAACGGCTTACCAAAGCCAGATACATGACCAAATGGGAAACCGAACATACTGGTTACACCAAAAACGATGCCTATTACCAGTTGAACCGAAGAGAGCAGGTAGTTGTCTTCAGACTTCGCACTGGCCACAACAGACTGAGGTACCACCTATTCAACAAATTGAAGATAGGGTGTACCGACGAATGCCCGTGCGGTACTGGTAAAATGACTACTGAACATCTGCTGCAGAACTGCCCGACATAGAGGATCAGAGAGAGCAGATGTGGCCATTACCAGTAGAACTGCAAGACAAGCTCTATGGCAGTGGCGAGAGCCTCAGGATGACCGCCGCTTTTCTCGAAAAAATAATGGTTACTGTCTGACTGTGTACGCAGAAGAAGAAGAAGAAGAAGTATACGTCTCTACGTGTTTTATTCATCCTTTATCGCTTTCAAAGTATAATCTGAAAGAGTTTATCCTAAACAGAGGTGGTCCACACAATAACCAATCTTTCTTCCACTTTCATCGATGTTAAAACTAATTACCTAAGATAAAAGTTGTTCTAGTGAATACTAACAAATAGGAAATGTTTTTTTTTTACTTCCTGGCCACGAGGTACCAGCTAACGTCAATACCCAGATTTTTCGCTGGTTGAAGAGGAATTACGTCACACTTTGTTAAACCGGCGTCAGACCTGTTTGTCTAAATTTTTGGTAGATCTCTTGTCTTCGTGTCTAAGCGAGATGTCATTCGAGAGCGGAGGGCAGTGTGTGGGCGGTATAGCCTCAGACAAGAGTCAGGTTGGAGCAGCAATGACAAGACACTCACAATGACTTTCTACTTTAGTCTGAGAAAGCAGAAGGCTCTTGAATTTTAGTACACGTTATCAGCATTTATTTTCAGCGACGACTGGAAGGATATTTTTGTTTAAAATAAGCTTATTTTAGCATACCTGCTAACATCTTTCTTATTACCTTTAGCTCTGCAACTTCGCTAACATAGTTGTTGATAAAAGTTGTGTTTTCAAAACTATTAAAGCAGTTACATTATCAGTACAATGTAATCCCTCTAGAACAGAAAGTTATCCAAATCATGACATAGCTCACCACTTTCTGTTCATAAACGGCAAATGTGCGCTTTATGTGCCCTGGCTTTTGAGTTTAAAAGTAAGCTATAGAATGTATACTCCATCTTCTTCTTCTGTGTTTGTTCTCAATCTCCCGCTACCAAACCCTTTGCAATTCGCAGGATGTAGTCCGAAGAACAGAATGCGTTGTGTCGCTAGTTTACAGCTTGACTGCGATATTTGCATCTTTCGGTCCAACACATACGTCTTCGGCAGGGTATACTCCATATCTTCTTCTTCTTCTTCTTCATCGTACGCAATCAGATAGTAACCATTATTTTTTCGAAAAAAGCGGCGGTCATCCTGAGGCTGTCGACACTGCCATAGAGCTTGTCTTGTGGTTCCACTGGTGATGGTCACATCTGCTCTCTCTGATCCTCGTATGTCGGGCAGTTCTACAGCAGATGCTCAGCGGTCATTTTCCCGGTACCACATGGGCATTCGTCGGTACCACTTATCTTCAATTTGTTGAGCAGATGGTACCTCAGTCTATTGTGGCCAGTGCGAAGTCTAAAGACAACGACCTGCTCTCTTCTGTTCAACTGGTAATAGGCATCGTTTTTGGTGTAGCCGGTATATTCAGTTTCCCATTTGGTCATGTATCTGGCTTTAATAAGCCGTTTTGACTCTTCGTACGTCATACTAGTATCTGTTTGTGGTAGTCTTGCACCTTCTTTTGCCAGTCTGTCTGCCTCCTCGTTGCATTGGATGTTGCAGTGTGATGGGACCCGCTGTACCACTACCCTTTTTGATGCGGACTGCTGGCATAGTTGACAGAGTCCTGCTCTTAAGTCATTAAGCTCAGTGTTTTTCTGGCCTTTTAGCGCTGTGACTACGGCCAGAGCATCTGTAAGCAGGACTGTATGGCTTTCATTTTCTTTATGCGTCACCATTTCTTCCACTGCCGCCCTCAGTGCCTCTGCCTCCGCTCTGAAATTGCTTGTGTACTTACCAGTAGCGAATGACAGTGTTATTTTTCTGCCATTTGGTAGGTTCAGGAATGCTCCTGCCCCTTCGTTGTGTGTAGTGTTTGTTACAGAACCGTCGTTGTATGTATGGGTCCAGTCCATGCTTGGGTGGTTTTTCGATATAAAGCTTAGGGTAGTATCTCTCCTTTCTTTTTCAGTCTGGCAGTTTTTGTTTCCAATACCTGGTATATTTTCTACCACCTCTGGAAATATATCCTGCCTCCAGGTAGGTTTTCGTACAGTAGTGATGGGCGTTGGTGTTGTTAGTGCGTTTATAGGATCTTCGTGCATCTTTGCTTTGGCTATTTCTGCAAAGTTTCTCCGCTTTAGTTTCCCATTTCCCAAATTGTTTAGTCTCGGGTGCATTGGATGGTCAGTCAGTCTTCGGAGTTTCTCTGACTGCAGCTGGGCTCTGCAGTCTCTTCTATCGGTCATGGATTGCAGTTTTGTAATCTTTTCAAGTTCTACAATTGGCGTTGACTTCATGCCTCCTGTTATAACTCTCATGGCTTGGTTTTGAAGTTTGTTAACTTTATCGAAGTTCGCCTTTGCTGCTGTTGTCCATGCCGCAATGCCATACTCGAGAACTGGTCTCACTCTTCCAGTGTACAGTTTCTTTAGTATTTTTTCGTCTGCTCCCGAGCTTGTGCCAGCAAGTTTCCTCATGATTGCCATTCTTTCTCTGGCTCTCACTCGGCTTCTCTCGATCTGACTTTTCCATGTCATGCGCCGATCAAATGTGACTCCCAGATAGTTTTGGTTGTCGTTTGGCTGCAGGAATTTGCCATTTAAACTTAATTTGGTACTTTGGGGTTTGATTGAAAGCGAGAATATTGTGCATGTGGTTTTCTCCTCGTTTATTTTGACCAGCCATGAGTTCGCCCACTCTTCCAGCGATGTTAGGGCCTGCTGCATCCGATTTCTTGCTATGGTGAGATTCTTTTCAGAGGTCCACATAGCCAGATCGTCTTTAAACATTGAGCTATGAACTCTTCTTTGTATATTCTCTGTAATGTCGTTTATATACACCAGGAAGAGTGTGGGTGACAGTGCTCCCCCTTGGGGTACTCCCTGCTCGAGTGTCACCTTTTTGCTCATCTGCCCTTGTACTTGGACTCTGACCGTTCTTTTTTTGAGATAATTATTGATCCACTTGTACATTCTCCCACAAACTTCACTTCTCCTTGCTTGACTCTAAGTCCATCTTTCCAGACTTTGTCAAATGCTTTTTCCAGTTCCACCCAAACCGCTACTGTGTGTTTCTGTGCCTGGTAGGCCTCTTCTATTTCCTGGGCTTTGAGGATGACCTGGTCCTCAGTGGATCTGTGCTGTTTAAAGCCTGCTTGCTGTGGAATTAGTATTCGTTTTTCTTCCAGATGCCACATCAGTCTGGTGTTTATCATACGTTCCATGAGTTTGCCGACACAGCTCAGTAGGCTGATTGGCCTGTATCCATTTGGATCTGTTTTGTCTTTTCCTTTCTTTGGTACTGGTACAACTACTGCGTCTTTCCATGCCTGGGATACAATACCCCTTTTCCAGCTTTGGTTCAGGACTGATAGCAGTTTCCTCTTCGCTGTTTGGCCCAGCCCCATCAGCATTTCGTTGTTATCCCGTCTTTTCCGGGAGATTTCCTTTTCTTTAATGTTCTCATGGCCTCTTCCATTTCACTCATTGTTAATTTGGCCATCATATGCTCTTCTGGGGCCGTATTGATGTTGTCGTGCCCCTTTTGCTCTTCACTAATGTCTGTATGCTATCTGCAGGGACCTCAATGTGGTTCGACAAAAGCGTTTGCGGCTTTTTTTTCCAGTGAGCAAGTTTTCGCCCTGCTTGATGGTAATTTGTTTGTTTGAAGGGGTTTCGTTATTTATGGCTCTGATTAGCTTCCATAGTTTGTTCCCTTCTTTGTCTAGGTTGAGGCTTTCAGTTTTGTTTTTCCAGCTTTCTCTTGCTGTTTGGTTTAGAGTGTACTTGTATTTCGCCGTGGTGGCTTTGAGGGCGATATTTGCCTCCATAGATTGTTCTCGCTCTGCCATGTTCCTAGCATTTGTTACTGCATCTTCCGCTTTCTGCAACTCATCATTCCAATAGGGCTGATACTTTTTTCCTTGCCCCTCTTGGGATGGTTTCAGTGGCGGCTTGCATTATTGCCTTGCTTAGGCTTTCCACCATGTGCTTCATTTTGTTGTTTCGTGGGTTGATGGTTTCACACAGCCCATCTGTCAGGATTGCAAATCTGTCCCAGTCGGCTCGTTTGTAATTCCAACGTGGGAGCGGTTTTGTTTCCTGTGGGCCTACTTCCATATCAATTTCTATCCTGATCGGTCTGTGATCGCTACCTGCCAATTGGTTTAGCACCTGGCGGTCTATTTTATGGTGTATGTCCTGTGTGGAGAAGGCCAAATCTGCAGTCGAGGTGGTATGCCATGTTCTAGAATAGAAACTAGGGCTATATTCCGGCCTATTGATTAGGGAGAGATTTGTGTCTATCTCCCAATCTTCCACTTCGTCACCTCTGCTGTCTGTGTCCGAGTATCCCCATCTCTCCGAGTGGCTGTTGAAGTCTCCAACTACTATGCAGTTGGAGTCTTTGACTTCCATACTCGAGAGCGATAGGTCTTTATTTGGTTGTCCGTACAGGTTGAAGATGCGGAGCTTCGTCTCTTGAGCCATTATGTCAACTCCTACAATTTATGCTTGTCCGGTGTGATAGACAGATACCGCGCTACTCGGTATGCAGTTTCGGGTCAGTATCAAGACCCCTCCTTTGTGACCTTCTCTATCGAGACGGAAGGTCTGGTATCCTCTGATTGAGAATTTATGGTTATTGTTGAGGTGCGTTTCCTGGATACATGCCACGTCAATCTTACCTTCATGCAGGTGATGTGTTAGGGAAAGCTTTTTGTTAATGACACCCTCCGCATTCCACCGTAGTATTTTGAGGGTCTTGAGTTTTTGGTCAATAGGAATTGCCCCATAGCGATGTGCCTTGACTCCACGACACATGGGTGGGTGACCACCAGTAGGCAAGGGTGGGCCCCTTCGAGGCGTGAGGCCCGGCACTCTCGCTGCCTGGCGGGACTCCGCAGGATGAGCGCCATACGTTTTTCTGATCGGTTGTACTGTCATCATACTGCGATTTACGTTGCACTGTTTCGTTAGGCTTGTGGCCCCGTGCATCCGATTTCAACAGGCGTTTCTGTAGGGATGCCCTCCTTAGCCTTTGGCTGTCCCCATCCTATCTGCAAGGCAGCAGGTGTTTGTAATCAGAGTTGTCTCTCTTATGGAAGTTGTCTTACCAGACTAACGAGTCTTCACTACTCGTGTCTATAGGGTGCGGTGATGATATATGAGATGATATATGATATGGACTGGTTTACCCGGAAGAGAGGAAGTCCAGTGTGTCTGTATCCCTGGATCGTCACGTTCTGCCAGACACGTAGCATTTGCATGTGAGTGGGGTATCTCTTTGCTCCCTTTATTTTCTTGGCTTCTATGCAGGGATGGTACGCCTAGCATTCCCCGCCACCTGGGATGTTGACACAGTGGGGCAGGTGTGCAATGTCCGCTAGTCTGTATCTCTTCTGCGTCCATTGGTATGGCTGATAGCATACAGAAGTAGAGATCGATGCAGAAGTGCATTTAACCAGGGGACAAGCCTGGTAATGTCACGGAGATGTTGTTCGCCTGGTTTGCGGACATATCTCGTGGTCAAGGAATGAGTCTCGACAGTTCACAGTGAGGTGGCTGCTCTACTGTTTTCGACACCCCGACCAAGAACTAAGTCTTATGTTGGTGGTTTCGCACCCCATCGCCGTATAGGGTGAATATCGAGCAGCTATCCGCCCGCTCTGATACATCGTTAGAAGAAAGCTCTGGAATCTTTACTTCAAATATATTTTTATTCTTCTTTGTTCGTTCTCAATATCACGCTACCAAGCCCTGAAAATGGCTTTGCAATTAGCGGGGTGCGTCAAATGAAAGGAAAGCGCTGTGTCGTGGTTTACAGCTTGACTGCGATATTGGACCTTTCTGTCCGACACATCATACCAGCAGCCATTTTTTATTACAGCGTTAGCCTTCCTTCTTCGTTCCTTTCTCCTTAGCCAGTCTGCCCGGTCGCAACCTGTTGTCCAGGATCACCACGTGGAGATTAAGAATGATCTGGACAGCTCTGAGTTGCTTGCCCTGACGATAGCAGTCAGCTTCGGGTCCCTGACCACTGCAGCTCATGCACTGTTCAACATCTTGATCACATACTTTAAATATGATACATGATTAAAAGAAAGATTTAGAACCTATACTCCATATATGATACAAGATGAAAAGAAAGATTTAGAATCTATACTCCAAATATGATACATGAATAATATAAATCTCTAGAAACTATACCCCACGAAACAAGCATGAAATACATTAATAGATAACAAGTTTTATTAGGGATTGGACGATTAAAAGTACAATAGTAGACATACTCTTCAATGAATGTCTTGATTAGACTCCTCAAAACGACGTTAAGTTAAAGAAATGTTATCATAGACATCATTATACCATTAAGGGTTATGTTCTTTCAGTATATTCCTGATCAAAATATGCTGTCATAGTTACTGAATAAAGACCAAACTCGTTTAGCACATTTCTGGCAAAAACATTATTTCACAGTTACTTAATGAAGATTTCAAATAGCACATGTATACTGCAAAAATAAATAAACGTGTACTATAAGCAAGAACGAAGATTGACATAAAGAAATAGGAAGAAGAATGGTCAGGACACTACAGAGGTTAACTAAAATGAAAACAGTATAGCAGAATACAAACACAATTAGAAAAATAACAATTTTATGGACTGGCATCTTCCATTTGGCAACTAACGGATTCAAGATATTGTCAAATACGCAATTGCGTCCTTTGAAGTTAATTTTTACATGATGGCGCTCAAAAGAACATGGAAATCGAAAAAAAGTCAGAAATCATATAGGAACTCACTATAGAACAAAACTGGCTAGTAAACAACATTACGTCAAGAAAATAGACACACTTTGGTCACACCAAACGTCACAAGATCAAAAAAGAAAGATACTGAATGATATGGTTCCTGGAAAAAGAGGCATGGCTAGACCGAGAATATGATGAACAAGGGACATTACAGAGGCTCTGGGTTTGACAGTGACAGAGGAGGGAAATCTGACCAGCAATCTTGCAGATCAGCTGTCATGAAAGCGACGTTCTGCGAAGTACATGTTTTATGATGGTGGTGATGATGATGGGGAAGATGATGAGATTGACACATACAAATAAGATAAACACAGACACTTCATTCGTCATAACTGATGTAATAATGTATTAAGTGGTGGTAGTTAATAGGGACGACTGGAAGGATGCTGCTGCTCACTTGCACTTTACCATCAAGAAAGGAGAACTGTTTCCTTCTCGTGATAAATGAAGGATAGAGAAGAAACTTGGTCGTCATCATCGCTGGGGACGCGTGGACTAGTGGTTAAGTGAAAGTGACACGGCTCACAACCAGAAGGTGCTGAGTTCGATCCCCATCACAGTACCGGCCGTTACCCCGAGGAAGCACACCCTTAGAAAATGCATTAGGAAATAGACCCTTAAATAAAATGCATGCTGAAGTCGGATGCACTGGGCCTACAGGCGCAAAATAAAAACCATAGTGCAACGCACACCTCCTTGGGGATTAGGAAAATAAGGCGAACGAAAAGAAAAAAAAAAACCACAAAAGGAGGTGAGCTTCGGTAAAGGTGAATCAGTGCTTATAGCAAATCCTTCAAATCTGTAAGAAGAAATGCCTGACGGGCTTGGTTTGGTCCATTTTTTCAGTTGTGTTTTTCTTCTGCTCGTTGTATATTGATCTGCATGAGATCATCAATGTATATTTCTTTCCACATAGATCCATTAATTCTGCTGGATCTTCTACTACTACCACATGGATCAAGTACCGCCCCTGCATCTTCTACTTCTACTTCAACAAAGATCAAGTACCGCCCCTGCATCTTCTACTTCTACTTCAAAAAAGATCAAGTACCGCCCCTGCATCTTCTACTTCTACTTCAACAAAGATCAAGTACCGCCCCTGCATCTTCTACTTCTACTTCAACAAAGATCAAGTACCGCCCCTGCATCTTCTACTTCTACTTCAACAAAGATCAAGTACCGCCCCTGCATCTTCTACTTCTACTTCAACAAAGATCAAGTAACGTACCCGCATCTTCTACTTCTAATTCAACAAAGATCAAGTACCGCCCCCATATCTTCTACTTCTACTTCCCCCACAAAGATCAAGTACCGCCCCTGCATCTTCTACTTCTAATTCAACAAATATCAAATAACGCCCCTGCATCTTCTACTTGTACTTCCACTACAAAAATCAAATAACGCCCCTGCACCTTCTACTTGTACTTCCACCACAAAGATCAAATAACGCCCCTGCATCTTCTACTTGTACTTCCACCACAAAGATCAAGTACCGCCCCTGCATCTTCTACTTGTACTTCCACCACAAAGATCAAGTACCGCCCCTGCATCTTCTACTTGTACTTCCACCACAAAGATCAAGTACCGCCCCTGCATCTTCTACTTGTACTTCCACCACAAAGATCAAATAACGCCCCTGCATCTTCTACTTGTACTTCCACCATAAAGATCAAATAACGCCCCTGCATCTTCTACTTGTACTTCCACCACAAAGATCAAATAACGCCCCTGCATCTTCTACTTGTACTTCCACCAAAAAGATCAAATAACGCCCCTGCATCTTCTACTTGTACTTCCACCACAAAGATCAAGTAAGTAAATAAATATTAGGAGAGAATCCACTCACTTGCAAAGTGCTAACTCCAGTCAGCCGTAACTGCTCTATTATAGGTATTAGACTTTCAGCTAAACAGAAGTGCAATATTACAAAACCTGAACCTTTTGGTAATCGCATGTATTATTTTACAAGTCTTACACCTACAGGTAAACTTGTCAACCGTAGACCATCTGCAGTTATGTCAACGTTCACATAAGTGGATACGGCTTTCAATTGTTCAAAACTGTTTCTAGTTTACAAAGCTGTCTGAATACAGGTCTCCTGGTAACATTTAGCAAAGGTAAAATGCAAATCCGACACTCTTTTACGATTTTCTCCGTAAATAAGCATTGTTCTGGAACCAATTGCCACTCTTAAGTGCGAGACTACACTATTACGTGATGTGTCTAAATATTTGTGTCCACAGACTATTTATTCCATGTTTCTTTTCGTTTTCATTGAGGATTACAAAATAGACATATTATCTCGTGTATGTTATCCTATAACGTTGACGTAAGATTTTTAATTTGAGCCATATGTTAAAGTCACATACACAGTGTGCATATACATTCCAAGAAAGACGTGATGATTTATTAATTATTGAAAATCGTTTTGTATTAGGTATCTCTGAAATCACAGGAGACTGACGCTGCCATATACACTGACGGATCAGTCGTGCGCAGTGGGAAATCAGGCTGGGGTTTCTAGGTTAGAGTGAGAGGAGAGGTCGTTGCTGAGCGCAGTAGGGCATACATGTCAACAACCTTCAGTATGAGATTGGAGACGGAAGTAGTGACCTCAGCACTGAAATGGATATCTGAGACTTCTATAGCAAGGGCAGTCATGGTGACAGATGCGCAAACCGTACTTCAGAAAGTACAGAAGGGATGACTTAGGAACGAGTGGATAGCAGCTGTTGAGGCTTCAAACCTCCGGGGGTTGGCATGGATCTACTGTCCTGCTCATACCGTGGTTCTAAGCAAAGAAACAGCTGACATCATGGCTTCACAAGCTCCCATCATGGGCACATTAGTCATGGATAAAAGTGACATAATGAAATAAATCAATGACCGCCTGCTGGATGAGGACAACGCAACAGATGAAGCAGCAATCCACAAACTACAATGTTTCGACATTAAACGAGGTTCGAGCGGAGTGGGATGCATGAAAAGACGGAGCAGGAGAGTATACAACCTGCGAGCTAGTGGGACCATCAGCATCCATACGTTACACCATTTGATGAGAGAGACTGAGCACCTATGGGTATGCCCGGAGAGCAATGACGTCGATTCTTAGAAACAGAAACATAAATGCCACTGTAATCAAGAAGTACATATCATCAGCTTCATTTTCTCTAGAAGCTGGCATGACACTAGTAGTCAACTTTGGGTCATTGACCACTGAAGCGCATGCATTGATCCCATACTTCAAATATGATACACGGTTAAAAGAAAGTTCTAGAATATATACTCCAAATACGATACATGAATAAAATAAAGTTGTATAAACTATATTCTATATATGGTACACGGTTACAAAATAGATATATAAGATATACTCAATATATGGTACATCAATAAAATAAAGTTGCATAAACTTTGCTCTATATATGGTACATGGTTACAAGATAGATATATAAGATATGCTCAGTATTTAATACATCAATAAAATAAAGTTGTATAAACTATGCTCTATATATGATGCACGGTTACACGATAGCTATTTAAGATATACTCAGTGTATGATACATCAATAAAAGAGAGCTCTAGAGCGTGAGCTTCCTAAATGATGCATGACTAAGATAAAGCTCCAGGAACTATATATTGTGCACATTCCGTTTGTCTTCCATTACGTTTGTTGAATAGTTTCGACTGTTTTAGCTAAAGTGTTATATATTGCTTTGAACTCGGATCTTTCTCGTTGTAATCTCCTTGCTTCGTTAAAATGCCGTAATCATAATTGCATTGAATCATCTGTCTTATTTATCATATTCGCAACACTGAGTTTCACATTTCACTTTATCTAGCTGATATTCATGTTTTATTTGCGTGTACTTTCAGAGATTATTTTATCACACTATCTGATTGAATTCCTATGTCGTTTATGAACAGATCTGGGGTAGTTGTCTCGCTGCGGCGACTCAATTTCAACCAGTGTTCGTAAAGCGATCTCAGTCCCGCCAGGCGGAGCGATAGCGCGGGCTTGCGGAAAACGCTCGCCTGCCTTTCCCCGTAGTGCGAATTGGGTGCGGTTTGTGGTAGTGGCTCCTCCACCGAGGTGCGCTAGTCTGGTCCGTATCAGGAAACGTGGTCCGTCCGTGGTGATTTATCTAAGGCTTATAGCAGAGCTCGACAGTACGTCTCGCTGGTGGTCCGACTCTCGCAAAGAGCTTGTGACCGGCAAATGGAAAGCAGGAATCGTTGCCTCGAGGCCCTGCGTTCTCCCTACGGAGAAGGGCAGGCCAAATTGTGTCTCTAGTCCCAGTGAAATTCATCGCCGAGGTCGTTGGGATCCGTTCTGCACAGAGCGCTGCCATCCCTCCTCGAGCGAGCCCGGTCGGTCGGTCGTCTGGTGCGTGTGGGAGGCCCCTGTCAGGCGGTCCTAGGTCGACGGAGTGAGGGACGGGTGGAACAAACCGTCCGTCCCGTCAGTCGGTCCCTGCGGCCGTCGTCCCAGCGAGGCTTTTTACACACCCTTCCTCCGCCGACCGGTGTGTGCTGTACGTACGTCTCCGACAGATATCTGGTTGATCCTGCCAGTAGTCATATGCTTGTCTCAAAGATTAAGCCATGCATGTCTAAGTTCACACTGTCTCACGGTGAAACCGCGAATGGCTCATTAAATCAGTCGAGGTTCCTTAGATGACACGATCCTACTTGGATAACTGTGGCAATTCTAGAGCTAATACATGCTTACCAAGCTCCGACCCTCGCGGAAAGAGCGCTTTTATTAGTTCAAAACCAATCGTCGTTTCCCCTCGCGGGGTTGCGGCGTCCCCACTGGTGACTCTGGATAACTTTGTGCTGATCGCATGGCCTCATGTGCCGGCGACGCATCTTTCAAATGTCTGCCCTATCAAATGTCGATGGTACGTGACATGCCTACCATGTTTGTAACGGGTAACGGGGAATCAGGGTTCGATTCCGGAGAGGGAGCATGAGAAACGGCTACCACATCCAAGGAAGGCAGCAGGCGCGCAACTTACCCACTCCCGGCACGGGGAGGTAGTGACGAAAAATAACAATACGGGACTCTTTCGAGGCCCCGTAATTGGAATGAGTACACTTTAAACCCTTTAACGAGGATCTATTGGAGGGCAAGTCTGGTGCCAGCAGCCGCGGTAATTCCAGCTCCAATAGCGTATATTAAAGTTGTTGCAGTTAAAAAGCTCGTAGTTGGATCTCAGGCGCAGGCGGGCGGTCCGGCTCGCGCCGGTTCACTGCCCGTTGTCTCCTGCCCTACCGTCTGCCGGCTCTCTCCC
Organism: Ariolimax columbianus; assembly: GCA_036924085.1. NCBI lineage: Eukaryota > Metazoa > Mollusca > Gastropoda > Stylommatophora > Arionidae > Ariolimax > Ariolimax columbianus. The sequence continues at coordinate 19,061,117 of JAVGWX010000004.1, read as the reverse complement.
ACGGGTGCTCTTCGCTGAGCGTCCTGGGTGGCCGGCGCGTTTACTTTGAAAAAATTAGAGTGTTCAAAGCAGGCCTCGGCTGCCTGAATAATGGTGCATGGAATAATGGAATAGGACCTCGGTTCTATTTTGTTGGTTTTCGGAACTGGAGGTAATGATTAACAGGGACAAACGGGGGCATTCGTATTGCGGCGTTAGAGGTGAAATTCTTGGATCGCCGCAAGACGAGCTACTGCGAAAGCATTTGTCAAGAATGTTTTCATTAATCAAGAACGAAAGTCAGAGGCGCGAAGACGATCAGATACCGTCGTAGTTCTGACCATAAACGATGCCGACTAGCGATCCGCAGGAGTTGCTTCGATGACTCTGCGGGCAGCTTCCGGGAAACCAAAGTGTTTGGGTTCCGGGGGAAGTATGGTTGCAAAGCTGAAACTTAAAGGAATTGACGGAAGGGCACCACCAGGAGTGGAGCCTGCGGCTTAATTTGACTCAACACGGCCAACACTGAAATGATTGACATGCCGAGACCACTCTTCTGGAGTCTAATATGGAACTGGTGCTGGACTTAGACCCCCAGAAATCTGGCTCGGTTTTGTCTGCATCCAGTGTTTGATAAAGGAATTGACGGAAGAGCACTATCAGGAGTGGAGCCTGAGACCTAAGTTAACTTACCACGCCAATACTGCAGAATGACTATCAAAAAGTACACCTTAGTGGGGTCTAATAGAGAACATGTGCTGGAATTAGACCCTCGAAAATCTTTGGGGCTACCCTTTAAGAAACTTGATTGTCTCGCTAAGGGAATTGACGGAAGGGCACCACCAGGCGTGGAACCTGCGGCTTAATTTGACTGAACACGCCAATACTGTAGAACAACTGACAAATTGAGAGCACTGCCGTTTGAGTCTAATAATGAACGTACGCTGGTATTAGACTCACGGACGACAAGTCAGCTCAAATGAAAGAACGCTACGGAAATCGTGTTTAACTCCGCAGATTTCAAATACCTGGTCATTGACAAACAAAAGCCCTCAATAAATTCGTCTGACCAAATAGTGAACGGGTGCTGGAAATAGATCTGAAGACAGGTCAGTTTTACCCTACAAATGACAGGGCGTTGCTACGGAAAACCAGCTCAAATCGAGAGGAGCCGCAGACACTTTGGTTCACGTACCAGGCTGATTAGCCAAGGGCGCGAGGCTACCATGTGGGGGATTACGGCCGAACCCTTGAAAGCCGCAATCCCGCCCAAAATCTCAGCACCACTGCAATGGGAGGCTCCTACATGCTCGGGACCTGGGGCTTGCGCCCCAGCCCTATCAGGTAGAGCCACAGTAAGAGGTCCTTGCCGCCCGCAAATCAAAGCGGGCGGAAAACTGCTTGATACTCACCCTATACGGCGATGGGGTGCGAAAAACACCAACCAAAGACTTAGAACCTGGTCGGGGTGTCGAAAACAGTAGAGCAGCCACCACACTGTGAACTGTCAAGACTCAACCACTGACCATGAGAGTTGTCCGCACACCAGGCGATCAACATCTCTGTGACATTACCAGGCTTTTCCTCTGGCTAAATGCACTCCGGTTACGATATCTACCTCTGTACGTTATCAGCCATAACTATCATGCTGGACGCAGAAGAGATGCAGACCAGCGGACATTGCACACCTGCCCCACTGTGTCAACACCCCAGGTGGCGGGGAATGCTAGGCGTACCATCCCTGCATAGAAGCCAAGAAAATAAAGGGAAAAAGAGATACCCCACTCACATGCAAATGCTACGTTTCTGGCAGGACGTGACGATCCTGGGATACAGACACACTGGACTGCCTCTCTTCCGGGTAAACCAGTCCATCTCATATATCACATACCATCATTGCACCCTATAGACACGAGTAGTGAAGACTCGATAGTCTGGTAAGACAACTTCCATAGGAGAGAAAACTCTGATCGTAAACAACTGCTGCCTTGCAGATAGGCTGGGGACAGCCAAAGGCTAAGGAGGGCATCCCTACAGAAACGCCTGTTGAAATCGGATGCACGGGGCCGCAAGCCTAACAAAACAGTGCAACGTAAATCACAGTATGATGGCAGCACAACCTATTCGAAAAACGTATGGCGCTCATCCTGAGGAGACCCGCCAGGCAGCGATAGCGCCGGGCCCCACGCCTCGAAGGGGCCCACCCTTGGCTACTGGTGGTCACCCACCCATGTGTCGTGGAGTCAAGGCACATGGCTATGGGGAAACGACTATTGGCCAAAACTTCAAGACCCTCAGAATATTACAGTGGAATGCGGAGGGAGTCATTAACAAAAAACTTTCCCTAACACATCACCTGCATGAAGGTAAGATTGACGTGGCATGTATCCAGGAAACGCACCTCAACAATAACCATAAATTCTCAATCAGAGGATACCAGACTTTCCGTCTAGATAGAGAAGGCCACAAAGGAGGGGTCCTGATACTGACCAGAAACAGCATACCGAGTAGCGCGGTACCTGTCAATCACACCGGACAAGCAGAAATTGTAGGAGTTGACATAATGGCTCAAGAGACGAAGCTCCGCATTTTCAATCTGTACGGACCACCAAACAGAGACCTATCGCTCTCGAGTATGGAGGTCAGAGACTCCAACTGCATAGTGGTTGGAGATTTCAACAGCCACTCGGAGAGATGGGGATACTCTGACACAGACAGCAGAGGTGACGAAGTGGAAGATTGGGAGATAGATGCAAATCTCTCCCTAATCAATAGGCCGGAGGATAGCCCTAGCTTCTATTCAAGAACATGGCATACCACCTCGACTCCAGATTTGGCCTTCTCCACACAGGACATACACTATAAAATAGACCGCCAGGTGCTAAACCAACTGGCAGGTAGCGACCACAGGCCGATCAGGCTAACCATTGACATGGAAGTAGGCCCACAGGAAACAAAACCGCTCCCACGTTGGAATTACAAACGAGCCGACTGGGACAGATTTGCAATCCTGACAGATGGGCTGTGTGAAACCATCAACACACGAAACACCAAAATGAAGCCCATGGTAGAGAGCCTAAGCAAGGCAATAATGCAAGCCGCCACTGAAACCATCCCAAGAGGAGCTAGGAAAAACTATAAGCCCTACTGGAATGATGAGTTACAGAAAGTGGAAGATGCAGTAACAAATGCTAGAAACATGGCAGAACGAGAAAAATCCGTGGAGGCAAACATCGCCCTCAAAGCCGCCGCGGCGAAGTACAAACACACTCTCAAGCAAACAGCAAGAGAAAGTTGGAAAAATAAAACGGAAAGTTTAAACCTGGACAAAGAAGGGAACAAGCTATGGAAGCTAGTCAGAGCCATGAACGACGAAACCCCGTCAAATAAACAAATTACTATCAAGCAAGGCGAGAACTTGATCACAGGTAAGAAAGCCGCAAACGCCTTTGTCGATCACTATGCCAGAGCAAACCACATCGAGGTCCCTGCAGATAAGCATACAGACATTAGCGAAGAGCTAAAGGGGCACGAAAACAAAAATACGGCTCCTGAAGAGCACATGATGGCCAAACTAACAATGCGCGAAATGGAAGAGGCTATGAGAACACTAAAGAGAAGGAAATCTCCCGGAAAAGACGGGATAACAAACGAAATGCTGATGGGGCTGGGCCAAACAGCGAAGGAAAAACTACTGTCAGTCCTGAACCAAAGCTGGAAAAGGGGTATTGTACCCCAGGCATGGAAAGATGCAATACTGGTACCAGTACCAAAAACAGGAAAGGACAAAACAGATCCGAATGGATACAGGCCCATAAGCCTACTGAGCTGTGTCGGCAAGCTGATGGAACGGATGATAAACACCAGACTGATGTGGCATCTGGAAGAAAAACGAATACTAATTCCACAGCAAGCCGGCTTTAGACAGCACAGATCCACTGAGGACCAGGTCATCCTCATAGCCCAGGAGATAGAAGATGCCTACCAGGCACAGAAACACACAGTAGCTGTTTGGGTGGATCTGGAAAAGGCATTTGACAAAGTCTGGAAGGATGGACTTAGAGTCAAGCTAAGAAGAAGTGATGTTTGTGGGAAGATGTACAAGTGGATCAACCACTACCTCAAACAAAGAACGGCCAGAGTCCAAGTACAAGGGCAGATGAGCAAAAAGGTGACACTCGAGCAGGGAGTACCCCAAGGGGGAGTACTGTCACCCACACTCTTCCTGGTATATATAAACGATATTACAGAGAATATACCAAGAAGAGTCCATAGCTCAATGTTTGCAGACGATCTGGCTATGTGGACCTCTGAAAAGAATCTCACCATAGCAAGAAATCGGATGCAAACGGCCCTAACATCGCTGGAAGAGTGGGCGAACTCATGGCTGGTCAAAATAAACGAGGAGAAAACCACGTGCACAATATTCTCGCTCTCATTAAAACCCCAAAGTACCAAACTAAGCCTAAATGGCAAAATCCTGCAGCCAAACGACAACCCAACCTATCTGGGAGTCACATTTGATCGGCGCATGACATGGAAAAGTCAGATTGAGAGAAACCGAATGAAAGCCAGAGAAAGAATGGCGATCATGAGGAAACTTGCTGGCACAAGCTGGGGAGCAGACGAAGGCATACTAAAGAAACTGTACACTGGAAGAGTGAGACCAGTTCTCGAGTATGGCATCGCGGCTTGGACAACAGCAGCGAAGGCGAACTTCGATAAAGTTAACAAACTTCAAAACCAAGCTATGAGAATCATAACTGGTGGCATGAAGTCAACGCCAATTGTAGAACTTGAAAAGATTACAAAACTGCAATCCATGACCGACAGAAGAGACTGCAGAGCCCAGCTGCAGTCAGAGAAACTCCGAAGACTGACGGACCATCCAATGTACCAGAGGCTAAACAATTTGGGAACTGGAAAACTAAAGCGGAGAAACTTTGCAGAAATAGCCAAAGCAAAGATGCACGAAGATCCCATAAACGCACTAACAACACCAAAACCCATCACTACTGTACGAAAACCTACTTGGAGGCAGGATATATTTCCAGAGGTGGTAGAAAATATACCAGGTATTGCAAACAAAAACTGCCAGACCGAAAAAGAAAGGAGAGATACTACCCTAAGCTTCATAACGAAAAGCTACCCAAGCATGGACTGGACCCATGCATACACCGACGGCTCTGTAACAAACACTACACAGAACGGAGGGGCAGGAGCATTCCTGAACCTACCAAATGGCAGAAAAATAACACTGTCATTCGCTACTGGTAAGTACACGAGCAATTTCAGAGCAGAGGCAGAGGCACTGAGGGCGGCAGTGGAAGAAATGGTAACACACAGTGAAAATGAGAGCCATATAGTCCTGCTGACAGATGCTCTCGAAGTAGTCACAGCGCTAAAAAGCCAGAAAAACACTGAGCTTAATGACTTAAGAGCAGCACTCTGCAAACTGTGCCAACAGTCCGCACCAAAAAGGGTAGTGGTACAGTGGGTTCCGTCACACTGCAACATCCAAGGCAACGAGGAGGCAGACAGACTGGCAAAAGAAGGTGCAAGGCTACCACAAATAGATACCAGTATGACGTACGAAGAGTCAAAACGGCTTATCAAAGCCAGGTACATGTCCAAATGGGAAACCGAACATACTGGTTACACCAAAAACGATGCCTATTACCAGTTGAACCGAAGAGAGCAGGTCGTTGTCTTCAGACTTCGCACTGGCCACAACAGACTGAGGTACCACCTCTTCAACAAATTGAAGATAGGGTGTACCGACGAATGCCCGTGCGGTACTGGTAAAATGACCACTGAACATCTGCTGCAGAACTGCCCGACATACGAGGATCAGAGAGAGCAGATGTGGCCATTGCCAGTGGAACTGCAAGACAAGCTCTATGGTAGTGGCGAGAGTCTCAGGATGACCGCCGCTTTTTTCGAGAAAATAATGGTTACTGTCTGACTGTGTACGCAGAAGAAGAAGAAGAAGAATTCCTTATTCTGTAATATTCGCTTCAAGATTTCGCAATACCTATCAACTCAGACACATACTGTTGGTGTGACGCACCAGTTTCCATCACTGATAGTGAACAATCTAATGTGACCACGTGGCACGCAATTCAGACCATGGTCTGTGTCACTCTGAGACATTACGTATGTATTAGAAACCAAATTTGTTGAAAATTACAGCATTGTATCTTAATGAACGCATTTAGTTAATAAAAACCGTGACGTCGCGATCTACCAACATGGAGCTGCCATCTGTTAGTTATATAGACAGTGTATGGTGACAAAAGTGTGGTAAACGTAAGCTCTGACGACGGTCCACCCGAATTACTCTTATCAATTTTAGCGATGGCATCTTCTGACAACCCAATATGCGCCTGACCTGGGCCCGCAAACATCGTTCGTTAACTCACGTCCTTCTTTAAACATCATTGCCCAGTTCTTCACTGCTGTCTTTCACACAGTTTTGTCACCATAAACTGCGATGAATGTCAACTGGTCGACATCCTTCAGCTGTTAGAAACCGAATCACCGATCGCCTATTAACTCTGGACGGATTCCAAATCACACCGGCCATGTTTTCAACGGTCTGCTGAGGAAACTATGAGCCGGAAGATAATGACATTTTGCAAACTTGACGGTTGGTATGCGCTGTTTACACCAGAAGTGACGTCATCATGCATATCGTACGTTTGTTAGGTGCAGTAAGATCCGGTTTCATTTTAACACGCTTGGTATATATATATATATATATATACACACCCACACGCGCATATCATTGCAACGTTTCAACACGTCTGTGCATACAGCTTCAACTCTCTGTTCTAGAGCTGTCCACACATACTCTGGTTAGTCTGAGTCAAGCGAATTTTTGTAGTCGATGAATATCAACACAAACGATGTGTGGTGCTTTCTTGCTGCCTCAATGGGACGGGAACACATGGTAATGTGATCTAACGGACTCTAGGTATTTCTGATCCAATCCTGCTCTATGAGTTGGGCTTCCTCGAGGGATCCTCGCCAGGAGGCATCTGGTGGATACTTTGTGCAGTACTGAGAGGAGGGTGAAAGGGCAGTAATTAACCATGTTTTCCTTGCCTCTTTCTCTGTTCTTGTATTGTAAGACAGTCTTTGATTCTCGCCAGATTTATAGAATTTCCTTTTATTCTAGAAAACGGGTGAATCGTTGAGAAAAATCTGTATAGAGTGAGGCGGCCACATCATATTAACGTCTCTACTGTGATTCCGTCCTTGTCTGCGGACTTGCCAGAGTTCATGGTGTCAATAACACATCGGATCTCGGAGGTCAGAAAGGGTGGGGGTAATGATATGAGGGAATGGTGATTTGAGCGCAGAGATTGGGGAGGGGGGGGGGGTGTTGGTAGAACCCGATGACTTGAGACTTGAATAAATCTGTGTGAAAGTCGAAGATGACTTTCTTTACGCAGACGTGATGTCGCTCTTGTTCCATATGCAGCTTGAAGAGAAGAGATCATGTGCTGGTTCTCAGCAATGGTGGAAGTGGTTTGCTTGATGTATGTATCTATGTGCGTGCGTGCGTGTGTGTGAGTGTGTGTGTAAAAGCTACTATTTCCTTGTAAGTGGGATGTGGAAAGCCAAAAGATATAGAAGCAGCTATGAAACATGGCTGCAGGAAAACGCTGGTATACGGCATAAAGGAATGGTCACCTGTAGAACACGAAGCCTGACACAATGAGCGAGGGAGAACAATCGTAACGATAGAGAGCTCATGAGTGGAACAGCACAGTATGGGGTCGCTAGACGTGCACGAACAAGTAGACAACGTCTTGTCTCGGTACACGATGGCCTCATTCAATACGCAACCTACTGCATGCAATAGTAGAACAAAGGAACAGATACAGCCTATGGTAACAAATCTGCTTGACATATTAACAAAGAAGAGACAATTCATTTAGTCAGTAAACGGATATATAATGGTAAATGTTTCTCATATCCTGTGGAAAGAAAACTGTATGAGAAAAGTCCCACAACCATTTCAACTAGAAACCTTACGATTAAAACCGGAAATGGCGAGACATTTAACAGGTTAGAGAAATCTGGACAATTCCCAGGTGTCATTGATAACCTTAATACATGTATTGTATCAGAGACAATACGCGCAGTTACCTGATACGTCAGGAAATATCATGTTTGTTAGCATACCAAATCTACTATCTTAGTATCAGATAGATCAGAATGTGTATAGACTGACTCGGTGTCCTCAGTTGATGGACACACCACGTTCCAGTTCTGAAGGTGTTAGTCGTGTGAGTGTATTGAATGTCCCAAATCATCTACTTTATCGTCAATATACTTTCGCGCTTTGAATTTGCGATATCATTACAAAGTTCCTCTATTGCTGTAGACTGCACGAAAGTTATATTATTCCTGTACACTGCAAGCTTATTCTATTATTCCTGTACACTGCAAGATTATTCTATTATTCCTGTACACTGCAAGATTATTATATTATTCCTGCACACTGCAAGCTTATTCTATGATTCCTGTAAACCACAAGAAAGCTCTGCTCATCCTTTAAACTACATGACAGTTCTGTTATTCCTGTAAATTGCAAGAAAGTTATATTATTCCTGTGCACCACTAGAAAGTCATAAAAAAAAGGAAAATTACAAGAATGTTCTATTATTCCTGTAAACTACAAGATTGTTTTATTATTCCTGTAAACAATAGAAAGTCTCATTATTCCGGTAAACTACTGTAAAGGTTTGAAAGTTCGTTTCACATATTTATGTGCCATTGTTGATAGCAGACTAGTACCCATACGGCAAAATACTGCACAATTGTTACCAACTTTGTTGTAAAAATGACTATTAGGGAACAATAAACGTGCATTACAATTGAAGCACATTATTCACATATTCGTTCATTTGTGGATTATTCCGACCAGAAATCGGTTTGATTGTATTTTTGAAAAACAAATACAGCCGCTGATAATGGATCACACAATTGAAACACACATGGCGCGATTGGATGACATGTACCGAATGTCTTGAAGACAGACGATTTCTGAAAAAAACAATAATTTTGCAGAACAAAACCAGTATTTTGTTGTCCCTTTCAAAATGTTGTTTTTGTTATTCAACAGCAACATTGCTTCAGAGGTGGATCTGAAGCATTCATCCATTTTGCGTTCAAATTGTCGTTTTAAAATGAGTAAATTAAAGACAAGACAGAATCAAACTTGTCTAAACCAGATTAAACTGCTTGTTGCCACCAGTGCATACATATGGATGGAGCTCAGCGCTGACTAATGAACCCACACATTTTCAGTATGTAGACACAATAGAAGTATGAGCAAATCCTATGAGAATAATAATGAAACGTGTGAAAATTGGTGTTCAGATCAGTCCTTCAACTAGCAGAAGGACAGATTCGTCTCTCTCTGATTACAGTATAACTAGGCCATCTCAATTACATCTCGACCTTCAAGACCCCCTAGCTTAAATGACAGGATACTTTCAATATCTTCCACTGTAACAACATTCAAACAGTTCACAAGATCTGCGTCAACAACATCCCCGCCTTTAAGACCTGGCAACTTGATGGACAGTGCCACATCGCCAAAACATTTCCAAAACAACTAAAAAAAGATCTTCTGGAATAATACAAGAACTTGCGACATCGAGAAGCATTATGGGGCCACATCATCTGCAAGTTTCACCAGAATTGCACGAACCAGCTTCTAGTAGCAGGGAGAGGAAATTAAATTAGTTTTACGTGATAAAGATAATAATTTCTGCAGAAACTTCATAGAACGCATATAAGAGTGTCTCGGTGCATTACGGAAGGTAATAAGTAAATGTAACAACAGAATTAGTTTAAACAGCAACTTTACTTCCGAGGTAACTGAGAATTATTAGATGAAAAAAAAGGGAAAAAACACAATCTAACATGTTATCTCATTTAAAAACGTAATGAAACAATAATCTGAGTCCAAGCGCGAATAGCAAGCACAATAAACAATATATATATATATATATATATATATATATATATATATATATATATATATAAAGAGATGCATACATACATACGTGCATTCATACATACTTACACACACACATACATGCACACATACATGCATGCATACATACATATATACACACATACAAACATACACAAGCACATACATTCACACGTACATACATACACACATTCAAACATGCATGATGCACGCACGCACGCACGCTCGTGCGCACACTCATGCATACATACACACACCATACATACACATACATACATACATACATATATACAACATATACGAACACATACATACATACATGCACACGCGCGTGCACACACGCACCCACGCGCGCGCACACACGCACCCGCCCGCACGCACGCACACGCACACACATACATACATACATACATACATACATACATACATACATACATACATACATACATACATACATACATTCATACATACACACATACCTGGATAAGGGGCAACTATGCATGTATGTGCTTATATATACAGGGTGAGGAGGAAAAAAAATGTGATATCCAAATTTAACATACAATGGTTATTAGCTGAAGAAATGTAATGAAAATTGTGGTATCAATTAGGAACGTTCGTGTGATATTTGATTGGGATGACATGATTATTAGTTCCCTTTGCTCCAAAATGGCTCTCACTCCAGAAGAATGACACGCAAAACGTCTTTTTAAGCAATCCAAAAATGACAGTGTGAGACGATTTTTCAAAGATTTTTGTGACAACGGTTGTCGCGGAGTGCTTTTTCCAAGATTTGCGGAACGTTGATGAAACTGGTTGGGTCAAATGCTGTCTCCAGTGACAGATCGAGATAGGTACACACTCACCAGAGAACTAGAGAATTATCGATGTATAGCAATTGGTTTTAAGCTAGAAAGAACAATCTCGAAATAATCGTACACAAAAGAAAAACTCCAGAAATTTGAACATTTCACAGTCACCGATTGAAGATATCAAAAAAGATCAGAAACTGAAGTGTTTCAACAAAAACAAAAGAAATAAATTGTAAAACAGTAGATATACTGAGCTAACATAATCTTAAAAAGTAGCATTACTGATGCGATAGTGGTTGCTGGTAGACGGATATTCAGCGAACATGGAATATTTCATTTGGTGTGCCGACGAAAAGTTATACATTTCTGCTACACTGTAGCTCAATCAACAGAATCGCTTATACATCAACATCAAATCTTAGCAAACGTAACTTTGATGGAAGAGTTGCTTCGTTTGCAACCAACTTTCAGCAAATAGAAAAATGTCTGTTCATCGAGCCAGGTATAATAATAAACGATCCCTACTGCCGAGATGTTCTACAAAAGAAACTTTGTTATCCAGATTTTCAATAATTTTCCGACTTGTCTAATCTTCAACAAGCTAGAACACCAGATCATTGTGATCGAGAAACTGTTAAATTTATTGATCGTGAAACTCCTGCTTTCATACGTCCACCACTTTGGACACCTAGAAGTCCGACCTAATTCATGTTGATTATGTAAATTGCTAAAACGCAAGCGTTCAAGGACCTGTTTATTAACAAAAGGAGCGAACTCTGAACACACAATTACACAGGTGATATCTTTGTTGGCTAAAAAGTACAACTGTGCCAACTTTCAAAATAGTTCGTGTTAACTAGATGATTGTAGATGATGATTCGCTTTTTGGCTGCAGGTCAAGCATAGGTAAATTATTTCAGCTGGGATCAAGATGCTGAGCAGCGTATGAGCTGCAGTGGTCAGCGACCCATAGCTGACTGCTAGCGTTAGGGCCAGCAAACCAGAGCTGCCAAGACCCTTGTACACCTCCACAAGGTGATCCTGGATAACATGCTGCCGCTGGGCAGACTGGCTAAGGAGAAGGGATCGAAGAGGGAACGCTAATCTGGTACTAAAAAAAGGCTTGCTGAAGTCGGATGTGTTAGACCGAAAGGTGCAAATATCGCAGTCAAGCTGTAAACTACAACACAACGCATTCCGTTCTCTGGACCCCATTCTGCAACTTAAGCCCTATCAGGGTTTGATAGCGGGAGATTGAGAACGAACGAAACCAAGCCAAGCCAAGCCATTTCAGCTGACCCCTTTTACAGAGATCCTCTTTCTGAGCACTTTGAGTTTTATAGCAATAATTTTACGTGGCGTAGTTAGTACAGAAAACTGATGTCAGGTTCAGGGAAAACATACTACTCATCCAGATCACACTTAAAGTTCACGTCCTTCCAGCGAAGCGGGGATCTTCTTCTTCTTCTTCGTACGCAGTCAGACAGTAACCATTATTTTTTCGAAAAAAGCGGCGGTCATCCTGAGGCTGTCGCCACTGCCATAGAGCTTGTCTTGCAGTTCCACTGGTGATGGCCACATCTGCTCTCTCTGATCCTCGTATGTCGGGCAGTTCTGCAGCAGATGTTCAGCGGTCATTTTACCAGTACCGCACGGGCATTCGTCGGTACCACCTATCTTCAATTTGTTGAATAGGTGGTACCTCAGTCTATTGTGGCCAGTGCGAAGTCTGAAGACAACGACCTGCTCTCTTCGGTTCAACTGGTAATAGGCATCGTTTTTGGTGTAACCAGTATGTTCGGTTTCCCATTTGGTCATGTATCTGGCTTTGATAAGCCGTTTTGACTCTTCGTACGTCATACTAGTATCTGTTTGTGGTAGTCTTGCACCTTCTTTTGCCAGTCTGTCTGCCTCCTCGTTGCCTTGGATGGTGCAGTGTGATGGGACCCACTGTACCACTACCCTTTTTGGTGCGGACTGCTGGCACAGTTTGCAGAGTGCTGCTCTTAAGTCATTAAGCTCAGTGTTTTTTCTGGCTTTTTAGCGCAGTGACTACGGCGAGAGCATCTGTAAGCAGGACTATATGGCTTTCATTTTCATTGTGTGTCACCATTTCTTCCACTGCCGCCCTCAGTGCCTCTGCCTCCGCTCTGAAATTGCTTGTGTATTTACCAGTAGCGAATGACAGTGTTATTTGTCTTCCATTTGGTAGGTTCAGCAATGCTCCTGCCCCTCCGTTGTGTGTAGTGTTTCTTACAGAACCGTCGGTGTATGCATGGGTCCAGTCCATGCGTGGGTAGCTTTTGGATATGAAGCTTAGGGTAGTATCTCTCCTTTCTTTTTCAGTCTGGCAGTTTTTGTTTCCAATACCTGGTATATTTTCTACCACCTCTGGAAATATATCCTGCCTTTTCCATGTCATGCGCCAATCAAATGTGACTCCCAGATAGGTTGGGTTGTCGTTTTGCTGCAGGAATTTGCCATTTAGACTTAAATTAGTATTTTGGGGTTTGATTGAGAGCGAGAATATTGTGCACGTGGTTTTCTCCTCGTTTATTTTGACCAGCCATGAGTTCGCCAACTCTTCCAGCGATGTTAGGGCCTGCTGCATCCGATTTCTTGCTATGGTGAGATTTTTTTCAGAGGTCCACATAGCCAGATCGTCTGCAAACATTGAGCTATGGACTCTCCTTGGTATATTCTCTGTAATGTCGTTTATATATACCAGGAAGAGTGTGGGTGACAGTACTACCCCTTGGGGTACTCCCTGCTCGAGTGTCACCTTTTTGCTCATCTGCCCTTGTACTTGGACTCTGGCCGTTCTTTTTTTTAGGTAGTGGTTGATCCACTTGTACATTTTCCCACAAACATCACTTCTTCTTAGCTTGACTCTAAGTCCGTCTTTCCAGACTTTGTCAAATGCCTTTTCCAAATCCACCCAAACAGCTACTTTGTGTTTCTGCGCCTGGTAGGCATCTTCTATTTCCTGGGTTATGAGGATGACCTGGTCCTCAGTGGATCTGTGCTGTCTAAAGCCGGCTTGCTGTGGAATTAGTATTCGTTTTTCTTCCAGATGCCACATCAGTCTGGTGTTTATCATACGTTCCATCAGCTTGCCGACACAGCTCAGTAGGCTGATGGGCCTGTATCCATTTAGATCTGTTTTGTCCTTTCCTGTTTTTGGTACTGGTACCAGTATTGCGTCTTTCCATGCCTGGGGTACAATTCCCCTTTTCCTGCTTTGGTTCAGGACCGATAGCAGTTTCCTCTTCGCTGTTTGGCCCAGCCCCATCAGCATTTCGTTTGTTATCCCGTCTTTTCCGGGAGATTTCCTTTCCTTTAATGTTCTCATAGCCTCTTCGATTTCGCTCATTGTTAATTTGGCCATCATGTGCTTTTCAGGTGCCGTATTGATGTTGTCGTGCCCCTTTAGCTCTTCGCTAATGTATGTATGCTTATCTGCAGGGACCTCGATGTGGTTTGCTCTGGCATAGTGATCGATTGCGGCTTTCTTACCTGTGAGCAAGTTTTCGCCCTGCTTGATGGTAATTTGTTTGTTTGACGGGGTTTCGTCGTTCATGGCTCTGACTATCTTCCATAGCTTGTTCCCGTCTTTGTCCAGGTTTAGGCTTTCCGTTTTGTTTTTCCAGCTTTCTCTTCCTGTTTGCTTGAGAGTGTATTTGTATTTCGCCGCGGCGGCTTTGAGGGCGATATTAGCCTCCATAGATTGTTCTCGCTCTGCCATGGTCCTAGCATGTGTTACTGCATCTTCCGCTTTCTGCAACTCATCATTCCAGTAGGGCTTATAGTTTTTCCTAGCTCCTCTTGGGATGGTTTCAGTGGCGGCTTGCATAATTGCCTTGCTTAGGCTTTCCACCATGGGCTTCATTTTGTTGTTTCGTGTGTTGATGGTTTCACACAGCCCATCTGTCAGGATTGCAAATCTGTCCCAGTCGGCTCGTTTGTAATTCCAGCGTGGGAGCGGTTTTGTTTCCTGTGGGCCTACTTCCATATCGATGTCTAGCCTGATCGGCCTGTGGTCGCTACCTGCCAGTTGGTTTAGCACCTGGCGGCCTATTTTATGGTGGAACGGGGATCGACACGGTCATCCCCATAGTGACGAGGTTTATACGAAGCCTCGGACTACACCACAGCTAGAAATGTCCAGTCCACGGTGCCAACAATGGAATTAACGCCTCACGAATAGCTAACAACAACACTATGATGCTGCTAACTCACCGCATAGCCTTAAATAGTCACCTCTGACGATACATTTGGAAGGTTACAGTGGCGCTATTCTTTTCAATGCGACCACCAATGGGCTAAAGTTCAAAGATGAAAAGAAAATAACACATATAACAATAAAGGACCTAGTCAAACGTCCACTAGTGAACAGAAAATAGTACAACGAATAATGAGGAACCAATGTTACACTTCCGCTAGTCATGAGAATGCGCCAAGGTAAGTCAACAAATAACTTTTCTAGACATTGCAGACACGAATAATCGAGCAGCATAATTGACTTGATTATCATCTTTTCATTTATTACCGGCTTCTTCTCTTTATGCAGGTGGACTATTCATGTGATGCCAGACTATATTTCATCCCAGACAAGCAGGAAACAATTTATTTCATTGGCAAAACGCATATAGTGTGTCTTTGTACAACAGAGACTATCAATAATATCCTTATCGATGTAAAGGTAGTGTGTATATACAAGTTTTGGTACAGGCAGGAGATTAATTACAGTTGTGGCGCTATGTTCCCATTGAGGGCAAATATCAAGTATGTTGATGATTGCTGTTACAGGATGGAGATTAACTATAGTTGTGGCGCTATGTTCCCGTTGAGGGCAAGTATAAAGTATGTTGATGGTTGCTGTTACAAAACACGACAAATACGGCTCATACATGTGAAATTCCGTTTACAATTCACAAATGTTTGTTTCTAGCGGATTAACGACACGTTAGGTGAGTTTGAAACGAGAATTGCTTCCACTTTCCGACTAAAATGCAAATGGGACGAAAAAAATATGTCAAGACCAGCCACGCTATGACATATCAGAGTGAATATAAAAACAATCGAGAATAGAGAAATCAATAACAATTAGAGCTGAATTAATATATTCAAAAACAGCGAAACCATTATGACAGAAATAATGGAAAGAACAGACAAATTTCGACATGTCAGAGTTGATGTAATACCAGTAATAAAGATTAGTATGACATGTCAGAATTGATGTGAGAAAAGCTATCAAGAACCACTGATGTATAATAGGTCAGAATTGACGTGACAGCAGCAATCAAGAACAGTATAATATGTCAGAACTGAAGTGAGAAATACAATCAAGAACAACTTATGTATGAAAGGTCAGAATTGATGTGAGACTAGTAATCAAGTAGTACGCATGAAGTATGACATGTCAGAATTGATTTGACAGCAGAAATCAATAACAGTATTATATGTCAGAACTGATGTGAGAAATAGAATCAATAACAATTGATGTATGATATGTCAGAATTGATGTGAGACCAATAATCTAAAATAGTGTATGTCATATTTGATTTGAGATAAATAATCAAGGACACTTGTAGCATGATTTGCCAAATTAAAATGAGACTATTAATCATAAACAGTATTAACATATCAGAATTGATATGACCAGTAATCAAGAACAGTTTGGAATGACAGAATGGATAAAATACCAACAATAAAACAGTCACATTTTGTTAAATAATGAATATCACATTTAAACTATGATATTTCAGATTTGATGTGAAACTAGCAATCAAGAACAGCCATAAAAGATTAAATATCAGAGTTAATGTTAACGAAGTTGGTAGGGCTTACATACCAGGCGTGTTAAAATTAAAACCGGACTAATCTGCAACAAGTAAACAGACGTACTATGTGCATGATGACGTCACTTCGGGTGTAAACAGTACATACCAACCGTCAAATTTGCTTCAAAATTGTGTGAAACGGAATCCGTCCAGAGTCGATCAGCGAGCGGTGATTCGGTTTCTAACAGTGAAGAACTGGGCAACGATTTTTAAAGAACGATAGGAGTTAACGAGAGATCTTCTGAGACCAGGTCAGATGCATATTGTCTTCACCTTTGTCTTCAACAAACTGTTGTCACTAAACACTGCCTGCATTCTGCGATGAATGTCAACTGGTCGACATCCTTCAGCTGTTAGAAATCGAATCACCTATCACTGATCAATTCTGGACAGAATGCGTATCACACTCGTCATGTTTTCAACGATCTGGCGAGTAAACTATCAGTCGGAGGATAATGACATTTTGCAAACTTGACGGTTGATATGTACTGTTTACACCAGAAGTGACATCATCATGCACATCGTCCGTGTGTTCACTTGCTGCAGTTTTGTCTGGTTTCATTTGACACGCCTCGTATATCCAGTCCTGGAGCGTAATGTATACTGCACATGTCAAGATGAAAGAGCAAAGCAAGAAAGAAAATAGAATTGACCTAAAAAGTATTTTGCATATTTAAGGGTGTTGGTCTACTTAGTCTTGTTAAAGTAACCTTGACAACCTGGACACACAATAACAATTCAGCTCAAAGCCAATGCTGTTTAACAGAAACCAGTAATACGCGTCCCATGTTGCGTTTAGCTATATATTAAAAGAAATGTATATTTTTAAGGTTTATTTTCTGATGAAATTATTTTTTAAAATTTACTTTGTCTGTCAGCGTCATTGAATTAACGCTCTCTTGCATTTATGTTTTTAAATGTTCACAATTGTGTCAAAACATGTCTGATTTGATAATGATTCTAGTGTGTCGGTAAAGCACTGCACACACAACGCAGTATATATATATATATATATATATATATATATATATATATATATATATATTATGATGATGATTTTCGTTCATCATAAGTGATGAAGACCACTCTTTTTGTTCAGCTGTGTGGACAGTTGTCTCTTGCTATGTCCGCTGAATTGGGTGACATGCGCTGTGATTTGGATTAAAAGGAGATGAAACTGCGCCTTTTCTCAACCTCACTCTCTGGTTCTGAGCTACCTTTGGCTAGTGGCAAGATATTTATTGAGATGCCTGGAGATAGCATAGGATGCAGATTTTTCCTCAGGGTTTACTCCCGAAGCCTTTCCCGTAAACAGGTATCCTGCAAGGCAGCGAAGGGACGGATGCCATATAACGTGTGTCGTGCCTTTTCCATAACCACAAGAGATCGAAGGGACATCTCTCAACGTGTGAGTGTGTCTGTCATCTCTCCTCGACTATGTTCAGTACATTATTGTAGTGTCTAAATTTCTCACACGCCAATTACGTGACGTTCAGCCGTGTAAACTAGGCCGTGAAATTCGACACAGGTTTAAGCTTAGTGCCATTCATATAACCGATGTCCAGACCAGGAGAATCGGACGGAAGAAATCACAAAAAACGAACTAATTAACCAGTCCAAACGGAAACGACGCCACGTTTCCGTGAACACAAGTGTAAGTCGTCGACTAGTGTGAATTCCAGACAAATCCCTGGTTTGGCGATATCCATATTGAACCAAAACAGTAGAGCAATGTAGACATGCAGCCAGTTACGGCGCCATCTGTGTATACTATATGTATCAAGGAAATCAGAAGAATGGTAATGGCAATGCAGAGGCTGCACAAGCCTAGTACACTATGGCAGAATAACAGCAAATTATCAAAAGTAACAATTTTGTGAACCTGTATTTTCGGTGGCAGCGTACGGTTGTTAAACATGGACAGTTTCCAAAACTTTAAGGAAAAGAATCGAGTCCTTTTAGTCGAAATGTTTTAGAAATGTTCTGAAAATAAATTAGACCGACAAAAGAATAATGCAAACGTTCGACAATAATTGGGCATAGAGGAGAATTGGTTCAGAGATTCCATCATAAACAGAAAATTGAAATAGTTTTGCACCACATCAAAAGACACAACGGTCTTAAGAGAAAGGTAATGGCAGGTGTAGTGCTAGGTAAAAGGAGCACAGACAGTACAAGAGGGCGATGATATCAAGGTATCAAAGATAGCTTGAGTATGATTATGGAGTAGGCTCGCGATTTGGCAATAGATCGATTTCTTTGTGATCAGACGGGCTGTGATGGTAGTAAAATACATGTTACATCGTGATGATGATATAAACATCGCATATATATGTAAATATATATATATATATATATATATATATATATATATTTACACATCAAATGAAATATACAAGACAAACTATGCAGGATACGTTCATGTACACACAAATACTGCGCCACCAGCACGTGTACATACCGTAAATCCACAAGCGCGATGCACACCGAAATAAACACGAACACACATGAACAACAATCGCGTTTCCCGAAAAAAAAAACACACACACACGCACGCACGCACGCACGCACGCACACACACACACACACATACATACACACACATTTTACACACATTTTAAAACACACACGCTCGCACACACAGTTACCACACGCACAACACCGGGTGTAATTTTTTTAAATAAAAAACCAAACGACCCAAATCTATCTCAAGCCATTATAACGCGTTTATCGGGGTACCAACAAATCGTTTCGTGATATAAACATATCAGGTTTGGCAATTCTAGCCATTTTTCTGCGTTCAACTTGAACATGCTATCGATTTCGCCTGCTCTTTGTTTTTCTGAGCGCCATATTTCCAGCACTATATAATATATGTATTTTTTTCTAATCTAAATTGCTCATTTCCTATATTACAACAAAATGTGTAGTCATATACCACGTGGAGTCAGAAAATTAAGATGGTCGTTTCGTGAGATGGGTTATGGTAATTGGCAATATTATTTTTTATACAATAATTAATGTGGTTTGTTTCTTTTCGCTTGGTAGGTGCACATATAAAGATCAAATGGTCTTGCAAATACGATCCTTTACAGAAAGGTGCAAGGCAGACGACGAAGCAATCATCTCAAAAATGGATGGGAGGACAACATAAAAGAATGGACCAATCTCCGACCAGAGGAGGCACAGGCAGCGGCCTCTTACAGAAAGATATGCCATGGGATTGGGGGATGTCTTCATGTGTGCCTCTACGACCTCACCGGTTACGGGATAAACTGACTTGACCTGATACACTAGTATATATTTTTTATTTGGAGCAGATTTTCGGTTTATATCCTTGTCATTATTACATCCGATTCATCCATTTTGAGTTGATAGGAGACGTAGTTTTACATCCTGATGTGCCCAGTCATATATGTTGGCTATATTGCGCTTAATTATTTTTAATGTGATTGCAAAATCAGGAGAAGTGCATACGAATTGTAAACCTATTTAAACCAAGAATGTTATATTACACTTCACTGAAATTTGCGATCTCAAAGGCTATAGACTATGTCTCTACATGTTTAATCAGCGACAGAGGGTGTGATAATGTTCATGACTGTTTTAACGGTTGCAGTACAAACGCATGCTTCAAGACAATAATGACAAGACAGAATAGCCTTCAAGAACGCCTGACTGTTACCAATAATTCTCTCTGTTTGAGAAACGTGCAATATATGTCTGGCGATGCGCGTATTGAAGGTCAAGAGTTTCTACACGTTAGAAACGCATGAAGGTCTATCCCATCAAGTGCGCAATATTGTCTATAAAGTCAAGAGCAAACGAGTGTCTGCCTCGTCAAGAACAGGCAAGTGTATATGAGGTCAAGAGCAAACGAGTGTCTATCAGGACAAGAGTACACGAGTGTCTGCCTCGTCAAGAGCAAACGAGTGTCTGCCACGTCAAGAACACACGAGTTTCTATGATGCCAAGAGCAAACGAGTGTCTGCCTCGTCAAGAACAGGCGAGTGTATTTGAGGTCAAGAGCAAACGAGTGTCTGCCTCGTCAATAGCAAACGAGTGTCTGCCACATCATAACACACAAGTGCCTATGAGGTCAAGGGCAAACGAGTGTCTATCAGGACAAGAGTACACACGTGTCTGTCCTATCAAGAACACACGAGTGTATGTCCCATTAAGAACACACGAGTGTCTGTCACATGAAGAGCACACGAGTGTCTGTTCCATCCAGAACACATGAGTGTCTGCCCCTTTCAGAACACCAGTGTCTGCCTCTTTCAGAACACATGAGTGTCTGCCCAATCAAGAACACAAGAGTGTCTGCCCAATCAAGAACACACGACTGTCTGTCCCTTCAAAGACACACGAGTGTCTGTCCCATAAAGAACACCCGAGTATCTGCCCCATCAGGAACACTTGAGTGTCTGCCCCATCAAGAACATACGAGTGTCTGTCAGGAAAAGAACTCCACAAGTGTATGTACCATCAAGAACACACCAGTGTCTGCCTCATCGAGAATACACAAGTGTCTGTCCCATCAAGAAAACACGAATGTCTGCCCCATCAAGAACAAACGCCTTCCTCGTCAAGAACACACGAGTGCCTGCCAGAACCAGAACACACGAGTGTATGTCCCATCAAGACCACACGAGTGTCTGTCCTATCAAGAACACACGAGTGTATGTCCCATTAAGAACACACGAGTGTCTGTCACATGAAGAGCACACGAGTGTCTGTCCCATCCAGAACACATGAGTGTCTGCCCCTTTCAGAATACACCAGTGTCTGCCTCTTTCAGAACACATGAGTGTCTGCCCCATCAAGAACACAAGAGTGTCTGCCTCATCAAGAACACACGATTGTCTGTCCCTTCAAGAACACACGAGTGTCTGTCCCATCAAGAACACACGAGTATCTGCCCCATCAGGAACACTTGAGTGTCTGCCCCATCAAGAACATATGAGTGTCTGTCAGGAAAAGAACTCCACGAGTGTCTGTCTCATAAAGAACACACGAGTATCTGTCCCATCAAGAGCACACAAGTGTATGTCCCATCAAGAACACACCAGTGTCTGCCTCATCGAGAATACACAAGTGTCTGTCCCATCAAGAAAACACGAATGTCTGCCCCATCAAGAACAAACGCCTTCCTCGTCAAGAACACACGAGTGCCTGCCATAACAAGAACACAAGAGTGTCAGCCCCATCAAGAATACACGAGTATATGTCCCTTCAAGAACACACGATTGTCTGTCCCATCAACACACACGAGTGTCTATCCCATCATAAACACACGAGTGTCTGTCCCACCAAGAACACACGAGTGTCTGTCCTATCAAGAACACACGAGTGTTTGTCCCATCATGAACACACGAGTGTCTGTCCCACCAAGAACACACGAGTGTCTGTCCCACCAAGAACACACGAGTGTCTGTCCCATCATAAACACACGAGTGTATGTCCCATCAAGAACACACGAGTGTCTGTCCCATCATGAACACACGAGTGTCTGTCCCACCAAGAACACACGAGTGTATGTCCCATCATAAACACACGAATGTCTGTCCCACCAAGAACACACGAGTGTCTGTCCCACCAAGAACACACGAGTGTCTGTCCCATCATGAACACACGAGTCTCTGTCCCATCATAAACACACGAGTATCTGTCCCACCAAGAACACACGAGTGTCTGTCCCACCAAGAACACACGAGTGTCTGTCCCATCAAGAACACACGAGTGTCTGTCCCATTAAGAACACACGAGTGTCTGTCCCATCATAAACACACGAGTGTCCGTCCCACCAAGAACACACGAGTGTCTGTCCCACCAAGAACACACGAGTGTCTGTCCCACCAAGAACACACGAGTGTCTGTCCCACCAAGAACACACGAGTGTCTGTTCCATTGTCTGCAAGCAGTTGTGCTATGCTTGTCTTCATCTACGCGAGATTCACTACTACAGGGATCACGCCAATTCCAACTTTGCCATGCATACTTAAACAGTATGTTTAAGTGAGAAATGCATAATAGAAGCAGAGACGTAACTGGCATGACTGCGAAAACCATAAGAAGAAAACTCGAACTATTGCTAAAGAGTAAAGATAAATGACACGTTGAGAGCTGAGATTTTTGAAAATAAATATTTTATTATCTGATTGGGCAATGGTTTTGATTACAGGGAAGAATGCAGTGATGACGTAATTAAATTGATGATTTCGAGCGAGAAAGAGAAAGAGAGAGAGAGAGAGAGAGAGAGAGAGAGAGAGAGAGAGAGAGAGGTAAGAGAAAAATAAAACGTAAATATATGAAAAATGCTCGCCTGAAATTTTTAAAAAAAAGGTATCAAAACCATGACAACCGAAATTCCTGGTCGAGGCATGAAACAATGCTGTAGTGTTTGGTCCTGATTGTGAGTGACACAACACTTAGACAATATTGCAACACCAAACCTACGATTTGTATGACACAGCGTGAATTGGTTCAGGTGATCTAGATAGATGTAACTAGCATTGTTCTTTTAGGAGTCTCTTAAGACAGAGTGAATCTCTATTGATTTTAGATTTGTTGCGTTTGAATCTTACATTATTCATTTGGTTGAGCCTATTTCCTTTTTATTTGTTGGTTGTGTTTGTTCTGCCATTAATAAAGGGATTCCAGGAGAAGCGACCATTACGTGTGCTAGTGTATGGGTATCAGTTAATGTAGTTCTACAGAACTGTCGACGTGGATAAAGTGTTAAAGACATTATTGTACTAATTCTCACTTTGCAGTCAATTTGAGATCACATCTCACAACACAAGATGATTTCGCCATCTCCACTTACTATGGGAAACTATTATTATGACTTCATTTTTGTAATAGACAAATATGAATGCAAAAGTTGCAAAGGACGATGCATAAAAGTAAAAAGTAATGGGAGATAGTGCAGGTGGGCTTATAAATAAGGATGGTGAACAGTTAATAATTGACTGCACCTTCAACAAAATATTCATTGAAGTAACTATCTTCTCAAAAGAGAACATCCACAATAATAATTGCACCAACAAGTGAAGATATTGATTACAAGATGTAAACGTAAGAATAGGCGCAGATGTACAGAGTATGCATCACGTCGTTGTCAGAGCTGCGGTCCAAAGATAGCAAAGCTAAGCAAATATTATATATTTCAAGTGGATAATTTCTCTACAAAGAAGGAGTTATCTGACTACCAAAAGTCAGGATAATATACTAATGTGGACGACAAGGCAAAAGCAAATTTTTAAAACAGGTAGAGAATGTAGCAGACAATACTTTGGATTCCGTGATAAGAAGAAGCGAGATTAGATAATATCCGGTTCACGTACTAGGCTGATAAGCGAACGGCGCGAGGCTACACGGTGAGAGATTACGGCCGAACGCCTCTAAGCCAAAATCCCGCCCAAAAGCAGCTCAGCACGAATGCAAAGGGAGGCTTCGACGTGGTGGGGACCTGGGGCCACCGCTCCAGCCCCGCCCGGTCAAGCCACAGAATGAGGTCTCTGCCGTCCGCTGATCAAAGCGGGCGGGAAGCTGCTCGATATTCACCCCATACGGCGATGAAGTATGAAACGATTTGTAGAAGACTTAGTTCTCGGTCGGGGTGCCCTAAGCAGTAGATCAGCTACCTCGCTGCGAACTGCTGAGACTCAACCCTTGACCATGAGATATGTCCGCTCCCCAGGCGAACAACATCTCCGTGCAAGACCAGGCTTGTCCCCTGGTCAAATGCACTATTTCGAGAGGAATCACAGGTCGCTGACATTTGGTCCACGTGCTTGGCTGATAAGCTACCATCTGAGGGATTACGGCCGAACGCCTCTAAGCCAGAATCCCGTCATAAATCTCAGCACCGCTATGATGGGAGGCTACGACATGGCTGGGGCTTGCGTCCCGGCCCGATCGAGCCGCAGAAATGCACCTGGTAAAATGCACTCCTGCCTCGCTCTTTGCCTCTGTCTGCTATCAGTCATTCCAATGGACGCAGAAAAGATGCAGTCCAGCGGACATTGCACCTCCTGCCCTATTGTGACAACCTCCCGGGTGGCGGGGAATGCTAGGCGTACCATCACTGCAGATGAGCCGAGAAAATAAAGGGAGCAAAGAGATACCTCACTCACATGCATATGCTACATTTCTGGTAGGACGTGACGATCCTGGGACAAAGTCACACTGGACTGCCTCTCTTCCGGGATAGTACAAACTAGTACATAGTCCATCATATCATTGCCAAACCCTTTAGACACGAGTAGGGAAGACTCGATAGTCCTGCAAGACAACTTCCCAAGAGAGACAGCTCTGACCAAAAACAACTGCTGCCTTGCAGTTAGGCTGGGGACAGCCAAAGGCTAAGGAGGGCAACCCTACAGAAACGCCTGTTGAAATCGGATGCACTGAGCCACAGGCTAACAAATTAAAACAGTGCAACGTAAATATCGCTGTAAACAGCGTACGATGAAGAAGAAGAAGAAGAAGATAATATCCCAAACAAGATATAGCATTAGAAACATTAACATACTTCAGATAACAAACACCTCAATAAAGAAGTAAGGTGTCAAACTTGAGCCAACGAAAGGAAACTTTTTGATGACCTTGCAAGACAGGCAAAAGATTATTATTATTATTATTATTATTATTATTTTTATTATTATTATTATTATTATTATTATTAGTTACCCATCGCAAGCGATGATGGCGATATCAACATACAGTTTTGTCTTGATGATGAATCTTGCGATGTATTTGGATTATAGTGAGGAAGAATCTGCGCTTGTCATCTGCCTCACTCTCTGCACCAGAGCTACATTGGACCAGTGGCAAGAAATTAGTCAAGACTGGAGGCAACTCTGGATGTCACAGCACTACAGCACTAGAAAGTGAATAAATAACTCTAAATCAGATGAATTCGATTCTTAGGAACATGGGGAGGAATTGCATCACCATATATCAGTGACAAGAAACAAAAAGAGCAGAATATTTAATGGGAATGTTAAATAAGAATTCACCTGAGACGAATGTAAATATTTCTGAAGTAAAAGATAACCGAATTGTAAACATGCATTCATGGAAGGGACGTAAATGGCAATTCTACCAAAAAGGCTGAAGAATGTAATAAACTAAGGTCACGGCAACTTGAACCCATAGCTTCTTTTGGAACGGACGTAGAGTTAGCAGTACATGAATAATGGCGATGATGATAATCATGATGATGATACTAATTATGATGTCATGTGCCATCTCCGCATCGAAGCTTGGCTGCAATGGGCCGCCAATATGCTATGTTTCTTGTCTTGATGATTCACTGAAACAGAGTAGGCGTATTGGAATCATCATTCAGACTACACCAACTAGGCTTAATTCACTATTCTCTCAGTATCCAGCAATATAGCGAGTAGGATAATAATTTAAAGATTATATACAGCATTCAATTGTCTTAAGGAACATATCGATTCACAAGAGATAGAGCATTTTTTTTTTAAATTCTCCTTATTTCTCCATTCTACAAGGCGTTGCACTGCGGTATTTTATGTTGCGCCCGTTGGCAAAGTGCATTCGACTTCAGCATGCATTTTATGTAAGTGTATGCCTTCTCCTGCATTTTCTAAGGGTTTACTTGCTCGGGGTAATGACCGGTGCTGTGATGGGTATCGAGCCCAGTACCTTCGTCTTGTGAGCCTTGTCACTTAACCACTTGCCCACGCCGTCCCGATAGAGTAGTAAATAAGTTTACTCTTGTGTGGGCCCTGAAGAGAACGCTATGTGGCGGCTTGCAGTATATTACTTCATATCCCGTTCGTGCTGATGAAGGTGGGCATACGTCTTACAGGCGGGTGTGCTATGCGTGGCTTTATCTGCGTATGGCTCACTGTGATTGGATCGCATCGATCTCCCTCCTCGTTAACCAGGCTGCAAAGAAAAACAGACAGTTTCCAGAGAGAACTACCAGTTCTTGACCAGTATGTGTTGTTACTGTTGTTGTTGTTGAGTGCTCATAATGAGTAAGTTGACTCTTTTTTGTGCACCCGAAAAGGCAGTTAAGGGGCGGGTTGAAATAGTTCTTCTCACATCCTGAGAGCGTGTGGTCATCATATTTTGCATGACTCCAACTAACATGTCTGATTAGTATGTTTTGCCTAACCCTGACTAGCATGTGTGATCAGTATATTTTGTCTGACCCTGACTAACATGTGTGATCTGTATGTTTTGTCTGACCCTGACTAACATGTGTGGTCAATATGTTTCTTCTGACTAACATATCTGATTAGTATGTTTCGCCTAACTCTGACTAACATGTGTGATCAATATGTTTTGTGTGGCCCTGACTAACATGTCTGATCAATTTGTTCGGTCTGACCATGACTAACATGTGTGATCAGTATGTTTTGCCTGACCCTGACTAACATGTGTGATCAATATGTTTTGTCTGACCTTGACTAACATGTGTGATCAGTATGTTTCTTCTGACCCTGACTAACATATCTGATTAGTATGTTTGGTCTAACTCTGGCTAACATGTGTGATCAATATGTTTTGTGTGGCCCTGACTAACATGTCTGATCAGTATTTTTCGCCTGATCAGACATTAGTTTTTGAGCCTCATCACAAATGTTACATTGAGTGTTAAGTAGAGCGTCCAAACATTCGAAGGGATAACATAACTATGAATAAGATTTCATTCAGCAATCATTCTCTTGGTAACTGTAATTGACAAGATTAATGGCTAGATGCGCATCAGGGAGACTACCCAAGAGGAATTAGTAGGACATTACTTTCTACATTTGCTTTTTTGAGGAATATTCAGATGGCATTGAAGCCCTATTCGCACGATCACAAAACAAGCACATTCAACAGAAAACTGACACGTGAAACGGAACACTAATATCAAGACGTCAGAAGTTATAACACTAACAAATATTACACCAATTAAGGAGGGAAAGAAGAAGAACTAACAGACGGACAGTGTACTTCCATCTGGAACAAAGTTCTGGATATTAACAGAAACAAATACTTGTCTAAATTATCATCTGTCCACACAACTTGTCTAACGGAGATTAATAGAATGTCTTAGAGTAGCATCATCATCAACCTGCAAGTGTTTTGCCATGAGTGACCAGGACGATGTTCATAGCATCGTAACCGATACACACTAGAAGAAGATCAGTTTTGTCCTAATTATAGAACCAGATACCATCACCAGAAGCGTTATCCAATAAACTTCAGAGAGAGTGCAAATAATGAGAGGCCGATCTATGATAATTTGACAACGAGTCATATAAATCTAAATGAAAATCATGAACCGAAGCTGGGGTGAGAAAGAAGCACCATACTACGGGAGACCAAAGACCGATTGAAATGTTAGGACTGTATTGTAGCCCTTAGAAGCGCCATCAGACTTGACAGTCACTGATCGCATTGCTAGTCATGAGCCAAAGATCTAAGAAGGATATGATCTGATTACATTGAAATCACGTTCATATCTTTCATCAAGTATCATGTGACTACCTCACTTTTCTCTTTTCCCGTGAGTCCTTGTTAAGCACATATTTAGCTTTATGTGTATGTTTTTTTTTACCGAGAGTATACCTTATCTTTATCAACTGTCTCACATTAATTGATCTCCGTCGTATTGGTTACTTACCTCTCTTCTGCTTGTCAACGATTGGTAGGATTTTATCAAATTTTGTTGATAAGAATTATATCGCAAGAATTTTGTGAGTATTTACCCATAGGATTATACGTGTTGGCATGGTCATTTGCAGTACGTAGGTCATGTGCTATCAAGGTCTATTAGTACAAGTATGTCATGTACTGTCAAGGTCTGTTAGGGCAAGTATGTCATGTACTATCAATATCACTTAGGGCAAGTATGGCATGTACTGTCAAGGTCTATTAGGTCAAGTGTGTCATGTATTGTCAGGGTTAATTTAAGGGGAACTAGAAAAATACAGACCTAAAAACACTCTTTAAACTGTATCACTTGTTTAAAAACGATGTGATGTGATCGATTCTATGTCATTTCAA
Organism: Ariolimax columbianus; assembly: GCA_036924085.1. NCBI lineage: Eukaryota > Metazoa > Mollusca > Gastropoda > Stylommatophora > Arionidae > Ariolimax > Ariolimax columbianus. The sequence goes on along the minus strand of JAVGWX010000004.1, from coordinate 19,032,426 downwards.
TATTTTTGTCAATGAAGAGGACTGACAGACTGTTAGGCCGTCTGATGTTGTGGCCATCATCGCTTGGCAATGGACAATAACTTTAGATGGAAAATTATCAAATCTAAAATCTAGTAAGAAGTGTAAGTTCTGAAGAAATGTCAACCGATAAAAATACAAGAAAAACGATCAAGAAACAATATATTTTCAACCTTTAAACTCCTCCCAGTAAATACATTTATCAACAAAGAGAACGAGAGAGAGTGAGGGAGAGAGAGAGACATAGAGAGAGCGAGAGAGAGAAAGAATTGGAAAACGTACAGAGTGACAACAATAACAAATACTTAAAAACAAATTAAGGAATTCGCTAGAAGAGATATTTAGAAGATAATCACGCAACGAATGCACTACTTAAAAAACCTAACCATAGTATAGCGAAAACAATATCACAGACGATAATATTTTCAGTTCACTCCAAGTGACTTTGTGATTGTTCTTGCTTCTTTCTTCATTTACAAGACGCAGAGTAGACATTTGTTTTGTTTCATATCATGATTACAATTTTTTAATTTGATCAAAGTAGCAACACTTGAACCAGTTACAGTTTACGCCGTGTCGAGAAGACCAGACCAACGTCAGGGTAAGATGAAGCATATGGATCAAGTCTACCAACCCACGTCGGCGCCGTTCTCCCTGAAAACAGGCTGTATAACAACAGTCTGACCAATGAGGTGAGGATCGACACTGCCCTCTACATAGCTATGACCGTATTGAGAAGTCCCAAATTGCACCACAGCCAAAAGGACCCCGACCAACCCCCTCAAGTGTATCTCAGGATTAAGAAAAGCAAATCAGCATCAAGGTGTAACCCAGCACGAGTAGCGTCGAATAACATCCTCAAGAGTTAAATTAACTCAACATGAGTTACTTCGAACAACACCATCAAGAGTTAACTTAACGCAACACGAGTAGCTTCGAACAACATCATCAAGAGTTAACTTAATTCAACACTAGTAGCTTGGAACAACAACTTCAAGAGTTAACATAACGCAAGTAACTTCGAACAACAACATCAAGAGTTAACATAACGCAAGTAACTTCGAACAACATCAAGAGTTAACATAACGAGAGTAAATTCAAACAAGAGCATCAACATACCTCGTGTAAACTGAATTCCTGTATTAATGTTGGTCCTCTTACATATTTGGTGTGATTTGTTGAAGTAGATACGAGTTGATACAAATTACCTGTTGCTAAGTTACAGTGTGTGTCAGTCACCCACACACATTGAGGTTGTCACTAATTTCATCAAATACCTCTAAACAAATTTGCATTTCTGCTTGTTTATGTTCTTTCGTTTGTTCTGTTACTATCGACGTATGTTTTCAATTGAAATTCATGTCACTCAATTACTTGTACAAGTTCATGGTACGTTTCCTATTCTGACTCCCACAAAATATATAATCGAAACAGCGTTAAATTCGCACAATATATTTGCTAGCACGACAGTGCCAAGATAAATGTCGTTTGACAATCTCGCGGTTCTGGACTGGAGGGCTAGTTTTGTCGTGGCCAGACTTGGAGAGAGTAACAAACTGGGTCAACGCCTCGTTGCCCTGGTGCGAGAGTTGAAAGTGTAGGCTGTGACGCGATACTAATAACAACCTTTATGTTTGTGTAAGTTTATCGGAGCTAATCTTCTAGCTGATAAAATGACGGATGTTGCGTTCTGATCCGCCGGTAATTGTGATACAATTTGATGTTTCACGGTTTACATTACATTACATGTTTTGCAGTAATAACAAAACTTCCAATGTATCTAGAAAAACATGTCACGTTACAAACCATACAACACGATAACAATAAAAACAATTATGTTTTAAAATGCTAAACAAACAAAATAATTCAGTTAAAATTCATTTTCAGTCCGCCTTGACAATCTCACTTAAGACGAATTGCGATACAATCATAGATATTTTAAAACTTATATTCAGATGTTGCATCAATCACCGTAATACTGTTTTACTTTAATTATCCTTACTTGATGCAATAACAACAAACCTCGTGCATGGTTTTCTATAATTCTTCATGTATTAATGCATTTATGTGTCTGAGTTATATTTGAGAAAGGGGAGCAAGAAGTGATACGAGAAGTGACACATTTGGACGGTAACTTAACACTATGTAATTTACTTTGTTTAGTCTGTGTTGAGCAGAACCAGAGTTCTAGAATGAGGAGAGAATAGTTATATGTTGGTAGAAGAGAGAGATACCAGGGCTATACAGGAATGTCGACACTTACAGGGAAAGTGGGTACAATAAGTTGAAAATATAAATATTAACAAAGTATGGTAGCTATAAATAGAAAATGAAAGTAAAGAGCATAATTAAGAACAATAAGGGAAAAATAAAAACAAGAACAGTGTGAAAGCTCTAAATATAAATTAAAAGTAGAGAGCACAAATATGAACAATAAGTGGAAAATATAAATAGAAACAATGTGTGGCGATTATAAATATAAATTGAAAGTAGGGAGCACAAAAAAGAACAAGAAGTAGAAAATATAAACAAGAACAAAGTATGGTAGTTATTCATAGAAATTGAAAGTAGGTAGTTGCATTGAAAACCATAAGTGGAAAAAATATATTGGGACAAAATATGGGAACTATAAATTAAAACTAAAAGTGGATAGTAGAAATGAGAGTAGGTGGAAAGTATAAATAGGAGCAAAATATGGGGACTTTAAACTAAAACTGATAGTGAGTGGTAGAAATGAAATTATAAATATAGAAAAAATGTGGAGATACTTACTTACTTTCCGTGTCCAAGCACCACGTTATACTGAATGCATCCAGTATTCAGCGAAATAATAACTGAAATGAGAATTAATAGCGAGGAATAGAAATAATTGCTGAATATGGGAAATAGAAGAAAACAATTTATTAAGAACTGAAATTGGAAGGAGATGAATGTGAAGGACAGAAAAAACCAACAAAATGTGGGCTTAGATATGTGGATCTAAATGTAGAATATAGAAAGGTGAACTAAGCGTGTGGAAAAGGAACTTAAAGTTAGGTGAAAAAAAAATGGAATGTAGAATATTAAAAAAAATGGAATGTAGAATATTTAAAAAAAAGAAATTCCACTTAGAAACGTAGAATTTTGGCAACGCAGAGGTCACATAATCTGACGTAACTATGAGCGAATATCACCAAACCAACACAAAGTGACAATTTTGAGAACCTGTGATTTTCCCGTGACAGCATATGGCTGCGAAACATTATCCCAAAGTCCTAGGAGTCCTTTAAGTCTAAATGTTATAGAAAAGTCCTCAGATAAGATTGGACTCAAAAAAGAAGAATGCAGAAAATCGAGTTGAGTTTGGCATACTGGAGAACTAGTTCATATCTGTCACAATGAACAGAACATTTGACTACTTTGACCACATCAAAAGACACAATGAATGGCATTGAGAGAACGGTAATGGATGGCATGGTGCCGGGCAAGAGAAGCAGATGCAAACCAAGAAGGCGATGGCACCAAAATGTCAAGGATCGCTTGGGCATGACTCTGGAAATTTATCAAGAAAACGAGTTTTTTCAGACCTGCTGTAGTTGGATCAACGTTTTACAAAGGGAATGCTACTTGATGAATGCATAATTGAGGTGGGGATTAGAATTGATAAATAAGGGTGAGGGAGGGGAAGCAATGATAATTGACAGAGGATTAGAAATAATAATTACCTTTGTTGTTGTTTAATGCCTACAATCAGAAGGCAGTAATACTGACTAGAAAAAGCAGAACGATGCCTCAGCCTAATACAAGGGGCTTGTCATGTCTTTACCCTGACTATGAAAGAGTAGGAGGAGAAAGTTGAGATTTGGCACATATGTAGCTCATTGAATTTGTACTGGACTTAAGAAGTATGAATTTCTCTCCTTTATGGGTTTACCCGGTATGGTGCATGGCGCAACACACCATATTTAACCGGATTTTCTACCCCTAAAATTCTTGATGTTGCAGGGGAAAATACTTACAGAGATACACAGGGAGATGGAACAAGTGTTTGAGGAATGCTGTCCTTCGTATGATTCTGTAAAAATATGGTGTAGGCAGTTTAAGTGTGGCCGTTCCCATGTTGGTGATCTTTCAAAATCAGGAAGACCTTTCTCAGAGTACAGCGATGTAAATGCTGCAAGAGTGAAGAAAATCATTGACCAGGAAAGGAAAAGGACAATGCAGAGTTATCTAGGTCGGCAAAGCTGAATGAAAGTACAGTTTTTAGAATTTCACACAAAAAACTGAACATGAGAAAAGTGTGTGGGTACTGCGTCTTGCGTCTGCTGACATGTGAACAGAAATAAATGAGTGTTGATTGTTGTTGCCGGTTGCTAAAAATGTGTCGGTCAAAAAACATGTTGCCGACCATGGTGACAGTAGATGAGACTTCTGTTCACCATTATGACCCAGAATCTAAAATTTCCCGCATGCAGGGGAAAACCACGGGCTCACCAACACATGTCAAGCCAAGAGCACAGAAATCTGCAAGAAAAGTGATACTGACTGTTTTTTTGCGACGTTAAATGTGTCATATTGAAAGATTACCTGCCTCATGGCAACACGGTTAATGTGAATTATTATGCAGATCTCATTACCAACTAAGAAAGACTGTGATCAGAAAACGAAGGTTAGCGCGCACTCAAAATCTGCCTTTGCCTCACGACAACGCTCCCTCCCATAAAGCAAGGCTTGTGCTGCAAACAGTCAAAGGTTTGAATATTCAAATTCTTCCACATCCACCATATTCTCTGGATTTAGCTCCATCCGACTTTTTCCTTTTCCCAAAACCTAAAAAAACAGCTGAAAGGAAATCATTTTGACAGTGACGAAGATGTCGTACTGGCTTGTGATAACTGGTTTAGTTTGAAAAATAGGTTACTTTATTCCGTAGGTCTTTTTAAGGTCGCGCAGAGATGGCAGAAATGTATAAATTCATGTGGTCGCTACATTGAGAAGAAATAAGCACTGTGCCAAATTTCAACGTTTTCCTCCTACACCTTCGTGGTCAGGGTAAAGACTTATGATAAGACCCTTGTATAGGTGTAACTTATGAAGAGGTCAAGAGGTGTGTCAGGTGGAGGTACAAGAATACGTGGTTACCCGAGCATCCAAGACGATAACAAAATGGTGCTTAATATAAGCTCAACATGGCCAAACAGGTATCCCTACAGGCCACAGCAGGTTACGAAACCATTTATTCAATATGTTTAAATTAGGATATACCGATGAGTGTGTCGGCAGCACTGATAAAATGATTGCTGAATATCTGCTGCAGAAGTGTTCAACATATGAGTTAAAGAGGATACACATTTTGCAATTTCCGTTACCGATCCAATACAAGCTCTATGGAGATACCGATGACCTCGTGCGGACGACTGCTTTCTTTCGGGATATTAAAGTTGACGTCTGACAGCATACGGAGAACAAGAAGAAGAAGAAGAAGAAGAAGAAGAAGAAGAAGAAGAAAAAGAAGAAGAGGAAGACGAAGAAGAAGAAGAAGAAGAGGAAGACGAAGAAGAAGAAGAACAACAACAACAACAACAACAGGACGAAGTACACGAAGTAGAACAAAAAGGAGAGAAGAAGAAGAATAAAGAAAAAGTAGAAGAAGAAGATAAAAGAACTGAAAATGGGAATAGAAATCAGAGCTGAAAGTGAAGAAGTTAAAAAGAGCTTAAATAGGATATTCAAATTGTGTTGGAAATTACAAGTTGTTATTTTCAATGTTGACGTGACTTGGGGAAAAAAATATGACACGGACTGAAACATTTAGGCTTTACAGAAAGAAAGTGTCGGTGGATAATGTGCGCTAAACATGATAAAAGGACACTCACACGACAAGAAAACAAGACATAAGAGAGAGACATGAGGCTAAAGTGCACTTAACAAAGAACAGTGGTAGAGAATTCTAGAACACTAGGCTTATGAACGTTTAAGGCCAAAATGCACATTGCGATAAACAGTGGAAGAAAGGTCAAATCACATGTAACGTCATAGGTTAGTCTCAACAAGACAGACCAAAAAGATTAAAATGGGAAAGTAATGGTTGCAAAACAGTGTTCTTATGAAATCGAAATGAAAATGAGAAAAGAAATGATCTGATATATTTGATCTTCAAACGATACTAGAGTTTAGGCCTTCTAGCGTGTGTATTGATTAGTAAGCACAGGCTGTCTACACCTTATGTATTCTAGAGGAACCGATGGAATCATTTTCAAGCCTCGGCGAATCCTACCGTAAGAATTATTATATTCGGTGATCAAAGATACGTTAGCGGAATAAGTAAACTGTCACAATAATAGTCTCATAATAGTTGTCTGCCACGCCCGCGTGGTGGTGGGGCCTTGAAGATGAGGAAATAGCGCTGTAAACCTGCCAAGCATGCTGTAAAAGACGATTAAGGAGGGCTAGGCACGGGTCTGCTATCCCATACTGTAAAAATGTAGGCCACACAAGAAACTACAAAACTGATATTCTAGGACTGACTGAAACAGGGTGGAAAGTAGTTGAGAAAATTAAACTGAGCATATGGGACTTTTTTTTACGTTCGCCTTATTTCTCTATTACACAAGAAGGTGTCCGTTGCACTATGTTTTTATTGTTCCCCTGTCGAATCAGTGCATCTGACTTCGTCATTCATTTTATGCAGAGGTCTGCTTTCTCCTGCATTTTCTAAGGGTTTTCTTCCTCAACGTAATGGCCGGCGCTGTGATTGGGGAGCAAAACCAGCACTTTCGGGTTGTTACTGTGTCACTTAACCTCCATCCCACGCCATGCCCTATATATGAGAAAATAGTGCTGACCCCAGGATACACTGAAGAAGAGGAATACAATAGGGAATGTGTGGCTCCAATGCTGCCAAACGGGAATAAAAAGCACTTATCAAATGGTAGACAGCACAACCTTGAATGGTACTAGTTACTTTCAAAATTGTCATGAAGAAGATGTTGATAAACATTATCCGATGTAATGAAGCTGCCAAGCACAGGGGCCGAAGAAGTAGCAATAAATGGGCTGAGAGCAGCTAGCATCTCATAACTGGCTGCTTGCATAAGGGTCAGCGAACCACAGCAGACCGGGACCATTTCCCGCCTCAAAACTACGGCTCTGAAAACAGACTATACTTGTGGCAGTCTGGATAAGAGAATAGAGATCGCATTTGGAAGGCAAACCCGGTGCCCAAAAAGGTCAGCTGAAATACTGTGTCGCAAGGAAAAAACATTATGCCGCAGCCTTGCTGTTAACTATGGTGCAACGTTTCAACCTTCTTTTTAAGACGAATGTCGAATAAGAAGAACCAATGACAAATAAGACACAACCCAAGAAGAATATTCCACCAGACTTTATAATATGTGGGATAAAAGGAAGAGAGAAAACTTGTTGATTTGTTCGGACATCTAATTGATGCGATTAAGAATGATAATATCTAGTTTGAAAAGATTGAATACAAACTTGGATTCGAGATGTTAAATGAAGTTTGAGAGTTACTGATTGACTTCGCTAAATCAACTTGTGGCTGTTGCAACGTGTTTCCACTTTAAAGAATACTTAAATTAACATTGATGTCAGTAGACCACAGGACTAAAACTAGATTGATCATATACATATATATATATATTACAAGTTTAGATCATCATTACACGAAGTAGAATTATATAGAGGAGCATACGTAACATCAGACAACCATCTTCTCAAAGCCACAATCAAAATGAAACTGAAAAGGAATACATTAATACATGACTGCAGATCAAATTCAATGTTGGATTCTTTAGGATCAAGGATATGAAAGGTATATTAAAAGTTACGATATCATATAGGTTTCATGTGTTCGTGAAGAAAAATGGTAACACAATTTAAACAATTTTGGAACGAGCCTTGTGAAGAAGTTCTGGAGAAACGAGGAGACCAACACAAAGTGTAAATAACAACAAAAATTTAACAACGATAAGAGGTAGAAAAAAAAAAAGACAGATTTGAACAAAAACAAAACCAAACAAACTAGAGTCAGCAAAGAAGTAAGAAAGTCATCTTTAAAAAGCACCGAAACAGACAAGAGAAAATATATTGATGAGTTTGGCTAAGATAGAGAGGAAGGTACAGCAAAATGATATATAAAAGACCTGTACAAAAGCCCACACACAAATCTGGAAGAGGTAAGCAAGTAAATAATTTGTAATCAACAGGAAGTACATTTGATTAGCAACTCAAAAAAGCAGATGAAGAAACTGACCGAATATTTAGATGAACGTAAATAGACCAGCTCTTCAAGATCCACCAGATGTTCAGTCTAGAGAAACGGAACTGCAAGTTATTTTCAATAAACTAAACAAAGCATACAAAAGAAAACCATCATACTTCTGAGAGATGGTAAATTCACTGGGGCATTTGGTATTTCAACAGAAGCAATATAAATAAATATCAACATTTCAGCAGAAGTATTTTACAAATTATTTGGAATAGTTTGAGAAATAGAAGTCATAAAAGCAGACTGGAATGAAAGCTATGTAGTCAAGGTACATAGGCAGCTTTGTGCACATCATTGAGGAATGTTGTTACTATCAGTGCCTGAGACAATATTTTACAGGATCATACTAGAGAGACTAAAAGAGACCATAGACAAACAGTTAAGAGAAGAACAGGCAGGCTTTCAACAAAACAGGGTCGACCAAATGGTTACAATGAGAATAAAAGTTAAATAAATTGTAAAATGGGATTCATGATTCTTTTCTCTCGTTCACCATGTTTTTCCTTGTTGCATCTACACGTGACGTCAATTCTCTTTATAAAGGTGGCTGTAGTGAAGAGTTCTTCTGGGCTTACAAACAGCTTTGTGTGGTTATTTGTCTCCGTGAGCCAGTACTCATTACGCTATTGGTTATGCATGTTGCAGTCTTACATGACACAAGGTATGTTCGGATAACTTTGCTGACTGACCGCACATACACTTTGGCGATGGAACCAATTTAAGCCGGTGTAAATGGCTATTCAATCGGTTATGCCCCATTCTCAAGCGGAACAGGACCACTTGTTCTGCTCAATCAAGACAGAGATAGTTGTCTTTTTGTTTGGTCAACTTTCCTCATTTCTTAGATAAGTGTCTTCTTTTCTTGGAAGGTGAATGTTTGTTCGTTTTGTTCTCGTGTGGCTGCCTCCTTTACCAACCTATCCATTGTCTTATTTCCTGGTATGCCACAGTGTGATGGTATTCACTGTAGCACTACCCTTCTTTTGGCTTTTAGTTCGTCCAAGGCTTTCTTAAGCTCTAGCCCTTTATATCGGATTCGCAGATTATAAAAAAACATTTGACAGATTAGACAGATTACTCGAGAACACTACTCAGACACTTTGAATCGTCGTTGGACGTTCATAATCATAATTAAGAAAGCATATGAAGATATGAACAGTAAAGTTATACATGAAGGTCAGCTGTTTCGCTTCATTAGATAAGCAGCGCTTGTCTATTATCACCCTTCCCCTTCATGCTGTCCATTGATTGAATTATCAAGATAACAATATCAATCAACAAAATTTGAATCAAATATAATTTGACAAATCAACTGGACGATCTGGCCTTTGAAAATGATTTTGCTTTTCTGTCTTAGAAACCCAATCAGGTGCAAAATACAATACATGTTCTTGATGAAAAGTCAAACAAATCGCGACTGGAATGCAGATAGTGTTGTTATCGTTTGAGAATGCCCACAACGAGTAGGTTACTCTTTTGTGCACGCTGAAAAAGAGGTTAAGTGGCGAGTTGCAGTAGCTTTCCTCACATCTAAGGGCGCCGATGAAGATGGACCGTGGTCCTCCAGACGGCTGTGCTATGCTTGACTTCATTTTTGTGTCGCTCACTTCTACGGGGATTGTGTCAATTCCTCACCTCGTTAGCCAGGCTGTCATGAAAGCAGCCCGTTTCCAGGAAGCCTAGGTGAGGGTCTTGGCCAGTATGTTTTGCCGGACCCTGCATAACATATCTGTTAAGAATATTTTGTCTGACCAGACGTTAGTCTTCCTCCCCATGCAGAGAGTCAAAATATTATGATTATTATCATAAATGCAACTAACGACAGTCATATTGTGTTGGGAGACGAAATCATAAAAGATGTGAAATCATTTATATACTTTAGTTGCAATATAGACAGCACACGGGGTGCCGATAAAGATGCAAATATACTAAAGGCAAGAGGAGATTGCATATCATTGGAAAAATTAAATAGAAATTAAGTCCAAAACAAAAATAATAATTTCTTTGAAATGTATGCGTGTCTGCTGGGAACAAAAACTGACATGGTATAATCAGATTATTAACATGCAGCAGATGTAAAGAAACAAACACATATTAGTGGACCAGGATGTGAAGAGAAGACGAGGGTGTTGGATTACGAAACAAACTGATATAGTTGCAAGACAGTTTGCTTTGTTCTGGAATACTCAAGGCAAGAGAGATAGGGCCAGACCAACACATTCATGAAGATGAGATTTCGGGACAAAATAAAGGAAACAGTGAAGACTAGCACAGAGTAGTAATTGGCGACTCAAGAAATGGAAATTGGTGTGTATTTGTTGAAGACCTGTATTATACATGGAACTGACAAGCTTGTATTGATTTATTGAAAACCATTTCACTACCCGAGCAAGTGGAATAAAGTTGTGCAACAGTTTTACACAAAAATTGAATCGCCCATTCTGTTTTGGTTTGATGGTATTATATAAAACATAGGGAGCGAAAAGTAATTAGGATCAGGTAAACATACCCCACGTCAAGATTCGTGCTCCTTGAACCACGACGTTTCAGAGCAATCTGCCAACACAGTTGGGCTCGACACCGTAATCCTCAATGGGGTGAACCTGCTGACGAGCCTCGCATTGCAATACAGGCATGAGAACCCTGACCCGCCTTCTGAAGTCCGGCACTGGATATAAGAAAATCCAACGCAATCGGCTACTAAAGAAACATTAAGTATTAACCCCACTTACCTTGTGTAGCTTCGAACAACATTAACAATAATAATAACAACTAAACAGTAACAACAACAACAGCAACAACCACAACAGTATTATCATCATCAAGTGCCCTGGGCTGTTGACGTTGGAGGGCATGGACCTCCATTTCCTCTTATCCCGTCTCCTGGTTACGTGTTCCGCCTTTGATCGCCTCCCGTGCCCTGCCTTCAAGCCATCCAAAATGTTACCTTCGTCTGTCCATCTTGCCTGCGATCCGCCCATTGTCACCGTGTCATCCAACCTCGTCTCATAACATGTCCTAAAAGTGATGACGGCCTTGTCCTAATGTTTTGGAATAAGGTGACTTTGATCTGTGCCTACTCAAGAGACCCGCTATTTGCTATTCTTTGCATTCAACGACATTTTCAACATTCTTCTGTAAAACCCCATTTCCATTGTCTCCCATGATTCCGGTACTTGCCTACTGATTGTCTATAATCATGAAACAGCAATATGTACAACATTAAAGAGTATATACAGTGTTGAATAGTAAATGTATTTAAACCCTTTATCTAATGAGAACTGACGTCATCGACACATTTGCCAACCAACCACCATGAGGCTAAGACAAACAATCACAACATTCAAGTCTTGACATCAATAACCCGACCATGGGACTAAGACATCCGATCACAACATTCAGGTCTTGACCTCGATGACCCGACGATCAGGCTAAGACAACCGATCACAACATTCAAGTCTTTACCTCGATGACCCGTTCCTAAGAGTAGCTGCTAGTCCCAACGTCGTCTCCATGTGAGTCTCGAATGTTTTGTTGCGGACAGCAAGGGAGTTGACCAACTCATTGGAGATCCTCTCCCTACCCATCTGTTTTACCCTTAGATTACCGCATCATTTACTAAGGACATACGGTGTATGTCAGAACTCTGGAGATTTTGCATAGGTTGGTTGCTAAGAGTGATTCCAACCAAGCGTCTCTTAAGAGAGGCCTGAGTCACTTTCAATTTGCCCAATGAACATTCAATCAGACATAATTTTGTTCAGATAAATTACAATTGCAAGTGACGTGAAATACTCCTTATACGAGACAACGAAGTGTAACAGAATAAAAGATCGCAATCTTGTCAGAACTTATAGGTTTAAGAACATGCGAACATAAACCAACGACTTCAATTTGCAGCATGATTGTGACGTAGGACTAACTGTGATATTTGCATAGATTGTATGCTGTCCTCGAACCATCAAACATGCATTCGGGTGACCTTTAGCACGTTTTGAGTTTGATACAGCAGCGTACATTGATAAGCAATAGAAATCCAGAATTTCTTGAACAACTTCTTCTAAATTGGCGCATGTCAAACAATCAGGTATGTTCATGTAAGACAACCAGATGTGATATTTGTTATGATTCTCTAGCGTTGTCTCCCCTGAATGGATACTCCTATTTTGGCCTGAACATCAAACACAATGACAAGCGATGCACAAGCGGTAGCGTTATGATGGCTATGATTTTGCATATTTGTTTATGTCTATTTTTGGTGTTGCTTTGTTTTAGAGAGATCATTTAGAATAATGGCCCGCACGTCATCTGCATGTTGCCATAGTAACGACATACCAGGATTGCATTTTTGTGGGTCCCTAATCTCATTTCATTTAGTTTCCATCTAAGATTAGCGACACTCTATCAAGTATTTTAAACATATATAGCTTCGCTCGGGAAAGGTGCACTAATCTATCAATTAATATATCCATCTTATCAGTATGTTGGTCTGTCAGATTGAAACTGAAGGCGTAGTCTCAAAAACGGATCTGACTATACCGATCTTACATACGAATATTTATCGTTCAAGAAACACTATTCGACTACAAACAAAACTATCATTAGAAATGACAAAAAGTAATGTACGAGAGGAGCAGGAAATAATTTAATAAATCATTATGAACTCACAAGGGTATATTGGAATCATTCCGTAAAGAAAATCAAGACAGAACTAGTGTAGCAACAAGCAGAAACACTCCGAATTACAAAAACAATTATAGATCCCAGGAGGAGGTGTGAGTACTGGAATGGGCAAAGAAAAAGCACTACTGGTCCGAAAATTAACACGATTCATAATATATTGTGGCGGAGACAAGTGTACTCAAACATTCTGTAGGACGTAAATTTTATTAAAATTCAGCCAAAACAATATACTGTTATATTTAAAGACGTTTACATTGATAGACGTTAACACGCAAGTTGTATAGGACACTAACAAGAACTGACCATGTCGTCGCTAACCTCGTTGTGAAGTTCTATGTATTGCTGACATACCCACAGTTTGAGCTAATCAATGATTTGATAAATGCTTGATGGGACGAAGAACATTGTGGAGGTCACATGATCCAATTAGAGCTGACAAATAAACATTACTGATATTACCTCACACAGCTCCCTGTTCCACCCAATTCATTAACTTCATTGTTTACCCAGTGCACTGCCCACATCGCCAGAATACAGTAAATAGTGCAGCTTATTCTGCGTCACATCCTTGCTGTAGCGTGGACGTACATAATGATAGATGTCAAGGTGCTGACCGGCACTTGCCTTCAGGTAGCACAGACTACGATGACTCGGCAATGATCAACGCATGAACGACGGACGCGTTTTTAAACATATTCATATGGTCGTCATCATCGCTGGGGACGGCGTGGCCTAGTGGTTAAGTGGCACGGCTCACAACCCGAAGGTGCTGGGTTCGATCCCCATTACAGCACCGGCCGTTACCCCGGGGAAGCAAACCCTTTGAAAATGCAGGAGGAAGCAGACCCTTACATAAAATGCATGCTGAAGTCGGATCTACTGGGCCGACAGGCGCAAAATAAAAACCACAGTGCAACGCACACCGCCTTGGGGATTAGAGAAATAAGGCGAATGCAAAAAAAAAAAAAAAACCTATTCTCTAATGCCAACTGGGCAAGGGCAAGACGAGAGCCAGAAGACCGCAGATGAAATTCAAGGATGTGTGTAAGTTGTGGAAAAAATGCTCACAATGAGTGGATTGACTATTTTGTGGGCCCTGAAAAGGACGTGTGTTGTAGCTTTCCTCACATCCCGAGCTTGATGACGAAGGTGGACCCGGATCCTTAAGGCGATTATGTTATGCTTCTTCATCTGCGTATCGCTCACTAATACTAGAATCACGTTGATCCATTACCTCGTTTGCCAGGCTACCCTGAAAACAGCCTCTTTCCAGGATTGCCTGCTGGGAAGTCGAGGTCAGGGTCTTGACCGTCACTAAGATGTCTGATCAGTAAATTTTGCCTGACCTTCACTAAAATGTCTGATCAGTATATTTTGCCTGACCCTCACTAAAATGTCTGATCAGTATATTTTGCCTGACCCTCACTAAAATGTCTGATCAGTATCTTTTTCCTGACCCTCACTAAAATGTCTGATCAGTATCTTCTTCCTGACCCTCACTAAAATGTCTGATCAGTATGTTTTTCGTGACCCTCACTAAAATGTCTGATCAGTATGTTTTTCCTGACCCCCCTAAAATGTCTGATCAGTATGTCTTTCCTGAACCTCACTAAAATGTCTGATCATTATGTTTTTCCTGTCCCTCACTAAAATGTCTGATTAGTATGTTTTGACTGGCCTCACTAAAATGTCTGATCAGTATGTTTTGCCTGACCCTCACTAAAATGTCTGATCAGTGTGTTTTTCCTGACCCTCACTAAAATGTCTGATTAGCATGTTTTGCCTGACCCTCATTAAAATGTCTAATCAGTATATTTTGCCTGACCCTCACAGAAATGTCCGATCAGTATATTTTGCCTGACCCTCACCAAAATGTTCGATCAGTATATTTTGCCTGACCTTCAATAGTTTCTTTCTTCGCTACATTTTGCTCTCTAGTCATGTACTAGGTACCCATTTACAGCTGGGTCAAGTGAATCGTACAGATAACGATATTCGTACCCGAACCTTTGACATTAAAAGTGAGTTATCTGCTATAGCGACAATTGCCAAACTACCGTTTCTAATGGTGGTATTTGATGGCCTCCCCTTAGTGTTGGTGATGTCTAGGTAAGAACTGGCTCAACGAGTGTGAGGTACGTTTCGTGCTACGGGAGACAACTAATTTGGTTTTTAAATGCCTTACTGTTTTAAGGAGGTTGCTTCCTATTATCTATCTATCTATCTATCTATCTATCTATCTATCTATCTATCTATCTATCTATCTATCTATCTATCTATCTATCTATCTATCTATCTATATATATATCTATCCATCCATCCACCCATCCATCTACCAATATATATATATATATATATATATATATATATATATATATATATAAATATATATATATATATATATATTTATCCATCCATCCATATATCCATCCATTCATACATCCATCCATCCATCTGTCTATATATCTACTATATATATATATATATATTCAGCTATCGTTCTCGTATATTTCTGCATATCTAAAATCTCAAAATCTCGAAATCCTTGTTTTCAATGCGGCGAATGTGGCTGATGCCACGTAGACAAAGCTTGAGTAAACTCATTTCGCTGTTTTGCTTTGGTGTACCATGTTGGATCCAGGGCCTCCATTATGGCATATCTCCACCTTGGTGTACCATGTTGGATCCAGGGCCTCCATTATGGCATATCTCCACCTTCATTATGCCATATCTCCACCTCATCCTCGGTCGTCAGCGAGGGCGACTAAAGTTGTATGGCCACCACGACGTCACTCTAAGTGTCCATCTGTTATCCGGCATACGCCCCACGTGTCTTGTGTACTATACATCAGTCAGTTAATATACATATTTGTCTGTCTGTCACACCGTATAAATGAGTTGCCTATAGGTCTGTCTGTTTCTATGAATGCATGTATATATATATATATATATATACATATGTGTTGCATAGTCTGAGTATTTTTCTGTCTGTTCTTATATCATACAACAATACATCTGATTAAAAATATCTTTATTTACAATATGAGATAAATCGATTAAGTTATTCAATAAATAAATTTAGTTAACAAAAGATAACAGACAACTTTGTGATAATAATACAAAAACAGATTTAACTTTTCAACAAAATATCAACATTATTTAGAGAGAAATGATATCACCCGGGGCAACATGTAGTCTGGCACGTCATGTCTGTATTGACTGATATGCTTGATACAGAATATGTACCTTATTAAGTGTATCTCAATAGTAAAAAGCATATTTTAAAATGTTTGACTGCTTAATTTAATCACGAAATGGAGGCCACAATCTGTATTGTTTTCTTCCAAATTTGTAGTTTACAGAAATCCCTCTTTGGATTGAGCCGCAATTAATGTTAATTAAAAAGTAAATAACAGCATTTATTTTAAAATAATTCGAAATTGCGGAGGTACTGAAGGTCAAAAATGCACAGAAACATAAATAGGTCAGGCTGAATTAGCGCACCGGAACAGAGACAAAGAAACACATTAATGCCACATAGTCTTGTGTCGGTAAAGTGCGTTGGTTTTGTTTCTGATCAATACTTAGTTTTTATTTACCGACTTGAATGTCCTCATGAAACTCTGTAATAAAGTAAACAAGTGGACATAATGTAGACATCCTGAAAGAAACAGATTGACGTGGTACGGGATATCGTGATCAATAAAATATTTTATGTTTACTGTTTTGTAAAAATATGTTTGCCGTGGGACGTGATCGAATTTTCTTTAAAATTTTTAGGGATAAGGGTTGAAGAAGAACGACTAGAATGTGAATGATGATAGAGGCAATTCCTTTACTTAGAGCATGCATTATTGTGTACATCTGATATGTATAAATAAATGTCCTGGAAAATGACTAACAAATGCGCACTTTCCTAATACATACCGCATTTGTAAGGCTATAATTACGCAAATAAATATATTATTTTAATAAAATATACAATCTAAGGCAAGTAAAATCTTGTTTAATACCTCACGGCTTTTCAATGCCGATAGTGGATAGGACGAAGCATATATACGAGTCTCGTAGGCGCATATTGAAGTTACAATAGACAACTATGGCAGGAGAATGAATACATTTACGATCTCATTTGGTGAGAACCACAAACCAGACTCTGATCTAACTAACAAGCTGGAGTTGCTGAATATTTTATTTTTGTTATGTTATACAGAATCGGCAACAATGCTCTCCGGACATACTCTTGACCAACATGACTCTGACCACGGTGTACTTAGAACTTAAATAGATAGCGATATGGGGATGAGAGGATATGTGACTGTGGAGCAAGTCAAGACGCAGACTGTCCGATGATCTAGACAAAGCTTCTGGAAACATGCAAAACGGAAGACATGCTGAGAAAGAACGACAAGTAATTCACGTGGCTGAACATTGGAAACATGGTGTCTGACGTGGCGACCAGGACATGGAAAGTTAGTAACTGTGAGAACTTAATTTGGACTTACCATCTACATCAGAATAACGGAAGTAATGTTTATACCTGCTCCCGGAAAACCAAATCACGAACAAAACATCTCCGGACAGGGCCAATACTAACAAGCAGTGCATGGCTTTACTGCCGTATAAGTACCCTCACCAGAGAAGCGAAAATACACTGTGAGGTTCACAACAGTATTACGAAGCTATTGCTGCTTTTGGAAGACTACAAACAAACGTTTGGAACAGGCAAGGAATCAGTGTTGTCACTAAGATCAAGGTGTATCGTGTTGTTGGGCTAACCACCCGCATATATGCATGTGAAACATGAATAGTCTGTAGCATTCGTGTCAGGAATATCAACATTTTCCAAGTGAGCTGTCTCAGCAGGCTGCTCAAAATTGGCGGGCAGAATAGAGTACCCAGCACTGTAGGGCGAGACTCTCGTACATCCATACGCTGCTACATAAATCCCAGATCAGATGGACAGGACGTGCTGTTCGCATGCCCGAGGAATGCCTGTCTAGGCAAGTATTGTAAGGTGAGCTCAGGTCAAGCACATACTTTTCGATGGAGGGAAGGGGGTGGGGTTAGTAACATAATAAATTATACAATGACCTACTTAATTTTCTCTGAACAATTTCTCTATTGATGTCACCTCAAATAACCTGCTTCCACAAAACCGAACAGTCTGGTGCACTGTGCTCACACAGTGTGTTCGCTTCGCTGAGACGATAACTGTTACTGAGACGCCGAAAAAGCGAGCTGCACGAAATCACAGAATGCGGGACGTTCACATTACTAACGCTCTCACCGGCCGTGACCCCAGGCAAGCAAACCCTTAGAAAATGCTGGAGGAAGCAGACCCTTACATAAAATGTATGCCGAAGTCGGATGCACTGAGTCACATGCGCAAAAAAAAACAGTGCAACACACACCGCCTTGGGGAATAGAGAAATAAGGTGAAAGCAATAACAACAACTACAAAATAATCTGACGCTGTCCACGTGTGTCTCACGTGGGGTAAAGCTTGTCACGTTCAGATCGGAATGGGGTTTCAAGATGTTAAGCAGCGCATGACCTACAGCGGTCAGGGACCAATACTTGACTGCTAGCGTCAGGGCCAGCGAACCAGAGCTGGCCAGACATTTCTACACCTCCACGCGGTGATCCTAGATGACAGGCTGCAGCAGACTGGCTAAGGAGAAGGGATCGAAGAGGGAATGGTAACTCGTCACTAAAAAAATGCTTGCTGAAGTCGGATGTGTTCGACTGGAAGGTGCAAATATCGTAGTCAAGCTGTAAACTACGACACAACGCATTCCGCTCTCTGGACTAGTTTCTTTTACTTATGCCCGTGTCAGGGTTTGGTAGCATGAGATTGAGAACGAACGAAGCCAAGCTAAGCCAAGATCGGAACGTAGTCATATGTGATGGAGATCGTTAAGTATGCAATAGATACAAGATATCATTCATCATCATCATGTAGCATGTCCTTTGCAGAACGTCGCTCCCATCTCAGTCTGTCTGAAAGAACCTCGTTCTCTTACCAAAATTCCAGCCTTCGCCACAGTCATACCCAGGCATTCCTGGATATCTTGGTGCCATCGTCTTCTTGATCTACGCCTTCCTCTTTTGCCTGGCACTATACCTTCCATCACCGTTCCCTCAAGACCGTTGTGTCTCTTGATGTGACCAAAGTATTTGCATTTTCTAGGTAAAATGGAATTGATAAACCAGTTCTCCTCTATGCTCAACTCTTGCCGAATGTCTACATTTGTCTTTTTCTCTGTCCAGGATATTCTGAGGCTCTTTCTGTAACAATTTGACTGGAGGGATTCCTTTCTTTGTCTAGACGTTTTGGTAATCGTCCATGATTCACAGCTGACATTGTGTTTTGTCGGTGGTCATTATCTTTGTTTTATTTATGTTTATAAACAGGTTTTCATCTTTACTATTTCAATTAACGGCTGAAAGTAGCTGCTCTAGCCCATCTGCACTTCTTGGTAGTATCATTGTGTCATCTGCGTATCGTAACTCTGGAATCTCGTATCCCCCAATCGTAAATGGGTCGAAATTTTCAATGTTCTCGTCTTCTCGAACATTTCTCATTATACATTCCGCATATATGTTGTACAGATAAGGTGAGAGGATACATCCCTGTCGGACTCCCTTTTGTACTGCAAACCAATCTGATGTTTGCCCAGATACTCGGACAGCGGCTTGTTGATCTTGGTATAATGTTTCAATGAGATGGACTATATGCAAGGGAAACCCCATTTCCTTCATGATTCTCCACATATTTTGATATATCAGTAAGATTTATAAATGCCTAAATATATCTTTTTCAATGAAACGACCAGAAAAATATGGTCACAAAAATATAAGCTGAGTCACAAAGTGTGCACATAAAGACATAAAATAATGTGGGTCTCTCGAAATGTGGTGTGCTATGACGCATAGATACAACGACAAGGAGAGGTATAGGCAGGGATAGAGAGAGATAGTGAGAGAGGAAGAGAGAGAATATAGTGGTAAAGAGCACAAAGTAACAGAGATAAAGGAAATATGAGTGTCTAAAGATGGATTTGCGTGAAGTACGTGCAAATGTTATATTTCACTTAATGTTAATGTTAATTTTTGCCGTTACTCGTGTCAGCACTCGTACATGCCATCAATTTAGCCGCTAATAAAATTCTGCAGCACAAGAAAGCCTAGTTATTGAAATAACTAGTTCACGGACATCTTTACAAGGCCATGACAGAAATCTAAACCTATAATGTTTGATTCTTGTGTATTACAAATTTGATATTTTGAACGCTTTTTATTTAGAAATGTCCAAGATGATCTGTGGTTCTGAGTCTCTTGACATTCCAAACCCTACCAGCCTTTCAACAAAAATGAAAAACAAATATCTGGATGAGAAGTACAATCTATGAACTTTTTGTTTCACGTGGTAAAGATCTTTCGTCATCAGTTTGTGAGAGGATATACAAAGAAGTCACTTCTGAACAACAGTACCAGAGTTGGCATGCCCTTAACAGGTTCTTGCGCACTCGAAAAGCTCTTAGCAAAAGATGTTCGATATATTTACCCTTAGATTAGAAGCTTTAGCTTTTAAATCTGTTTACATACAGAACGAAACTAATCAGACCTCTGAATGTGCCCGGAACGGACAATATTGAACAATTCTCATTTATATGTTTGGCCAGTGGTTCTCAGATTATATTCCATGATTGAACTGAGACGCAGACGGGGGATGACATTCTGTGAAATATTGCTTTTTATTTTCTTATGTGAAGTTTCAGAATACTTTGTAATTGAAACAAACGAGCAGACAAGTAATTAAAGCTGTATTTGTGAACCTTAATTACCTTCCATTTAACAACCCTACCTACTATATATATATGCGTGTGTGTGTGTATAAATATATATATATATATATATATATGTGTGAATGCCTGTATGTTTATATATATATATATATATGTATTTATATATATATATATATATATATATATATATATATATATATATATATATATATATACACACACACACACATATACTCAACCAAAAGAGTAACTCATCGATTTTTGTGTATGTTTTTATTTTTGAAAACTGTCATGTAATCTAATGTCGATGCATTCTTGTCTCTTAGTAGAAGCCATAAAATTGTCTTAGTAGTCTAAGTGCGTTGTGACCTTTCACTGACCTTCAAAATTTAATTTCATGGCATTAACTACTACCCGGACAGTTTCTCACATCTCACGTGTCAAAATGGATATTAGAAGTGTTCACTGGCGATCTGTGATTATTTTACCATTCATATCTTTCACAAGAAACTTTGTGGACGGATACCACACACATTGCAGACTGGGAGGTTATGAGCTGTTGGCGTATTGGATGGATGTATGTCTGTACCTGCAACAGCAAGACAATTTGATGTTTCTAAACATACTTTTTGGCATTGATGACATCGCTTCCAGGCGATTGGGACTGTTTCTGATGTACCCTGCAGGGGACGTTCTCGATAAACGACCAGAGAGGAGGATCGCTACATAACTCTCGCTCATCTGTGAAACAGATTTCAGTCAACATCTTTCACTGTTGGCATCATTCCTAGACTGAGAAAATGAAGTTCAGCTACTGTCAAGAACCGTTTGCAAGGCATGCGTGCAAGATGCACTGCTATTCGTTCACTTCTGCAACCATGGCATCATGCCTCGAGACTAGCCTGGGCCAGACATCATCTGCGCTTTGGGAACGCTCTGTAGAACAGAGTACTGTTTACTAACGAGTGCGGGGTCACCTTTTCAAGATTCGATGGTCGTCAGAAAGTATATTGTTTCAATGGAGAGCGCTACACCAACAACTGCATTCAAGAGCCTGCTAGTCATAGAGGGGGAGGAAATTTGATTTTGGGAGGCATCTGCACCAATTATGGGACAGACCATCTTAAACGGTGCTGTTTCTAGCTTGATACCCTGAAGAAAGTTTGAGGAACCCCATCATGCCTTTTGTACTGATCCACACATCAGGCGTTGTAAATCAGCAACACAATGAGCGTCATCATGTTGCCAGAGTCGTGTGGAATGAACTTCAAGCCAGTAACATTTACCTATTAGCCTGGCTAATTTCACCTGGCCTGTCATTAATTGAACATGTATTGGACGAGCTGAAACGTTGACTCCAGCAACGACAGCATCCACCGCAGACTGTGCGGCAACTTGGGTCAAGAAGCCGTGTAGGAGTGGTAAAACATTCCACAGGATTTACTGAGGTGCTGCATTTCATCCATGAAGCGCAGATGTCAAGCCATGATCAACGCGGTACTGAGCGTTGTCCTTTTAATAAATGACCAGCATGCTTGCAGAGGCTTAGAACATACTCTCATGTGACACGCCACAAATTTCTTTGTTTTCGGATGACAAAATGAAATGGAAAACATTACCTAGCAAGTGACTTTCTTTGTACAGTATGTATATATATATATATATGCAAGTGCATAAGTGTTATTAAAGCACATACTTGGTGAAATAGTAGTTTAATTTCAATCAGATAACAAACAACAATACACAAAATAATGTATATACTGTCATGTGTTGTGTTCTATAGACAGGGCAAAATAATAATTATTTGATGAAATGTAATGAAAATTCGTACAATTTGCAGTTGTTCAATTTCCTTCTTATTTCCCTATGTTCGCGCGATTTGTGGATTGTGTCATATTCGATATGCTTGCTCTAAAGTGGTGTTCACGCCATAAGAAAGGCAATCGATAAGTTGTTTTGTTTAACGGGGGCCTTCTTTTCATACTTCCAACAATTTGGCGACTAAACAGTCCCGACCTAAATTCTGTTTACTGTAATTTAGGTCCTAATGTTTCAAAGACGTGTTTCGCTGGAAGATACCAAACGCTAGAGAATAAAACAACTATCGGACGATTGCAATGATCTCCATCAGACCACAATCGACGTGGCAATTGCTCATTGGCGTACGCGTCTGATGACTTGTTTCAGCAACAGGAACAATTTTTAACATAAAATGCAACATTGTAGTGAACTAATTTATACGACTTTGGAAATTATCATTAAAGTCGTCAACAAACAATTATTTCAGTACGAATTTGTAATGGCTTTTTTTTATTTCTACTTACCCGGCAAAGTCAAAATTTGTAGTTAGTTTAAAGTCGGGTTTTCCCCATTTCCTATCTTTCTAGCATCATTTTTATGTGCCGCTATCAGCGAAATTGTTAGCATCATCTTTACAATCAGTACAAAACACAGCAAATGAAACAAAAGCTAAGATCTATACACCCACACATTGTAAACGTATGAATGTTAGAACCTAGTTGCTGTAAACTGCGCTAAAAGAAGTACAGCTTTCGGTTGAGCTGTTGTAGCTAATGCAATGTTACTACCGAGGAGAGGAGGAGACTAATGTCTGGTCTGGCAAAACATACTGATCGGACATTGTTAGTCAAGGTCAGGTAAACCATGCTGGCAAAACGATCCACACTTCTACGCAAATCTTCCACGCAAGTCTCCCTTGAAGCAGGCTGCGCTATGGCAGTCTGACTAACGAGCAGGGAATCGACGTGATCCCCGTAGTATTTGGCGACACGCAGATGAGACCAAGCATAGCACAACAGCCTGGAGAGCCCTGGTCCACCTTCGTCAGCACGCTCGAAATGTGAGGAAAGGTAATGCAACCCGCCACTTACTGTCACTTTCCAGAGCAGGTATACAAACTAAACTTATTCATTGTAGGCATTTAACAACAATCGAATGAATTTCCACCATTTAATACAGTTTTCGGATAGTTCACTAACCCGAAGATACAAAGAGGTCAACTATTTCTGGATGGCATTGTGACCCTGGGACTTGAAAGCGTAGCAAAGAATAGTTGCACTGTAACCTGTCCAGCATATCGTTAGTCATGAAGAAGGATTTAACCGACAACCAGAACTTGTAGAAACTATAGACCACAAAGGGAAGAGAAGGAGACTTCTTCATCGTACAACAAGCAGGACTAAATAAATACAAGTTTGTACGGTGGTCATAGAGAACATAGACAACGATTTCTGAATCAAATTCCAATCTCGATGCGCATCAGTCTACCCAGCTGCAGATGGTCAACAGACTCATACTATGATAGGTATGAATAGGAGAGAGAGAGAATGGGTCACTTCACCTCAATCAAATCTTTCAACTAGCCAACTGAAAGTTTTTACACTTCATCTCCGAAGACAATCTTTGAGACCAATTCATGTCTACCTTTACACGGGAGCAAGAATGAAATCCTCATAGTTAATTATTAGGCATAATACAGGCTACTTGCTTGATAGCTATTTCATTATATTGTAAATCTACTGAAGACCACGTCAAATGTCACCAGCTCGATTTAGTTCCAGAAAATGTCATTCAGCAACGCCACGGAACAGCGGCGTCGATTGAAGCTTTTCCGACTAGGTCGTCACCGCGCAGTTTGCCAGCCTTACTAAACAAACACCTTGAGCTTAGTGATTAATGACACAAGTTGGCATGTTTGGTTGATATTGTATTTAAGCCGGTAGCAGGTTGATATTGTATTTAAGCCGGTGACAGGTTGATATTGTATTTAAGCGGGTGACAGGTTGATATTGTATTTACACCGGTGACAGGTTGATAAATATTGACAAGATATTCCAGAACTGATATTTATAAAACTGTTCGGAAGAAGAACTCGTTTTCTCATCACGAGAAGGATTATGTTGTGATGCAAATGTTTGAGTACTTGGACTATCTTAACATTTCTGTTGGAGCATATTTAATGTAAAATTGAAGTTATCATTTGTGACTCGAAGAAAGAGTGTAATTTTCTTGTTTCGTTTTATTGGAGTATTCTCTCAATCAAATGTGCTATCGCGGGCACGGTTTCAATGTCTGTGAAATTGTTTTGTAATTAAAACTGAAGATATCATTGTTGTCTGAAGCTAATACAACAGAGTTCCTCAAGCAAGACGAATTATCTGTCAACATATAACAAATTGGGGACAAGCGCATTTATATATATTTATATATATATATATATATATATATATATATATATATATATATACATATATATATATATATATATATATATATATATATATATATATATATATATATATATTTAGCCATATGGTAGAAAAAACAAACCGTAGAACATGTTCTCCAATTCTGTTGGCTTCACGAGAGAAACATAGTAACTGCATTACTCTCACAAACACAATCAAGAGATAAAATGTGTGGTGACGAGTGAAGCCTTAGATGTCCAGAACCGTCAATGTTATGAGGAAAATAGATGTAATAATTTGAATGAGAAACTGTATTGTAAAGAAAGAATTATGACACAGGCTGTCAATGATGTAAAGAAAATGTGTGGGATTATTTGAAAATTAACGACGAAGAGGAATAATGTTCAGAGGATTGTGATATATGTTGGCGTTTGTTATTTCTTGAGGCGTACTAAAGAACGTGCTTCTGGCCCCTAATGATGTGGTTCTCGGCATACTTTCTTAAATCAGAATCACTGAGATGATTCTCATCACTTCGGCCAGGCTGCTGTAAGAATTTATGTTAGCAGCTGCCAAAATAGGATGTAAGAAAGATTTTGCATGATGTGCTTGATCCCTATGCGAGTGACTTAACAATAAAAGGCGTATTCAATTAACCACACGTTTTAGCCGCAAATATAACCAGACCAAAAAAAAACAATTGATAAAATCAAAATTGGCGGCAAACGAAGGAACAGAAAAGGAACACAGCTCTAGTGCTATGCATGCATAAATCAAGCATTCATTTTAAACACGACAATAATTGTATCAAGTAGTCTCGAACACAATGGAGACACCGTGTTTGATAAGAAAACATGTATCAAACAGGCGATATAAGTGAACTGTTACATGGCAACAGAGGTAACAAACTATCAACAGTTGAATAATAGCTTCAGAATTCTCAGTTCAGAAGTAGAAAAAGCATTAAAGATATGAACAGGAGGAAATCAGCAGAGATGGACACAATATGTTTAGTAATTATAAATGCTATAGAGGCATTTGTTGTAGATACAGTCATTGATATGTGTAACAACATCTACATTATGTTTTGATTTATGTAGTAGGGAGCGTCATGCAGATGAAGCCAATCATTGCACAACCGCCAACAGAATGTTCACAGTACATTCAGAATGTGAGGAAAGATACTGCAGCATGCCGCTAAGAGCCATATTCGCAGCGCATGACAGAGTAAACACAACCATCGTAGGCACTAAACAACAACTACAACAACAATGCTGTGCGACATGAATGCATCTGTCGTTATACCACTTGCCATGAAACCTCGTGCAGCCAAACGTTCAGATTTTAGTACAATCAGCATGATGAGCCACATAAGATACGGCTGAAAAGTATACAGGAGAGGAGTGGGCATAGAGTGAGAAGCGAAGTTCTAGGTGAACAGTTTGGATTCCGACAGAACAGTAAAGTAAGATAATCAACAGTCCGTATAAGGAAACTTGAGGAAACATGTATAATAGTGCAGGAAAACAGTTATATGTAAATTATATACTGCAGAAAAGGCATTTGACAAGGTCCAGCATGATTAACTAATCACATGTCTGAAAAACATAGGTATCTATATAAAAATTACAAGAACACTCAGTAATCTATTCTGTGAGAGCAAATTGCCAATGTAAGATTTAGCAGGATTTACTCACTATGTATAGATATAACATGATGAGTTCAACCAGGATACGATTTCTACATGAATCATTGCACTATGCACAGAATTGCGATTATGGGAAAGGATCAAGCAGATAGGTCCCAAAGCAGATGTCCGATGATCACAAGCATTCATCGCAGACGATTTGTCAGATTTTTTGGTGAAGAATGTTTTTCTCCATCAAATTGGGACAGGAAACGAGTCCTGAATGCACCATCACGAAACAGAGAGTCAGAGACAGTCGATGCAATAGATCACCCGTTGCCTTCGGCTAAAACAAAAATTCAAAACACAGACTTCGAAGAGAAAAGTCATGATCACGATTTTTGGGGATGTTAATGTTCTTATATTAGTTTATGTCCTATATTAGTTAATTTCCTTATATTGGTTAATGTCCTTAGATTGGATAACTTCCAGGACAGGTGTGAAACGGTAACTAGTGCTCAATACAGTGACAAGCTGGTGAACAAGGTTGAAGCCGGCGATACGATCACAACGCCGAGGACATCTCTGGAAAAAATATTGTTGCCATACGACAACGACCGCCCACTTACGGATGCTCCTACCAAAAAAAAAATCTGAAATTTTGAAACATCCAGCGTACAGTCCTGACTTGATGACATCGGACTTTCATTAGTTTGGACTCTTGAAAGAACATTTTCGGGGTCAGGGGTTTGCAGATGACAACGAGGTAATGGAGTCAGTACGAAACTGGTTAAAGGTTACACCGAAATACTTATTTTCTATAGGGCATCCACAAACTTGTGGACAGGTGGATACAGTATGTTGTCAGGCATGGGGACAATGTTGAAACAATACGCACACAATTTCTGGTTCGCACTAAAAATTGAATTAATAAAATTGCTGTCCTTCGTATATAAACCGAAGAAAGAAGATGCAAAATGAAAATCCAGAAAGGAAGAGAAATGGCCAAATCTATTTTCACCAAAATGAGTCATATATTGTCATCCAAACAGATGATTAACAAATTAAAAATGCAGGCGATCTAGTGCTCTTTGTATATACCTGTTCCTGTAGGGTATAGAAACGTAGACAGTTAACAAGGGATTGGAGAAGATAGTTGATGAGTCTTTTTTATTGTAAGTGGATATCTACAAAAAATGAGACGCATCTCTACTTTATTATAGCCTGTTGCCATCGACTAACTGGTCACACTGAGTCAGTTACCACGTTTGCTGATTTCCGACTCTGCGGTTCATCAATGACGTTTTGTGTTCCGTTTTAAAATCTTTCAACTCATTCGTGCACTTTTTCCTGACTCAAACAATCGTCTCCTTATTGAACCTTAATTGTACTGTAGATTTAAGAAGTTTACACACTATCTGACCAAAAACCAAAAAAAAGAAATAAAGCCTCGTTGTTCTTCCACGATGAAAGTCGACAGTGAGGCAGACATATTGTACACTAAGTTGCACGTACACAAACTGCTCGATGATCACGATCTCTTGATGGCGTATTGCTATAGAGCCAGTATATATTCTAAATAAAGATGTTCCATTGTACATACTCTTCCATGCACTTTATAATAACGTTAGTATTACTTAATGACTGTCCCTCATTATTTGCAATATAATTATGTTATTTTGCTCTGTCCTCGAGCAAATTCAACAATAAATTTACTGCAGTCACACTATCTTTATTACTATATATCTCTCACAGCTTTGAATTGCTAATTGGTGTATATTGGATTTATCTTGTATCTATGTCTAGCCTTCCATTTCTAATTAACCTGTAAATCGTTTTCTTCTTCTTGTCGTGTTTTCATTGTTATCATTGCTATTGGTCTCTCACAGGAAGTTTGCGCCGAAGTATTTCGTTCTCACAGCGTTGATGTCTACAGCAAATTATTGTACATTATGAGGTTGCGAACACCTTTTGTAAATACTTTAATTGAATGTATTATCCCGATTGTTTTTTCTTTTTCTATGTACTCGACCGAACTATATGTGTTGTTTTATATAAGTAACATCAGATATTGTTATTGTTTTAGTGGGACTAACGTTTCATTTGATAAAAATACAGATAACATAACAAACAAATATG
Organism: Ariolimax columbianus; assembly: GCA_036924085.1. Lineage (NCBI taxonomy): Eukaryota > Metazoa > Mollusca > Gastropoda > Stylommatophora > Arionidae > Ariolimax > Ariolimax columbianus. Next base: position 19,003,674 of record JAVGWX010000004.1, on the reverse strand, counting down.
ACTCAGAGCTGCATGCATTACATGGCATCAGCAGTACTATTAGCGTCACTTCAGACGCCAACTTGCAACACATCAACGCCAGCTGTGCCAACAACAGTGGAAACAACAACAACATCAACAACAGCTTCACTAACAACAACAGTATCACCTACAGCAGCATCAAACTCTTCATCGTCATTTCCAGGACTCGATCTTCCTGTCAACCTGACAGTGGTGATCATTGAACTAGCCTCAGTGACTTTTTCCTTCGCACTTCGGAAGGTTTTACCTGTTGTAGACATAGCTGTTGAGAAGGTTAACCGTCAGTACCAGGGACGCATGTTTCTATCTGTCGTCTATGCTAATGGTAGCTGTGATAAAGATGTTGTCGGTGTAGCAGCGGCCCGTATCAGCTGCGCCTACAACATCACTGTCTTCATTGGCCCTGGTAAGTTCTATTGTTACTTTGCTCATTATTTTCTGAGTTACATACTTTATTCATACCATGTAGTGTAGAGACTGAGTTTTGTTATATTGTCAGCGAGTTTTTGATTTGCTTGCGTTGTATCATATTACCTAAAAGGAGCATTAAAAAGCCAAACCCTTCAAAAACTTGAACGACAAACTAAGGATTTCATTTATAATCATCATCAAGTGCCGTTTCCACATTGAAGGTTAACTGTGTATGTCCCGTGCCAGGCTGGTACACTCAGTCAATCTGTGCCCCAACCACATCTTGATATTGTCGATCCATCTGTACACACAGTCAAATTGTACTCCAACCACTTTTTGATGTTGCCTGTCCATCTGTACACTCAGTCAAATTGTGCTACAACCACATCTTAATGTTGCCTGTCCATCTGTAAGTATCTTCTCTACCTTGAGTTGTTCTAGAACCTCACAATTTGTTTCCTTATCTTTATAAAGAAACTTGTCTAAGTCTTCTAAATACCTGCATTTCTAAGGTGGCATTACTCTTTTCCAATTTCTTGATCATGGTCCAGGATTCTACTCCATACAGTAAAACTGAATGCACATACAAATTATTTCATTAAATCATCCATATTAACATGTCACCAAAGTATGCAAATGTTTACCATTAATTTTCCACCGCATTTCAGCATGAATATGCTAATTTTTTGACCTCAATTGTTCTTTGTTCTCGTCCCCTTTTTGTCAAATCATTATAGTTCTTATCGCTTCTCCATTAAGTCCTCTTTGTTCCCATCTGATCTTTGTCAGATCGTTATAGTTCTTATATCATTTCCATCAAGTCTTCTTTGTTCCCATTCGATCTTTGTCAGATCGGTATAGTTCTCTTGCCATCTTCATCAAGTCCTCACTGTCGTTGATTCACGTTAATAGGTCATGACATTTGTTGTACCAGTCACTTCTTCCTATGTTGTCCTATGGCCCTTTCTATGAGGCGTCTCAGATAGGCGGGATGCGTAGCGTTTTTATTATCGCCAACTGGGGATGCTTTCGGAGTCAAATGTGCAGCATTGAATGAGGTGACAGCAATCAGCGACTCCTGGCCCGCTGCTAGCATTATAGTCAGCGACTCCTGGCCCGCTGTTTCCATCACAGTCAGCGACTCCTGGCCCGCTGCTAGCATCATAGTCAGCGACTACTGGCCCGCTGTTTCCATCATAGTCAGCGACTCCTGGCCTGCTGTTTCCATCATAGTCAGCGACTCATGGCCCGCTGCTAGCATCATAGTGAGCAACTCCTGGCCCGCTGCTAGCATCATAGTCAGCGACTCATGGCCCGTTGCTAGCATCATAGTCAGAAACTCCTGGCTCGCTGCTACCATCATTGTCAGCGACTCCTGGCCCGCTGCTAGCATCATTGTCAGCGAACCACAGCTGACCAAGATTCTACTCCATCTCCAACTGGTGACCTTGGAAACATGCTGCACTCGAGTTATCTGGCTCAGAAATTATGGATTGCAATGGGAAGGCAAACCCTGACCAAAAAATGAAACCTGAATTCGAATGTGTCGGACGGGATCAAGACGCCTAGCAGTGCATGGGATATAGGTAGCAACATGACCAGCGACTCAAAGCTGCCAAGACACTTCTCCACCTCCAGGTGGTGTTCCTGGAAAACAGGCGATAACAGGACAGACTGGCTGTGGAGAAGGGATCGAAGTGGGAAGGCTATCCTAGTACCGAAAAATGCCACGTTGAAGTCAGATGTGTAGAACCAAAATGTGCAAATATCGCAATCAAGCTGTAAACACAATGAATTCCGTTCTCCTGAATACATCATGCTACTTGCAAAGTCCTTTTCGTGGCTTGGTAGCGGGAGTTTGAGAACGAGCGACGAAGAAGAAGACGATGATGATTGTGTTGGATTGAAAGGTACAGATATCTCAGACTGACTGTTATCTACGACCCAACGTCACAATATTCTTTTCAGGACGAAAGCTGGAGTAGAAGAAAAGGACATGCTGGGCTTGCTAGTCCAATGTACGAACAACATTCATGTACGACCCACCTCCATGTACGACCCACCTCCATGTACGACCCACCTTCATGTACGACCCACCTCCATGTACGACCCACCTTCATGTACGACCCACCTCCATGTACGACCCACCTCCATGTACGACCCACCTTCATGTACGACCTACCTTCATGTACGACCCACCTTTATGTACGACCCACCTCTATGTACGACCCACCTCTATGTACGACCCACCTCCCTGTTTGACCAACCTCTGTGTACAACCCACCTTCATATACGACCCACCTCTATGTACGACCCACCTCCATGTTTGACCAACCTCTATGTACGACCCACCTCCATGTACAACCCACCTCCATGTACGAATCACCTCCAGTACACGACCCACATTTTCTACTCTTGGCGACAAGCTTGAATATTTGCAGTTTTTTATATTGTTATCTTTGATGGGGAGACTATTAGATTATCTTGTATTTATTATTCTGTTGATACGTGCTCACTTAATGCAGTCACTCATCCTATATTTTGCTTGTGGCTTATACTTTTACTCCCAGAAGCAATGAGCCCCCATGCCCAATCCTCCTAAAACCACTACCGGCATATGTTTCGCAGGTTACAGTGTGTACTATATGTCGCCCCTCTTCTTCGTGGGAGTAATACAATGTGATTTATATACAACCAATAAGTGTCGCTAGGGTGATAAACTTTTGATCCACAAGCAGATCTAAAGGAACACTAACGCCCCTTACCAAAAAAAAACAATGCTAGGAATGAAAAATCAAAGTAAGACATTTATTGACACTATTGCATGAGACAAACACGTTGAACTAAAATAAGATATTGGTAAAAATCAAATTTAAATTGTTATTGTCTATCAAAACAAAAGGGGCGAAACAATCAATCGTTCTGTCAGAGCTTACAGTTAAATACTATCACTTAGTTTATATTCAAAATACATCGGTTTGTCCGAAGTAGATGTGAAATATCGTATGCAGATCTGTTTAACAGACGTGTTAGAAAATAGTTATATACAAAGTGTCATTCTGTGTCTGATGACAGTAGATTTGTCCAGAAATAAATCAAGCACTATTTGATAAGCGTACTTTTGTCGGAAACTAAATCTCTTCTTTTTTTTTTAGTTTTCTGTCGCAAGCGAAATTGGCAATAGTAGCAGGGTAGATATTTTTGTGCAGTCATAGATCTGACATGGCGACCGGCGCTTTAGTTCTATTTGAGTGAGCAAATGTACCTACATCGGTTTGTCCGAAGTAGATGTGAAATATCGTATGCAGATCTGTTTAACAGACGTGTTAGAAAATAGTTATATACAAAGTGTCATTCTGTGTCTGATGACAGTAGATTTGTCCAGAAATAAATCAAGCACTATTTGATAAGCGTACTTTTGTCGGAAACTAAATCTCTTCTTTTTTTTTTAGTTTTCTGTCGCAAGCGAAATTGGCAATAGTAGCAGGGTAGATATTTTTGTGCAGTCATAGATCTGACATGGCGACCGGCGCTTTAGTTCTATTTGAGTGAGCAAATGTACCTACATCGGTTTGTCCGAAGTAGATGTGAAATATCGTATGCAGATCTGTTTAACAGACGTGTTAGAAAATAGTTATATACAAAGTGTCATTCTGTGTCTGATGACAGTAGATTTGTCCAGAAATAAATCAAGCACTATTTGATAAGCGTACTTTTGTCGGAAACTAAATCTCTTCTTTTTTTTTTAGTTTTCTGTCGCAAGCGAAATTGGCAATAGTAGCAGGGTAGATATTTTTGTGCAGTCATAGATCTGACATGGCGACCGGCGCTTTAGTTCTATTTGAGTGAGCAAATGTACCTCACTCACTCGTCTTGAGCTCTCGTGGTCTAGTGGTCTAGTGACAAAACGTGTTGGTGGAGATGATTGGAGATTGTACATGAAGAGGATTTCTAGTTTTATTTTCTTGGATTTACATTCGGACACTCTGGTTGGACTTTTAATAATGTTTTTGCCTAGACAGATGTAACACGTCGTTATTTTTGTATTTTCAACTGCAAAATATTCTTGTACGTGCACAGCGTGAACACAAGACATTAGAATTGATCGTCTATCTCCGATAGGACCAGGCACACGATTTAAAGTCGAGATTAGAGATTGCTCAAAACGTGTTGGATTCCATCACACACTGTTATAAGCTTTAGTTCGTTCTTATCTTGAGAGGTGTCTTACCCCACTGCAGTAGCGTACCTCCGTAACTATTCAGGTTTGTCTTTAAAAACTGTCAAAAACGTCTGAGCATAGGCCTAACAAACTCATCATGCAAAACTAGTAGCTAGATAATTAATCACTACAAGTGTGAGGTTAAGTGCTGGAATACAGGCTTTCTGTTAGGAGCCAGATGTAGTTGTTGCTCTATGCTACATTGTGTGTACGTTGTACGCTCCAAAAAGATGATCGAGAATAATTTGTTAGGACTGATAGCGGGGAGTAAAGGAATCGTCCACTATCAGCATGTGGTGGACGAATACCTCAGTAATGAATTGGCTCTTTCTGTCTTGTCAGACAATGGTATTTTATGCTTTTGAAAAAGGAAGTACAGTCAATTGCGACAAAGCATGTTATTCATAAAATCAATCTGAGTAGACAAATCATCACATGCTTTCCATATCACAAATGTCTGGACTGAATTATAGAGACCATGTGTTGCCCATGCAGTATGGTATCTCTCTCGGTCTGTTTTTTTTTATGCAAGGGAAAGGTGACACCAATGCACCTGGAACAAAGCAGGCTATAGGAGCTGGACAATCAGCAAGCAATGCTGTATCTATATACCTGCCAGGGCTTTCCTCCAAGACCAGCTGTCATCGAAGGTAATGGCCTGGTCTTCCCTGTCACAACACTCAGCTTAGATTGCATTGCCTAAGGCAAGTAACTGTATGCACTGACGTGCGCTCCTTCCCACTCTGTGGAATGTTAAGTTCGGTTGACGCTAACCAAACTTTATAGCAATGATAAGAAAAATTGTATCGACTACCAGTGCATGGTAGTTCAGCCATATTTGACAAAACCTAACAACATAAGCGTAACCTCAGGCAAAGGTTTTGTTAATTGAGTGACAAGTTCAAACATGGTTGCACAACTGACAGTCGCGTCGATCACTAAACGAAAGTCTCGTCGAGAACATGACGGGTAAGAACAAGTGCATGTAACGATTGTGGTTTCCACTAGTCTCTAAACGGATGAAAATGGGCAAACAAGTCAAAAAACGAACTAGTTTCGTTCAGGAAATTAACATGTAGATAATAGACAATCACATTCTTTGTCTTGCGCTATGTTTGTGTACAGGATACTGGAACATACGTCCAACGCTGAAGGATATCCACTCTCAAAAGGCTTCTGAATTGTTCGAAATGTAAAGTATGCGTTGTAGAGTCGTGTACCGTACATGATTTTATAGCCGTGTATATTATCGCAATGTGAACATTTATGTTCAATATTTTAAATATAATTGTTTTAATGATCATTTAGCACCGTCCAAATGACAAAGTTGTAGAGTGCTCGAAGGCGGACAAGCTACAGGGTTTGTTCCATGTTATAAAACCTCTCAAATCGACCCAGCTGTAAATAGATACATGGATTGCTGCTCAAGAAAGAAATGCAGTGAAGAAGCGAACTACCACCCCACCTCATGCACGACAGGGTCTATACCAAATAAGCAACCAACACTTCATCCCCGACAGCAATGTATGCTATGGAAGCTATCATTATTTGCAGATATATATATATATTTATATATATATATATATATATATATATATATATATATATATATATATATGTATATATATAAAATACGAGGCGTGTTCAAATGGAAACTGGACCCAGTAGCTTTATTACAAATGTATGAAAGTTAAATCATCTGGTGTAGCAGAATTAAATATATCAATTACTATGAAGCAAACATGTCACAGGGTTAGTGATAAAAAGTCGTCACAGGCATTCAGACACGCATCCCACTGCTTGGGTAGACGGCGGTTGCCGTTCGAAAAAAATGACTTTTTTGTTCCTTGAACCACTTGGTCACCGACGCCATGACGTCTGCATCGGAGTCGAATCTTTGTCCCTTCAGAAATTCTTTATAGGGTCCGATCAAATGGCACTCACAAGCGGACATATCTGGACTATGTGATGGGTGTGGCAGTATTTCCCACCTTTACTGTGCTTAACGCTTTCTGAACAATGTTCGCGACAAGTGGACGCCCATTGTCATGTAACAGAATCACACCACGCGAAAGCATGCCGGGTCGTTTATTCGTGATTGCTGTATGCAGCTTCTCTAATGTGTCATTGTGGTGGATAACATTGATGTTCACGCCAGGCTCTTTAAAGTCTACCAACAAAAGCCTCTCTTGGTCAAAACACGCTGTCAGCTTAACCTTACCAACGGAAATGTGTGACATGATTTGTTTTGGTTTCGGTGATCCGGGATGTTTCAATTACATGCTAGCAGTTTTGCTGCTCGGCTCAAAGTGATGGCACCACTATTCATCACCTGCTACTATGCGCAAAAGAAGCGAATCACTCTCCTCTTCGTATCACAGCAAGGGGTTCAAACTCCATCCCATGCATTCGTACTTATGGTGGTTGGTTAGTAACCATGTTACCCATCGTGAACTCACCTTCCAAAACTTCAGTTTCTTGCTTACCACCATTTGAACTGTCCCTAGTAACACAGCGAATTCCCCTGCTAGCGAACGTAAGCTCCGGCGACAGTCAACCCGAGTTGCTGCATCAATTTTGGCGATGTCATCTTCTGATACAACAATATGCGCCTGACCTGGTCTCGGAAGATCTTTAATTAACTCACATTCGTCTTTAAAAATCGTTGCCCAGTTCTTCACTGTTGTCTTCGACACACTTTTGACACCATACACTGCCTGCAATCTGCGATGAATGTCAACTGTTCGACATCGTTCAGATGTTAGAAACCTAATCACCGCTAGCTGATCTGCTCTGGTGGGAATTCCATATCACACCTGCCATGTTTGCGACATTCTGCTGAAGAAACTATAAGTCACAGGATAGTAACATTTTGCAAACATGACGGTCGGTATGTACTGTTTACACCAGAAGTGACGTCATCGTGCCCATCGGACATATGTTCACTCGTTTGAGGTCGGTCCGGTTTCATTTGAACACACCTCGTATGTATATATATATATACCAATTAAAAACTTTCCATACGAGGCCTACCTTACCGAGGTTGGAGAGCTTGCACGCTCCAATGATTCAAAGAGCTATGCTGGCTGCAATTTTACTCCTGGCAGGGTACCTCAAGCCGGACAGATCCTTGAAGTGGGGCTAGACAAAAAGGCCGAGGAACAGGTGAAGCCCCAAACGTGTAGCTGCAGAACTCACCGGCGAATGGTACATGCTTTCTGCTGCACCAATCCATCCCAACTTCATGGATGACATGCATTCTCGCCTCTTTCTTTACTTTTTGTCCTCTATTTCTCCCCATGGATGAACGAAGAAATGCAGACCAGCGGACATTGCATCTCTGCCCCTTTGTGACAATCGTCCAGGTGACAGAGAATGCCATAAATACCATCACTACAGATGTGCTGGCAAAACTGACGGAAGAAGGATGAGATAGCTGAACCAGATTAATATATGTCCCTGGCAGGACGTGACAATCCTAGGACACCGACACACTGGACTGCCTTCCTTCGGGGATACTTGAAAGATGCGTCCATAACCCTCCTTCGAAATCATGATGCCTCTAAGACAACAGACTTTATACGAGATTGGACGTCGTCTCAACAATTGAGGAGGACGTATTCTTTTGTCCGGCAGGAATTGGACTGTCAAGGGCTGCCAGCTCACTGCTAAAGAGGAAGCATTTGGCTGTCCAGAGCTGCCAGCTCCCAGCTAAAGAGATTATATTATCATCATCACCAATGATCAATTCTTAACCATGTGTCCTGTTAATGAATGCACGTAACACATTTCGATCCAACTCACCCCCCCCCCCCCCCAATCTCTCACTCCCCCGTCCTCATGTCCAGCTTGTAGTAAATCAACAGAGGTTATAGCTTACATGGCTAACGAGTGGAATGTGCCAGTAATCACGCCATTGGCCAGCACAGATTCCATTGGAGACAAGACAGTCTTTTCGCGCCTAACACGCATCAGCACGTCCTTACAGTCTTCCTATGTCGATACTGTGTCCCACCTGATGACCATCTACGGCTGGCATCACGCAGGTAAGATGAAGCTTTCCTTATTGTTGTTTTAGTAGTAGTTTTACTTTTGTTCATCTTCTTCTTTACTTTCTTCTATGTCCACTTTTTTCTTAAATATCATTGTTAGTTTAAAATCTTTATCTTCATCTGAAAGCCTGCATTGGGAGAAATGATGATATCCGTTTCTTGACCATAGCGACACAAGTACAAACGATCTGTAAGGTCTTGTGATTTTTTTCTATCAGATGTAAAAATAAAAACGTAACTTTCAAATTGCGTCGCGATTGCAAGGACAAGCACCGTTTATTTCTCCCACATAATAATATCGCCTATCGCAAGCAAAGATGGCGACAGCTTCCAAATATTGCTGCGAAATATGTTCTCTAATGACTGTAAAGACCAATCCTGGAACGGTACATCCTGCCACATTCAGGGAACACATGTGGGAAGTTGGCAGGTGAATCGTTGTGAGTTTTGTTTTTTCGGACAGCACACTTTCGCTTAGTGTTGGTGATGTCTGTACTCGCTGCGAATTAAGCACCAGCGATGAGTGATATTAGCTCGCCATGCGGTATGGCTCTGTGCAAGCATCTCCCATGAAGTGACATCAATATAGAAGCATTCTATAGACACTTTCAATGAGTATATGTAGCGTTTCCTCTACCTCCCTGGTGAGAGTCTACCTGTTTTAGCTGCTTGTGGATGATGCGTTTATCTGGCATTCGAGCAACATGTCACGTCCATCGTATCGGAGGAAAATTCAGAAGTGTGTGGATGCTTAACGTGTTAGAATTGCTAAGAATTTCAGAGTTAGGTACTTTAGGTACTTTGTCCTTCCACCTAATCCTGATCAGCTTACGCAGACAGTTCAAATGAAAACGACTGAGCTGTCTGGAATTTCTACTATACTGACCATTTTTTACAGGCAAGCAGCAGAGCGGATAATACAACAGGACGATTCACTTTTACCTTGATGGCGAGCACATTGTATCTGTACGCATGTATGTGTGTAAATTTGATATGTGTATCTTGATGAAATCAGTCAATAGCCGTCGCCTGCGCCATAACACTGCAATCGATGAATTGACCATCTATAGATTACTGGAGTTTGCCATCCAATCTGAGTCGGGCAGAGACGGGCGTTCTGAGAGGATGAAGCAGGAGTGTGCACAATCAGTGAAGTGCATGAACAGTTAATATGTGTGCCAACTTCTGAGAAAGATAGAATAACAATGGTTCTGCCAGAAATACAGTAATCTCGATCCTGTATAACAAATCACATTGTCTCTTTGTTCAACATAGCAATGAAAGTAGCTCATGCATTCAGTCCACTTATAAGATACAGGAAGTCTGTCATTATATTCTTTTTCTCAATCATTTATATCCCGCCATATTGTTAATATATTTATTTTATTTTCGTTTGTTTTCATTCTGCATTAAAATGTTTATATTAATTATCGTGTACGTTTAATTCAATGTCCATTTTTCCGTCTTGTTTTTTATTAGTGCCCGTTAAATGATGTTTTGTAGTACTTAATGTAGTTTATTTTTTCACTCTAAAACTCTTCTTCGTCCATGGTTTGGTTCTTGGTGATTTGGTTTGATGATTATTCTTCTACATTCTTTCAAACATTTAAACGTCAACATCTTAATTCTGAATCTCTTGTTTTTCTAATTATTGTGTTTATTTCATTACTTCTGTCTCTGTGGTTGCATTATTTCATCTTACATCACTCAACTTTTGTATTAACTTCTTTGGACATGATAATTCCGTGTCGCACAAACCATTAACTAGTTGCTCAGATCTGAAGTTATTATACGTGACTTTTGAAAGATGGATCAATAACTTATCTCGCCTCTTATACGCAACTTATCAACGCTAGACCATTAACTTCTCCCATTTCTTAAACATGACTTATTAGCATTGGGCAATTACCTTCTCTTGTCTCTTATGAACGATGATACATTACCTTCTCTCGTCTCTTCTTCAGGATGAGAAAACGATTGAATATTACTTTCTCTTATCTCTTATTCGTGATTTATGAACGCTGGACTATTACCTTCTCTCATCTCTAAAACATGACTTATCGTTTATTAAACATGACATGAACGGTGGTGCAATACATGTTGTCGTCTCTTACACATGACTTATCGTTTATTAAACATGACATGAACGGTGGTGCAATACATGTTGTCGTCTCTTACACATGACTTATCAACGCCGTCCTTCTCTCGTTCCTAGATTTTATCGCTTGCAACATGATCAGTTGGTTATTGAACTGTTAGATCTTTTGTTCCGCAGAACAAATGTTAAATGTTACAAAATATATTGTCGATTTAGTAGGTTTGTCTCCAAATGTTTTCAGTATATCTATAGATTGTATCTCTTCACACAATAATGTTGTCAGCTTACATTTTTTTTGGTATTTTATGTTCACATAACAATTTGTTAGAGAATGGATACTTATTAATTATATCTCTTCACAAACAATTTTGTCAGAAAACGTGTCGATTATAATATAATAATTGTTATATTGCAAACAAAAGATTTCGTTTTTATCAGATGCCAATTTTGTGAGAGCAGTTTTAAATTTTAAACTTAAGCAAAATTATTGCACCAATTTAGGTGTAAATATCATTGTACTTGTAGATGTTATATTATAACTTGTAGATAACGTCTTATGTTTGTCAATTTCAATCTACCACTTGTTTTTTATCGTCTCATTTGAAGACTGACAGTTTGTTTGTTTCACATTTCAGGATTCTTCTACGACTTGGATGAAAACTTTGCGAGTTTGCTTGCAATTACGTTTTCTCAAACATTCAGGTAGACGGACTATTAACTATATATAATCTCAGACATTCAGGTAGACGGACAATTAACTACATATAATATCAAACATTCTGGTAGACGGACAATTAACTATATATATATATAATCATTTTAACTAAATATGATACTGGAAATAATAAGTATACATACTATCAATTAAGGTAGTGCATCGCCTAAGTATACATTTTACCTACTGACTATCTAACTGCTATGACAAGTATTTCAAAACGTAGATTGTCTTGGCTTTGTATTAACATGAGTCATGGATGATTGTAATCATCAATACTGAAATGAAAAATAAAAGGGAAAGATAGAAGAGTATGTCCAAGAAACAATTGCATTACACAGACACGCAAGAACATCGTGATGCAGATGTGTACTGAACTGAAAAGATCTACTGGGAGCAGAGAACAGTGACGTGGCATGATCGGAAGACTTCAATAACATTTTCTGGTCTGACTAACCTGATGAAGATGATGTTGATGTTGACAACGACAATTATGACCCTACCCAATGAGTGAAAGCTACATGAGAAAGATCCATAAGTGGATCCAGGGATCCTTTACTGGGGAAGAAAGAAAAGGCCACTGAACCTCCACTTGTGTCGTTAAAGGCAACTAAAGAAAATTGGGCATTGGTCCAGCAACCGCATCGTGTAAAATGAATTGCTACAGAAACCATCAAAGTGATTTGGCACAGTCTTCATAAAGAATGACCAACTGTAGTCTTGACTCCGGTTGGAGTATTACAAAAAAAAAGAAGAAAAAGAAGCGAGTCAGAAGGGAACTACTCTCCGACAAAATATAGTATACAAGCAACAGACACACAATATGCAAGTTGAGTGAAAGAGAACGTCAGAGACAATATGAGTTTAGAACAATGGACAGAATGTTGTCCAACCTTAGGTAAAAAGAACGTCAGACAATATGAGTTTAGAACAATGGACAGAATGTTGTCCAACCTTAGGTAAAAAGAACTGCAGAGACAATATGAGTTTAGAACAATGGACAGAATGTTGTCCAACCTTAGGTAAAAAGAACTGCAGAGACAATATGAGTTTAGAACAATGGACAAAATGTTGTCCAACCTTAGGTAAAAAGAACTGCAGGGACAGACCTTATGAGTTTAGAACAATGAACAGAATGGTGTCCAGCCGTGAGCAATTAACATATGAAATTCTTTTTGGTTTCGAACTCTGGTAACGGATTTGTATTGGCTTTTAATATACTCCGGGACGTACTGAAGAAAATGAACTTGGATCTTCCTCGCTGTAATTCAGTGCAAGGCTTGGCTTCCGGCTCACCACTGAAGCGGTCACCGTATCAATTCCCACTTAGTTAGAAAGGCTGCTGTAACACAGCCTGTTTCCAAGTTTACGATGCGCACATGAGTTAGTGGTTTAAGCCAGTATGTTGCACCTAAACCTGGCACGTTTATTTTAACACACTTTAGAGTTAGTGTTTCAAGATGATTCCATATCAAGAAGCAATAGAAATGAAGATTGAATTAAACAAGGAAGTGAAAGAAGAACCACACCGACACAGAACTGATATTTGTTGAATGCATGTTCACAGATGGCATGTTATGCATGTGTCTTATGTTTTGTTTTTAGAAATTTTTCAATAAATGAGAATGATTGTCACAAAATTCCTATACATATTTGTGCCTGTACATTTTTTTCATTCATTTCATTATCATCCTCATCGTGTATTTCTGTTCTGGTTATGGTTCAATTATGATGTTGATGTATCTATTGATTGTTTTTAGCGATGTGAGATTTAAATGGAACGTCTTTGAAGTGAATGGTGACAGTGAAGACAAAAGCCATTTTGGAATTAGACTTCGAGATGCTGCTATGTTATCAAGAGGTATATCTGAAATAATTAATTATTTATTATACATTATATTACATACATAATCTGTATAATTATCTGCAATATCTAGAGAAGAAAAAAGTTCAGAACGTCCGGAGTTTTTAATATATCAGCTCGTAACAGCGAAGATTGGGGAAAAAAAAATAAAAAAATAGAAGAATGGCCATGGCACTAGGAGATTAACTAAAACTGAAAGCATTTGGCAGAACCCTAACACGTTGAGAAAAATAACGGTTCTGGGGACTTGCATCTGGAGCGTACGGGTACGAGACATAATCAACCACAAAACCCCTACAGAAGAAGATTTAACCCCTTGAGGGTGCTCAAAATACCGTGCATAGCGAAAAAGAAAATCGTAGAAGTCCTATAGAAGCTGAATATAGAACAAATCTGGCTCGTACATTACATATCATTACATCAGAAGTCCTACAGAAGCTGAATATAGAACAAATCTGGCTCGTACATTACATATCATTACATCAGAAGTCCTACAGAAGCTGAATATAGAACAAATCTGGCTCGTACACATCATTACATCAGAAGTCCTATAAAAGCTGAATATAGAACAAATTTGGCTCGTACACATCATTACGTCAGAAGTCCCATAGAAGCTGAATATTGAACAAATCTGGCTCGTACACATCATTACGTCAGAAGTCCTACAGAAGCTGAATAAAGAACAAATCTGACTCGTACACATCATTACATCTAGGAAGTTAACACATTGGCCACATCAAACGTCGCAATTGCCTTCAAAGAACGATACATAAGGTTATGGTAGCTGACAAACGAGGCAGAGCTAGATCGAAGAGAAGATGGACACGGACAAATTAGAGTGGCTCTGGGGTTGACAGTGGTAGAGGAGGAAGAATTGGCCAAGGTTCGAGTGTCTTACAGATCGACTGTCAGGAGAGCGACGTTCTACAAATGACATGCTACATAATGATGATGACGTCACACACACATATATATATACACACACACACAAACATATATATTAGTTAGTTAGTAGCCTCTTTCATTCATGATTGACTATAGGATTCTAAAATCTTGGAGTGGTAAACAGAACTCTCTACAAAGTGTTTTTTATTTCTTTTTCCTTGTGGCACAAGCGTTAAACGTCTCCCTGTTGCATGAGCTTCTCTTCACTATGCGTGAGATGGCCCTTCAGCTAACATTTCAATTTGGATCAGTGAGAAGAGTCGTCATTCCAAGATGTCAGACTCGTATATATGATCTTCAAATAACGCTTGCACACATCCTTGAAGCTCGACTGTGGTCAGCCGAATGTTCTCTTGCCATTCACGAACTATCCGCAGAGGATATATTTGATAATGCGACCATCTTCCATGCGACGAACATGTCCAGGCCATCGATGTCTTCATTGTCTAAGGAAAGATGAACAAGCTGGGAAGACCGGTGCGAAAGTGCACCTCTGCATTTGTCACTCTCCCTCCGTGTAATTTCAAGAATGGATGGCATGCTCCGTAGATGGAAGGTGTTAGGCATGTGCCTTTGTTTGGCATAGGCTGCCCAAGTTTCGCTACAATATAGGTGTGTACTGGCGAGACATGCATTGTACACGATGACCTTGGATATTAATTGTGAGTTTCTGGTTTGTCCAAACACTCGTTGTAAGACGAGCAAATGTGACAGCAGTGTTGCCATGCAACTGTCTATATCTGGGTATAGAGACATGTTGTCATTGATAAGGATTCCCATATTTGTGAATTGACGCACAGCTGAAAATTTGTAACTGGCGTTACGAATAGTTGACATGTCATCTACTTCCTGTCCTATAACATTTGTTTTGTTGAGACATGTTAGACCAACATTGTTTGCACGCGTGGTAGAATCGATCTAACAAGTTCTGAAAATGCTGCAGACGAACTATGACAATTACAACATTCTTAAGAAAAAGCAAGTCGGTTGTGATGACCTTCCAGATCTAAGTTTTGGTCTTGAGCCTTTCAAAGCGAAATATATTGTCATTTACGTTACCAAATGCATGTTTGAAACGCAGCCCTACTTAGCACCACTGCGAATACCAAATTTTTGTAAATTGCTTACATAAAATTGGACTTTACAATCACTTCTATCCATTTACCATTGTATATTATTACAATATGTGCTTCTCTGATATCTTGAGCTATAGTGGCATCTTTCCTGCACTAGCATAACATCATATGCGACTGCCAAGTGCGCTGCTTTGAATAAGTACAAGCAGTTTCCAAAGACCCACCTTGCTTGAATGACAAACGAAAGGCTCCTAAATAGGTTTGTGTGTGGTTGTGTGTATGTGTGTGTGTGTGTGTGTTTATGTGTGTGAGAGAGAGAGAGAAAGAGAGCACGAAAGAGAGAGCTAGAGCGAGAGAGCGCGTCTGCATAAATCCAAGAGATAACTTTTCCAGAAAACACTTAATCACGACAAACAAACCATCAGTGTATCGGGATCATCAACTAATTCTCTCACATTTTCTTTTCTTTGACAAACATGCATCATTCGAACAGTAGTGATATTCACATTATAATTTCCTTCGACCACTTTGACAAGCTGCAAATATAATTTATAACAACAATTCTAAATGCCATCACATGCACTGCAAGATTTTATTGGTGCAAACTTTCTCATTTCCGAAATACACTTAGCACAGTAGCTCCAGAAAGCGAACCATACTTCAACGGATACCATCCCTTTGTAGCATACCGCAGAGCGAAAGAGAAGATAGCTTGCAAAAGAAAAGGAGAAAATGAAATAAGAACCTTTGAGAAACAAAAAGCTATCCAAGTTCTCAGAAGAGAACAGAACCAACCAAATATCTATTACACCCTTGCCCATTCTTTGTGACAGGACAAGTCACAAGAGACTCAATAGATCCATGTAAAACATTTGATTGTCTGCTTCTGGACAAGACAAGTCACAAGACAATACATCCATGTAAAACATTTGATTTTCTGCTTCTTGACAGGACAAGTCCTAAGAGACTCAATAGATCCATGTAAAACATGAGATTGTCTGCTTCATGACAGGATAAGTCACAAGAGATTCAATAGATCCATGTAAAACATTCGATTGGCTGCTTCATGACAAGAGAAGTCACAAGAGATTCAATAGATCCATGTAAAACATTAGATTGTCTGCTTCATGACAGGAGAAGTCATAAGAGATTCAATAGATCCATGTAAAACATTCGATTGTCTGCTGTCTGCTTTATGACAGGACAAGTCACAAAAGACTCAATAGATCCATGTAAAACATTCGATTGTCTGCTTCATGACAGGACAAGTCACAAGAGACTCAATAGGTCCATGTAAAACATTCGATTGCCTGGTTCATGACAGGACAAGTCCCAAGAGACTCAATAGATCCATATAAACCTTTCGATTGTCTGCTTCATGACAAGACAAGTCACAATAAACTAAATATATTCATGTAAAACATTCGATTGTCTTCTTCATGACAGGACAAGTTACAAGAACCTCAATAGATCCATGTAAAAATGTAAAACATTCGATTGTCTGCTTTATGACAGTACAAGTCACAAGAGACTCAATATATTTATGTAAAACATTCGATTGTCTGCTTCATGACAGTACAAGTCACAAGAGACTCAATATATTCATGTAAAACATTCGATTGCCTCCTTTGTGACTGTGCACAAGTGGACTATAAGAACAAACTACTGATCATACAATACAAAACTGTCCCCTTTGTAGGCAGTAAACTAAGATTCACTGATCCAACGATTCAACTCTAAACTCAAAATTATACTTTACAAATTATTAGTGCACAATGAAATTATAATTTCCATTTTGTGAAACTGTCTTGAACTGGACTTGTTCTCATTTTAGTATGTACTGCAAGTTTAGAACAATGAAAGTACGAACGTTCACGAGTATTTATTATTTTGTTACTTATCATCAGTCAATTTGCTCTAATATCTTTCACTTTGCGTCCAGTATTTATCTTCTGCATGGAGAAAGATACTCTTCGTGACATGCTTGCAGCTGCATACAGACTAGGATACGCCACGTCAGGGGACTTTGTATTCCTAATCATCACTGGTCTGGCAAATATTCCAACTGATGAGTCCACGTGGAAATTTGGCAAAAAATCTGATGAGGTAATGTTTAAATGACATGACACATATACTAATAAGTGAGTGTGAGAGAAGACATTGAATAAAGTAGGAAAGAAAAAAATAAAAAGGAAGCTTGGGTGGACAAAGAAACATGTAGGAGGTCATAACATAAAATGTACATGCTAGAATCTGTAGAAGTAGGTCACAACATAAAAGGTTCAAGGAAGAATATGCAGAAGTAGGCCACACCGTAAGGTGTAAATGGAAGAATATGCAGAAGTACGTCAGACTAGAGGTGAAAAAGGTAGAATATGTAGAATTAGGCAATACCATAAGGTGTACAAGGAAGAATATTTAGAAGTAGGTAACACCATACGCTGTACACGAAAGAAACTGTTGATGCAGATGTGGAAAGTAATTAGAAAACCAAATAAAATAATCCACACTTTGTCTGAAACACTTTTATTTCAGAAATAATTGAGTACGTATTTTCACTTCCTATCCTATTTTCTTTGCTTGTTCTCAGTGCAGGTTACTGGTTAGTTATATATGTTTGTCTACTTCCTAGCATGCGCCCCCAGGGAAAGAAACCACCGATAAGGCTAAATGTCTCTCAGATGAAATAAGAACCCACGAGAGGCGGCTTCCAGGAAGAGCTTGAAGGCAGACTATCTGAGCTTCGTTTTGAAAAGAACGACATTGAAGAGAACTGGGCATCATTGAGAAACACACTCTACGATACAGCTGTTAAACACATTGGCCCACTCAAGCGCAAGCATAAGGACTGGTTTGATGAGAACGATCTAGAAATACAGGGCCTTCTCGATGCAAAACATGAAGCGCACATGGAATACAAGAGGGACACACCATCTCCGGCAGCAAAAGCTGCCTTCAATACTGCTCGCAAAGCTGTCCAGACCAGGCTTAGAGAGATGCAAGACTCCTGGCTCAGCAAAAGAGCTGACGAAATTGATATGTTCGCCGAGCGTCATGACACCAAACGGTTTTACGAGGCACTGAAAGCTCTCTGCGGCCCGCAGCTCTCTAGTAATACTCCAGATGCAGTGCGGATGGGGCACTGCTACCAGATAAGGATACGATTCTAGACAGATGGGCAGATCACTTCTGCAAAATACTAAAACACCCATCGTCCATAAATGAAGAGGTCATCCGGCGAATGCCGCAGGTAGAACTAAACCTGGCGTTGGATGAAGTCATCACTGAGGAAGTCGACAGGGCAATCAGTTCACAATCTATAAGAAAAGCTACAGGTGCTGATGCAATACTAGCAGAGGTATATAAGACAGCTGGCCCATCACTCACCAGAAGGATCACTGAACTCTTCTGCCACATGTGGGCTGAAAGAAAAATTCCGCAGGAGCTAAAGGACGCCTCAAACGTTCACCTGTACAAAAGAAAAGGTAACCGTCAGGAATGCGACAATCATCGTGTAATATCGCTACTCTCAGTAGCAGGCAAGATCCTAGCGCGCTTACTGCTAAACAGGCTCAACAAACACCTTGAACAAAGCCACCACCTCCCAGAAAGCAAATGTGGATTCAGAGCCGGAAGAGGAACAGTAGACATGATTTTTGCCGCTCGCCAAGTACAAGAGAAGTGTCGGGAACAAAATCAGGCCTTGTACATCACATTTATTGATTTGACAAAGTCATTTGATACAGTAAACAGAGGAGGGCTGTGGATGATAATGTCTAAGTTTGGCTGTTCCAACAAGTTCATAACCATGGTGAAACAGCTACACGAAGGCATGGGTGCTCGTGTACTGGACAGCGGTGCAATCTCTAAAACGTTTCTAGTATCAAACGGAGTAAAACAAGGATGTGTACTCTTCCCGACTTTGTTCAGCATGATGTTCGCGGCCACGATGACAGACGC
Source organism: Ariolimax columbianus (assembly GCA_036924085.1). Classification (NCBI taxonomy): domain Eukaryota; kingdom Metazoa; phylum Mollusca; class Gastropoda; order Stylommatophora; family Arionidae; genus Ariolimax; species Ariolimax columbianus. The sequence continues at coordinate 18,984,310 of JAVGWX010000004.1, read as the reverse complement.
CTTCAGATCACTGGAGCTTGGAATACGCATAAAGTACCGCAACAGATGGTAAGTTACTCAATCCCAGAAGAATGAAGGGCAAAACCAAAGTGACTGGCGACATAATCAGGGAATTTGTATTTGCTGACGACTGCGCTCTAATGAGCAACTCAGAACTGAACATGCAGGTTGGAATGGACCGGTTCTCTGCCGCATGCGAAAATTTTGGCCTGACCATAACTGCCAAAACAACAGAGATCATGTACCAACCAGCACCAGGCATGCCGTACACAAAACCAGAGACTACAGTCAGTGGGCAGACGCTGAATGCCGTAGACAAATTCACATATCTGGGCAGCACGCTGTCGAGATCTGTCAGCCTAGACATTGAGGTGGCAAGCAGAATAGCAAAGGCCAGCACAGCTTTTGGTAGAATGCGTTCGATGGTCTGGGCACGTCGTGGCATTAGCATCAAGACCAAACTCAATGTCTACCGTGCAACCATCATTCCAACCCTACTATACGCGTGCGAAAGCTGGACTGTAGACTCTGGACATGCAAGGAGGTTAATCCATTTCCACACAGGTTGCCTGAGGCGAATATTCCACACCCGATGGCAAGATCGTGTCACTGACACCGAGGTTCTCTCGAGAGCTATCATGCCCAGCATCCATGCACTGCTAGAAAAAGCACGACTAGGGTGGGCCGGACACCTCGTCCGTATGTCAGACGAGCGGCTCCCAAAGAAGCTTCTCTACGGTGAGCTGAGAGAGGGATGGCGCGAAAGAGGGCGCCCAAAGAAACGTCTTAAAGACGGTCTGAAGGACTCACTGAAAAGTTGCCAGATAGACATCGACACCTGGGAATGTCTTGCTCAAAACAGATCTGACTGGAGAAGCGCAGTCAAATCGGGTGTAGCTACCGGCGAAGACGACCGTGTTGTGAAAGCCCAGAGCAGACGCGAGACCCGGAAATCCCAAACAGCGCGAACACCATCACCTTCTACAAACCTCGTGTGCCCCATATGTAGCAGATGTTCTCGTGCCCGCATTGGCCTGTTGAGCCACATGCGCACCCACACCCAACAGGGAAATATGTGACAAGGATGATGTCGACGATCCTAATCGACAACGATGGACAGCTATTATTATTATTTTGCCTTTTAATATTATTTCCAAATGCTACAATATTATATGTCTAACAGCAACACGAGACTGGAAATTGCATAGATACTTACTCACCTGTGCCGCTCGGCACGGCGCACGATGATATGATTATTTGTTCCAATATTATTGAAACTTGTTCACATTATATATAATTTATTAGACAAGTGAGATTTCAATAGATTATTTGTTTGTTTGTTGTTTGTTTCTACTGTTGGTTTTTTTAATTGGGGAGGGGGCAGGGGGGGGGGGGGGGGGGATAATGTTGTCTGTTATCAATCTCGATTCCAGATTACTATTATGGTATATTATACGGAATCCTCTCTACTGCGCTAATGTCAAACACATATTAGATGCTAAGTCTCTGTAAACAAATGCCGAAGTGTATTTATATTGGTAGTTCATATAGCTCACCGGTTGTACAATCGCCTCGTCTGTCCTGTCAGGTGACCCATTGAGGATGACAAACTTCTGCAATCTGTGGGTCGACAGTCCATCGAAAATAATTATCCATAGGCAAACATTGTGTGATTTCATTGATCAATAAGTTTCACTGTTTTTCATTAACATGTTTGGTATTTCAATGTTCTTTCACGTTTTATCTTGCTAAAGCTACTAATTGACAGCGGAGACTACTGATTGCGAGAAATCAAATCAGAGGACGACAGATTCCAAAGAATATCAGCAGCTGCTCTTCAGTGGTTGCCTTCCCATTGTGGAATCACATGACACGAGAAAGCTCATGCCTTGTCCAAAAGCAAGAGACTTGATGCAGTAACCTTTCCACGCATTGTATTACGGAGAGGCAAAAGATATCATCCACAAACAGTACACCTCGAGATGGAAGAAGAATATGAACGTGAGCAATAGACCTGACAAAATCCACCAGCTTCAGATACACCAATGCACTCCAACCTTTCGCATGAGAACAGGTCACTGCAGACTATAGTGGCACATAGCTCAAGATAATACATGCAAGTGAGTACTCACGTGGGACCGGAGTCCAAACCCCTGAACACATCATACAGGATTGCTGAGCATACAGAGACCTACGATGTCAAACATGGCCAGAGGAATCCGATCTGACGCAGAAGCTATGGAGCTGCCATCCGGACATGGAGAGGACTGTGGATTTCTCCCTAGCAACGGGGCGACATTTTTAGCATGACCCACAAAGCCTGAACGGAGAAGAAAAAAATGCAGATGGCATATTTCCCACGTTTTAACATGCTCTTTGTTGAGCACGTCTGTTCATTTAAGCTTTGGAGAGAATCAATTTTTGGATCAGTCATAATTTATTCAATACACAATCTTTTAACACCACATTTTGAAATAAAGTCAGCAATATTTATTCTAAACAATACTAGAGACTTGAAGTTGAGAAGATATCTGATCGCTTATTGGATTGTGTTAAGTAAACAAGGAACAAGACTCGGGTATTCGTACACATCTGATAGTAATTTACAATTACATTTGTTTTCTAAGTGCTGCAAAAACAAATACAGGATAGCACGTCAAATGATTTGCGAGGATCCATAAAACTTGACCGACGCTTAATACGGATCCTATAAATGCCAAGGGAATATTAGAACACAATATTTGCTTCTAAATTAAAGTTTTCTTCTTCTATTTTCCATAACTATCTTCACTAATTTGAATCTGGTATAAATTTTGTAGTTGGATAATATGCTTGAAAAATTATTTGTCATTTATGAACTCATGTACCGAACTGTAGATATAGTACGACGATATGCCTTAATTTAGACTGTGAACTTCGTCCTGACGAGGTGACTGTGAACTTTGTCCTGACGAAGTGACTGTGAACTTCGTCCTGACGAGGGGACTGTGAACTTCGTCCTGACGAGGGGACTAGGAACTTCGTCCTGACGAGGTGACTATGAACTTTGTCCTGACGAGTGGACTGTGAACTTCGTGCTGACGAGGGGACTGTGAACTTCGTCCTGACGAGGGGACTGTGAACTTCGTCCTGACGAGGGGACTGTGAACTTCGTCCTGACGAGGGGAGTGAGAACTTTGTTCTGACGAGGGGACTGGGAACTTCGTCCTGACGACGGGACTGTGAACTTTGTCCTGACGAGGGGACTGTGAACTTTGTCCTGACGAGGGTACTGTGAACTTCGCCCTGACGACGGGATTGTAAACTTTGCCCTCCGAGGGGACTGTGAACTTTGTCCTGAAGAGGAGACTGTAAACTTCGTCATGCTTACGGTACTACATATATAGCATGGCCAAACGGGATTGAGAAATTAAGGAGAGAACAGTATTAGAATGATAGAAAAGGAAAGGGGCCTAGGGGTTATAATAGATCATACATGTACATTCATTGAGCAAATCCAGGTAGCAGTGAAAAAGACAACTGCAATGTTAAGTATGATTAAGAAATATTAAACATAGGAGCAAAGTAGTAATAGACAAACTGTATAAAATATTAGTTAGACCTAGATTGGAGTACTGTATACAAGTGTAGAGTCATCGTAGATGGGATATAAACATGCTCGAAAGGATGCAAAAAATATCGACAAAGATGATAGTGGGATTCTAAAAATTTCAGTTATGAGGAAAGACTCAGAAGAAACCGGTCTACAGTGTCCAGAAATGAGAAGAATTCGAGGTGACTTAATACCGGTTAAAAAGATAATCAAAGGAAGGGATAAATTAGACCATAACAAGTTGTTTTTTTTCAAAATCCAACCACCTACAAGAACAAGAGGGCATAGCTACAAATTAACTAAAGAAAGGTCAACATTAGATAATAAGAAATATTTTTTTATCAGATAGTGGTGAATGCTTGGAATTCATTACCACAGCAAGTAGTGGAGGCGGGGACAAGTAATGCATTTAAGAATAGATTAGATGCACATAGCTTTTAGAGATAGGAAATGTAAAAGAAACTGGTAGTTTACAGACTCTGAATAGTCTTATAAACCAATATAAAAAGGTTAAGTTAACTTAAATAAATGTACACATGTCAGGTTAGGTCATCCTGCAACCAGTGACGTCGTTTGGGCACACATGAAGACATCATCACAACCCTACGCGACTCTTCTCTATCAGCGTTCTTGATTGTGCCTCTTCTGTTTGGAGATTGGTCCATTATTTCATGATGTCCCCCCACCTCTTTTTTGGGACGGTCTCTTCGTCGTCTGCCTTGCACCTTTCCCTGCAGGATCGTATTTTCAAGATCATTTGATCTTGATATGTGACCGTACCAATCGAGTTTCATTCTTTTGATAGTTATTCAAAAGACCCTATTGCTGGTGTACTTCTATCTCGTATTTCCTCATTTATAACTATATTTTTGTAAGTGATGTTTTAAAGTTTTCGGAAACATCTCATGCATCCTTCGCTGAAAGGGAACTGTAACTGTCCATATCTCACAAGCATAGAGGAATATTGTCAGGACCACTGTATGCATTAATCTGATTGTCATGCAAAGTGCTAACCGTTTGTCTTGACATGCTTTGTTAAGGCTTGCAAGCACCGCAATTGTCTGTGCTATTCTGGCCAACACCTCACATTTTTATCCTTCATCACTGACAATCGACCCAAGATATGTAAAACGGTCAACCACTTCGAGTTCCTGACCGTTAGCTTTATCCTACTGTTGAAGTCCGTGACGTTGTTGGTCATTAGTTTTGTCTTTCCAGCGTTTATCTCCATACGATAGTCAAGAGCTGTTTCATTGAGCCTTCTGATCCATTCCTGGATTTCTGCTTCTGAACCCGCCAACCCGTCGATGTCATCGGCAAAACGAAGGTTGGTAATTGTGCCTCCGCCCCCTATCTTGACAGTACCAACGTGACCTCCAAGTGCCTCACTCATGATTCCCTCAAGGAATTTATTGAAAAGTGTTGGAGAGAGTGTACACCCCTGTCTCACACCAACTGATGTGCGAAACCAGTCCCCTCGTCTCCCATTCACAAGAACTGCACTGGACGCCTTGTCCTACAGGTGTTCAAGGACCTTTATAATACTTTCATTGATTGTATACATCCTCATGGTTGCCCATAGCGCTTAATGCCATACCCTTTCAAACGCCTTCTTAAAATCAACAAACACATGATACAGTTTTTGCTGCTGTTCTAGATATTTCTTAGCAGCCTTAAACTAAATACCTGTTCTGTAGTGCTTCTTGCCTGTCTGAACCCTGCTTGCTCCTCGGCAATGATGTTTTTTTGCTTGCGGTTTCAGTCGGTCGAGGATTAATCTAAGTAGGACCTTGCTAGTTTTGCTGATGTGGCATATTGTTCTGTAATTTTGGCACAGCTTTAAGTTTCCAGATTTAGGTAACGGTATGATAATACATTTTGTCCAGTAGCCCGGTCAGTTTTAGGTCGCCCATATTGTGTTGCAGATGTGTTTTAGGCCTTCCACCACTACCTTCCCACCTGCCTGTAAGAGCTCTGCTGGTATATTGTCTACGTCGGCAGTCTTCCCTCTTCCCAATGTCTTTACCGCTGCAATTACCTCTTCCTTCGTTATCAGCTGGTAATCCTCTATACGTGTTGGTGTTGGAGGGTTGTTTTCTCAGGTTCGTTCCGTCCTTCATAGTTGTATAACGCGGAACTACTCTGTCCATCGTGACAGTACGTCATTGTTCTCAATAAGGCAATTGCCGCTTTTATCCTGGATCATAAAGTTCCTGCCTTGTCTTGGTGTTACCAGTTCTTTGACCACCTTGTATGCTCCTTTAGTGTCATTTCTGTCCAATTACCTTTCGATGTTTGTGCATTGCTCCCATATCCACGCTTCTTTTACCTCTCTCATCTTTTGTTGTAACGCTTACTTGACCTCTTTATATCTGCCGACTTCATGAGATGGATGTTTTTGGTTTGTCAATGATCTTTTTCTTTCCCAAAGGTCTAGAATTTCTTTGGTCACCCATGGCTTCTTTTCTGTCTGGTGGCACTCCATGATCTCTGTTGCTGTATCTATGAGTGATGATTTAAGAGAGTCTGCTACCGTATAGGTATCCAGTCCCTCTCTGAAAGTCAACAGTCGAGCAAATCTCCCTCCTACCTTCGATTGGAACACTTCGATGATTGTTAGGTCATTTAGTTTGTCCAGGTCAAACTTTAGTCCAGTCAATTTTTTTTTTTTACGACTCTTCAATCGCAGACGCATAGTCATCAAACAAGATCGTGGTCGCTTCCTATATCCGAACTTCTCGTTTTGTCGGTGTTGATACTAGATCAACCTCCTCTGGACCAGTTTTACCACATGGGTTCAGTGTTTTGACATTCCATGTTCCTATTATGATCTTGTCCTTCCTCAGCATTATGGTTCCACCAGTAGCACGTGCATCACCTCCGCCCTGGTGTGGGACGGCAGGCGCGGTAATTGTTAACCCGGGCTGCGACCGAGCCGGTATAGTTGATTGTAAATTGTGTCTTCATAGGTGAATTTTGGACGGTTTTCTCTTGTCGGAGTCAATCTCCCCTCCAAGTAGGTGCGGGCAAACATCTGCATTTTACCTGGAGGAGCCCGTCTCCCCAAGTGAGCCATTGCCACATTTGCCTACAGCCTCGCGGCCAGTTTCACAGGGTGCACCACTTGGAGGTGAGGTTGACTTGTGTGTTCACTTTATCGGCAGGATACTCATTTCACTTTTCGCTAGCTGACCCTGGCATCGTTTGGATACGATGCCGAGCGCAAACACACCATTGCACACAATAGAATTTTAAAAAACAACAATCTACTATTATAACAGCCTTTATTCCCATTGTTCATGTTATTCGTTGAATTTAAAGGGATGTGGAGTATATATCGCTTACCCCTGCCGTTGCAGCCGAGTGTTCTTGCTAGATTTTAAATATGAACTAAATGTTGCGAAAATAATTAAAACTTATGAGTAATATAAATATGAACTGAAAGTGGGGACAGAAAAACCAATAAAATTGGGGGCTTAGATACGTGGATAAAAATGCAGAAAACAGAAAGACGAACTAAGCGTGTGGAAGAGAAATAGGAACTTCAAGTTGTGTGAGAAAAAAAAATTATTGTGAAATATAAAAAAAGGAATTAGAATTAGAAGTGCGTAACGTATAACAAACGACGAGCATTAGAAATTAGAAATTTTGTAGGGAATAGAAATGATAACTGAAAGAGAAGAATAGAAATGATAACTGATAGTAAAGTAAAGTATCCCATAGCATTACTGCCGTAGGGGTGTGAGGTGTTAGCGATCTCATATTTCAAAGGCTCGGCTATATGAGGGCGGTAGCCATCTCCTCTCCCTCGCCGCTTTTACTTCCCGGACTGAACCGGTACCAATTTTAGGCTGGGTCGACCCGGGAGCCATTGCGGTCTGAAAAAAACATTACCGCCTCAACTGGGGAATGAACCCAGGACCAATCAGATGCGAAGCCAGCGCGCTAACCACTGCTGATAGAGAAGAATATAAATGATAACTGATAGAGAAGAATAGAAATGATAACTGATAGACAAAAATATAAATGATAACTGATAGAGAAGAATATAAATGATAACTGATAGACACAAATATAAATGATAACTGATAGAGAAAAATATAAATGATAACTGATAGAGAAAAATATAAAAGGATAACTGATAGAGAAAAATATAAATGATAACTGATAGAGAAGAATAGAAATGATAACTGATAGAGAAAAATATAAATGATAACTGATAGAGAAGAATAGAAATGATAACTGATAGAGAAAAATATAAATGATAACTGATAGAGAAAAATATAAATGATAACTGATAGAGAAGAATAGAAATGATAACTGATAGAGAAAAATATAAATGATAACTGATAGAGAAGAATAGAAATGATAACTGATAGACAAAAATATAAATGATAGCTGATAGACAAAAATATAAATGATATCTGATAGAGAAAAATAGAAATAAGAATTACTATGAAATGTTTCGTGCAATACCCACTCATGAATAATACGCATGCGTGGACTAGTCAAACATGTTCTGGTAAATTAAAAATCCATAATTTTTTAACCTTTCTCCAACATAACGTTGTCCATGACGTTGGTCAAGTTTATTCGAAATACAACATTTGAGGAAACCTTGTTTGTCTTATCTAAATTCTTCAAAGCAGCAAGTAGCCACTCTATGACATCTGTGTATATATGTATGTATAAGTATGTACGTGGTTACTTACCATAGCTTAACCATGCATTCCATTTACGACGGACAGCAACTTTCGACTCTTAGAAATTGTTCTCCGGAAAATAAACCTTAGTACAACCGAGGTTTTGAGTTCTTGTCAAGAAACTGATATTGTAACCCATAGCCCGCTCAATTCTGATAGGCTATACTAAAAGTCTTTTATATTTAATCATTCAGGTAGATTATTTAATTAATCAATGACCATTCATCTCCTAGAGTAGCACATACCTGCAACAAACAGCTGACAAGTCGTCCTAACCAATGTCGCATTCCACATTGCTGTGAAATGGTCAAATATAAATCAATGTTATTCATGTGGTGATGACAATTTATATGAACGAGATAATACAGCCTGTTTGTTTGTTTTTTTGGTGTAAGTTTGTTTTTGTGTGTTCACCTTATTTCTCTATTCCCAAAGGCGGTGTGCGTTGCGCTGTGGTTTTCATTTTGCTCCTGTCGGCCCGACTTCAGCATGCATTTTATGTAAGGGTGTGCGTCCTCCTGCATTTTCTAAAGGTTTGCTTCCCCGGGGTAACGGTTGGTGTTGTGATGGGGATCGAACTCAGCACCTTTTGGAATGTGAGCCGTCGCGACTTAACTACTGTCCCACGCTGTCCCCAATACAGCGTTTATTCTGATCTCTTTTTCCATTTCTTCTACCTCTTCTTCTTGTCCAACTCGCTCCCAATGGAACATAGAATCTCCAACGTAGATGGTCCCCAAAGCTCCATCCTGGAGTCAGAATATGATATATGAGACTGCCTATTGTTATGTTTCAGATTGTGAGAGTAGCGTTGTCACAGGCATTGTTTCTGTTCATAAACGAGTCCAGAATAACATTACCACAAAACTTCTCCCAGGCGATCGTGGACAGGGCTCTCAGGGATTACAATTACAACTTCAGTGGCAAAGAGGTGAGTACTTTGTTGTATCCAACTTTCCTTTATGATGCATGATACAACATATCCATCAGAACAGCACATATCTACGACCTTTTCTGTCTACCCACACACACCGACCCATAAAACACCGCCCAAACCCATCCATCCCAACACACACCGACCCATAAAACACCGCTTCAACCCACCCACACACACCGATCAATAAAACACCGTCGACACCCACACAGAACGCTCTTCCATTTGTACCCACATCATTCAACTGGTTTTTACTCTGTTATTTCATAGAGTTATCGTCATCATTTACAAACCCACACACACACACACAAACCCACACACACACACACACAAACCATTACACACACAAACCCACACACACACACACACACACACCCAAATAACACCGCCCAAACATACACACAAACGTACTGGCATACATACAAACCCCCACACACCCACAAACCCACACACACAGACACACAAACCCACACAAACATACACACCGACCCATAAAACACGACCCAAAATGACCCACACACATACCGACCCATAAAACCCCACCGCAACCCACACACACAAACTCACAGACATACACACAAACGCACCCACATACACACCGACCCATAGAACATCACCTCAACCCACCCACCCACACACACACCGATCCATAAAACACCGCCCAAACACACAAACCCACACACATAAACGCACAGACATACACACAAACCCACATACACACTGACCCATAAAACACAGCCGACACTCACACATACAAACACACAAACCCACACAAACCGACACATACACATAAGCACATATGCATACTATACGAGAGAATGTCAACAACAACATCTTCATACTCATATGCCTAGCATCTTGTTTGCAATAATATCTTTATTGATCTGTCTATCTGCTGAAGCAATACATTTTTTTCTAAATTTAAACTAATCAACATACACACCTATTTAAAGGCGTATACTCGCATGTTCATCCGAACACTTCAAACAATGTTAACAATTGTGTACCATCACGCGGATGACTGAATTAAAATCTCGTCTCAATGTCATATTTTATACTCCCCCCCCCCTCCCCCACCCCACAATATTATGGGAAACATTTATCCACGTAGGCAGCAACATGGGCTGCATAGGGGAGATGGTATAGAAAAGGATATCCGATTAAGAATACAGAAAACAAGAGGGGCTTTGATGACATTAGACAAATATTGGAACTCTAAAGTAATTAAGTCCGACTCGAAGTTACAAATTTCAATTCCCCGACTGCAAAGTCGGTACTATCATGTGGCTCTGGAAGGGCAACACAGTAGTTAACAATGCAGGTATAAATATTCATAAACAGATGCCCACGGTGAATGAAAGATTTTGGATAGTAAGAAAAGATCACCAACATCGAACTGCTAGTAAGATCTAACAGGTCTCACGGGAACGCGAGATAAAGCAAAGATGTGGAAAAGGCATACTGGGGGAAAAGCCAGACGACATTGACAGACACTGTTGTACGACACAAGGGCTTAAGAGCAATATAGGCAGAAAACAACATACTTGGAGAAGAGAGCCTGGAGTTTAACATTAGGGGCTCAGGACTATTGCGACCCATGTTAGTGAAAAAGTCAGGGGACAGACTGACCTGGACGTTGTTGTTAGACGACCTATGCTCTGCAGTAAGCTGAAAAGGTTGATTAATTGATTATATCGCTTACTGTGTTCTGCTCTCTAGAGCTTTCTTTTAAACCCATAATACAACTGCACACTGCAGAGTATTGATCTGGTGAATAGGCTGGGTATCCACTGTCCTGATTTGATTAGCCTTCTATCCTAGAGTGTTTATCTCTTGTAATTAATTGTCGTTTATGTTTTCACCAAGAAAAATAAATTTAAAAATAACATTCGTCAACAGCAGTAGCAACTTTTATTATTAAATAGTTTGCACTCCAAAAACATAAAAAGAACATAGCATTGACCACAACACGTCTTTCTATCTGTATCATTGCATTGCCCATGCTAGTCGCTAGCGTACATCCCAGCAGTGGTCCATACCGTGGCACATTTCGTAAGATCTGAGTGAACACCTGTCATCTCTTGACAGACACACCTTTGGTTACTTATTAACATCTTTGAGTACTATTAACAAGAACTTATACAAGCACAAATATGTATGGTTCAGCTACTGCTCCAGGACAAAAACAAAACGAAATCACAAGGCCACAAGTTCTTTGTCAGGGACAAAAGACAGCAAAAGACCACCTACCGAATCACAAAAAAACCAACTTACAGAACCACAAAAAAACCACATACAGAACCACAAGAAAAACCACTTACAGAACCACAAGAAAAACCACTTACTGAACCACAAGAAAAACCACTTACTGAACCACAAGAAAAACCACTTACAGAACCACAAGAAAAACCACTTACATAACCACAAAAAAACCACTTACAGAACCGCAAGAAAAACCACTTACAGAACCACAAGAAAAACCACTTACAGAACCACAAGAAAAACCACTTACAGAACCACAAGAAAAACCACTTACAGAACCACAAGAAAAACCACTTACAGAACCACAAGAAAAACTATGAGAATGGAATCTGACGTGACAACGGATACACTAGGCCGTTTGCCACTCGTTGCGATAATTTAGCCACATGTCTTGTTTTTTTAAATCGAATTTTGAGCTTTAGTGCTGTTGCAGTTTCGATTTATTTTGTCCAGGTTCAATGTTAATTAGCAAGAACAGTGACATCATTTATGGAAATCAAAAGAAATGACAATCACCACCAAAATAACAATCCGTAGACTTCGGTAAATGGATGCCTGCGCAAAATAGCAAGTTGAAAACATTAGGGCAAGATCACCAACGTGGAACTGATGGCAAAAACAGGACAAATACCAGTACAGAGTGAAATAGGGAGATGGAGGTGGATAGGCCACACATTACCGAAACCAGTGGATAACATTACCAGACAAGCTCTGTTCTGGAACCCACAGTACAAGAGAAGTAGAGTAAGACCAAGACACTCATGGAAGCGGTCGCTGGAATCAAATATAAAAATAGCAAACAGGACGTGAACAGAACTGACTCAGATGACTCATGATAGGAAAACTTGGCGAGTGTTTGTTGAACACCTATGCTCCACATGGAACTAACATATTTTTGATTGATTAATTGCATGACAACATTGCCATTTCTCTCATTTCACTAATTATATTGTTCTCAGTTAATTCATTGTACGAGATTGCTCAGATTCCAACATTTATTTGAACCCATTTGGACTTCCAGGATAACAAGTTGTGTAAAGAGAGTTTTACACTTGGCTAGCAACATCACAATAAAATATATTGCTACAAAAACCACCATAGCCAGAGCTTACAAAATACTTTAAATGTGGTTTCAAGCAAGGGGACTACTACAGTGGCGGTGGTACCAAGATTCGCCAGGAGCGAATATTGGACAACTATCATTTAGCTGGAGAAGCTCCCCAAATACCATCACAAAAGAATATCTGATTTGTCACTATAAAATGATGAAGTCTGATTTGTTGGAAAACAAATATGACCTGTTTCGTATTAATAATTGTATTTCTTTACAATTTCAATTTTAAATTTTGAAAAAAACGTATATTTAAACTTGAAACACACGGTAGGACATCCTAGTTAGTAGAGCAGCTTGAACAGTAAATCAATATTTACTGCACTTATTGGCGTAGTTTTCGAACCATAATAATCGATAAATAAATGTATTTATTTATTTAAATCTAGTTAAACAAATAATAAGTAAGCAAACCCATGCTATTTCGCGATACAAGTGATATGAGCTGTCTTCATTTTCATTTATCTACACACATTTCACTAATGATGACGTGTTATTCGATCAGTCAATCAAATCGATGCCACAAAAGTCGGACAAACGTACACATGCAAGCAATAATATGGTGATAAGAGAAGAGCCTTTCTGTCATATCGACGTCTGACCACACATTTTTATATAAACATCTGGCCCATCTACTAATTGACCATATTACTGTTCACTTAGTAATGCTCTTGGTCCAGAATGATACTACATGGAAGGAGCAGAATATATTTAAACGGTTATTGTATACTTGGCACAAGATCTGCCTGATTAACCACCGGGATTACAAGTTACAGGTAAAGACTGCTATTCACAACATGGAATCTGTAACAATAACAATTGGTTCGTCTTCGTCGGGCTGCACTTTCATAGGGCCGCTATAATCATTATTATTGTTATTGTTATTATTGTTGTTGCTGCTGTTATTGTTGTTGCTGCCATCTTGACTGTACCGAGGAAGCTTACAGTTGTTCATTATACGATAGCGAATCCACAAATATTTCACCATGTCTGCTACAAGAGCTTTGTTGGCATTTTTTTCCAAAAGCTTTAGAACAAACACACCATCACTTCTTAAATAGTCTTGCATGAACGACTTTATATTATTACTGAATGTCTCAGGAGAACAGGGAAGTGAATTTCTGGCGCTAGATTCATTCTCAGTCGTTTGGCAAGACTTTAAAATCTTCATATAAGCCTTCGAAAAGACAATAGTCGAGCAAGGCGGTTTGATTCTCACTGCCCAGAAAATCATGTTCACTAGAGTTACTATCAACAGGAAAGCTAACCAAAACCACTCAATAGCGAAAATCTTCTCTAATAAACGATTAAGGATCATCAAGCATTGTACTTGATATTTTTCGTGAGTGGGCTGTGCGTCATTACTCTCTTTGCCTCCTTCCAGGACAAAGTCACATAGCAAAAGACTTGGGAAATTGTTAGAATCCTGCCAGCCTCCCTTCTTAGTGTCGCTACTTAAGACAGTGATACCGTAATTCCAAAAACTGAAATCTAGAATTACTGTCAACAGAACAAAATTTAATAACACGTTTAAAATGTTCAGTAATTTGATGGAAAGGTATAACGACGACAGATAGCTGCCAGATTTTTTACCAAGACAAAACAAAACTGTCACTAGTTTGGCAGACTGTTTTCCAACAAGCCGTATCCGATACGATCTGTATCCAGTGACCCAGTCTTCAAAGTAGGCCACCATTTCATCCATCTTTAGTTTTTTAGTATCGTTGTTCTTGGCGCTCTGAGCTTCTAGAGCCAAGTCACGGATCTTCTGTAGATCAGCACCAGAAGAGGTATTCAGGCGATGCCACAGAAAATTTGGAAACTTAAAGAGACAGGCCTGAAATTAGATTAATAGGCATACAATGGATTTGTAAATGTGAAACGCCACTAAAAAAAAAAAGGCGTCAGCACTCATCTGACGCCATCATTTTTTTTTTTTTTCGTTCGCCTTATTTTTCTCTTCTCCAAAGCAGTGTGCGTTGCACTGCGGTTTTTATGTTGCGCCTGTCGGCCCAGTGCATCCGATTTCAGCATTCGTTGTATGTAAGGGTCTGCTCTCTCATGCATTTTATAAGGGTTTTTTTTTTTTTTTTTTTGGATTTTTTGCGTTCGCCTTATTTCTCTAATCCCAAAGGCGGTGTGCGTTGCACTGTGGTTTTTATTTTGCGCCTGTCGGCCTAGTGCATCCGACTTCAGCATGCATTTTATGTAAGGGTCTGCTTCCTCCTGCATTTTCTAAGGGTTTGCTTCACCGGGGTAATGGCCAGTGCTGTGATGGGGATCGGATTGTGAGCGGTGTCACTTAACCAACAACACGTTTCCGTGTTAACAAGTGTAAGTCGTCAACTGGTTTGATACTCAGTCAAGTCCATAATGGACTAAAACATGCGAGCACAGTTAGATCCGCGGCCTGTTAGGCGCCATCTGTGCTGCTCTTGTCATATGTTCCAACTATTTCATTATGTGTCTGCCTCTATGTGTCATGCATTACGATGTTCCCCCTTATTGTACCTCATTTAACATAGTGTTATAATTCTTTACATGTTAACATGCCTAATGAAGAATTGGTTTCACAAGTGAGAGTAGCACTTATCTCAACAGTACAGGATAGTATTTCTAAGAAAGTGCGTAAGAAACATAACTATATTACGGAGGAGACACTGCGACTCCTATAGGCCAAAAGGAAACTGACACAGGGAGTCACAGAACGAAACACCGACAAATACAAGAATTGCACAAGAGAAATCAAGTATAAAGATTAGGCAAGATAGGAAACAGCACATAATAGAGACATGTAACACAGTAGAGGATCTCCATGGGCAGAGGAAGAAACGCAAAGCTTTCAAGGAGAATAGCTTCTTGACTAGTGAATTCCGGTCATCTCTACCGGCAATAAATGACAGAAACGGGGCAACTATAACAGAAAGCAAAGATATTATGGAAAGATGGGTGGAATACTGCAGAGAGATGTACGGGGACAACACAAAAAACGAAGTCAAGCTAAGTAACAATGTAGAGGAAGAACCAGAATCGACATTGAGCGAAGTTCGAGCAGCAATTAAGGCACAGAAAAAAGGGAAAACCCCAGACTGCGATGATGTACCCGCTGAACTGATACACGCTGGAGAAGAGGCAAGCATCCGCATATACCATGCAGCCAGTGATAAGATCTGGCGTAACACAGAATGGCCCAAAGCATGGAAACGATCTGTATACATCCCCATACCTAAGAAAGGGAATCTAAAGTTATGTAGAAACTATCGCACATCGCCTTGATAAGCTACGCCAGTAAGATCTTATTGCGTATTATTTTGAAAAGAATAAAAAGGTCTTTGAAATAAACGAAAAGATAGCAGGGTTCAGGCCACGAAGAGGCACACGAGACCATATCTTTAACATGAGAAACATCATTGAGAAGAACAAAGAATTCAATTCGTACCTATTTGCCTGTTTTGTAGACTACACCAAAGTCTTTGACTACGTAAAACATCAACAAATGTGCAAAATTATGAAGGATATCTGGTTTAACTAATAGAAACCCTCTACAGGGGGGGGGGGGGGCAGCAAGCAGCCGTCAGAATACATGGTGAAACCTCAGATTTGTTTGAGATACATAAGGGGGTCAGGCAGACTGCATCGTTCCACCATACCCGTTCCACATATATGAGAAAGACATCATTAGGAACGTAAGAGCACATGAAATGTTTACAGACATCGATCCTTTTACAATAGGAGGAAAGGAGGTACCGGAAACACAATATGCCGACGACACAGTTTTGCACTCGAACAACGCCAAGGGCCTAGAACTAATCATTACTTAAGCCCAAAAGCACAGCGAAGCCCAGAATCTCTATCTGACTACAAAGAAAATAATATGATGATAACTGGCAAGACAAAACTCCAACCTAAACTCGAGATCGCATGCGAAGATATCGAAAATGTTGCACATTTTAAATATCTGATATCAATACTAAGCAATTGAGACTGTACAAAGGAAGTAAGAAGACTTCTAACTACGGCAGTGCAGAAGCTAAGGTGTATGCAGAACCTATGGCATAATACAGACAAGAAACTGAATTTAAAGATCCTGAGAACATTCATTTTTCCGGTGAAAACCTACGGATGTAAAACATGTACGATTACAAAATAAATAAGATCAAAGATCCGTGCTTTTGAGACACAGTGCTACATAAGACTCTTGAAAATGCCATGGACAAAGAAAGAAAGAAACAAGTCCATTCGGCTAGACCTGGATGTGGAGGAGAATTGGCTCATAAAAGATGTAATGGACACGTTAAACGAGACAACGGACTGAAGAGAATGGTTATGGAGAGCATGGTCCCTGGAAAGTGAGGCAGGGGTCGACCGAGAAGACGATGAACTCAGGACATCAAGGAGATGCTGGATTTAACCTTCGAGCAGGTCGGACGACTGGCGGAAGACAGAGTTTCCGACAGACAGGCTGTTATGAGAGCGTCGTTCTTCAAAGGACGTGCTACATGACACACACACATATATATATATATATATATCCATTATCCTTGAAGTTTAGGTAACCAATCCAAACATGTCATTACAAAGATAATAAATGCGCTGGGAGTAATAGTCAACCATGACAAAAAATATGACATCATACTACTGAAAATACAGCAATTCTCCATTTCCAGGGGTAGACATTCAACCAAGCATTTTTATGATTTATTGTGCCATTTATTTGGCTTGGCTTGACTTCGTTCGTTCTCAATCTCCCGTTACCAAATCCTGAAAGGGCTTAAGTAGCAGAATGTAGTATAGAGAACGTAATGCGTTGTGTCGTGGTTTACAGCTTGACTGAGATATTTGCACCTTTCGGTCTAACACGTCCGACTTCAGCAAGCATTTTTTGAGTACCGGGTTAGCATTCCCTCTTCGATCCCTTCTCTTTAGCCAGTCTGCTCTTTTGCAGCCTGTTATCCAGGATCACCGCGTGGAGGTGTAGAAGGGTCTTGGCAGCTCTGGTTCGCTGGCCCTGACGCTAACAGTCAGCTATGGGTCGCTGACCTCTTCAGCTCATGCGCTGCTCAGCATCTTGATCCCGTGCCATTCATTTTAATTACATTCAAATATCACAGAAACATATAGTACCTGAATTATAAACAATGGTGTGACCCATTTTAGAAGAGCCATTCTATTGTCAGATCGACCGTGTGTGTTAGACACATCTGAAGTCCCTTGAGCTGGAATGAAGCCAAAACTATCTTAAGACTTGGTGTTTGTTATTATTTAAGAGTTAAATTAAATCAATCGAAGCTACGGCGATGCTGAATTCTCAAAATCGATCAAACAATGTAATCATTGCCAACTCAACCCGTATTATATCGTCGTTCAACATCATGTCTTGATTTTTAGATTTGGTTATATCAGCATGCTCCACCTGACCCTGATTAACATATTATGATCAGTATGTTTCACATGAATCTGACTAACTTATTATGATCAGTATGTCTCACTTGACCTTGACTAAAATATTCTGATCAATAAGTTTCACATGACCCTGATTAACATGTCTAATCAGTATGTTTCACCTGACCCTGACTAACATATTATGATCAGTATGTTTCACCTGACCCTGACTAACATATTATGATCAGTATGTTACACCTGACATTGACTAACATAGTCTGATGAGTATGTTTTGCCTGCCTGGACGAGTCTCTTCCCTACTGAGACGTAGTGAAATTAAGTTGTAATCCTTCATTTCTGGCAGCAGTGTCAGTCAACTATATTTAGAAATAGTATGCATGTCCCGTTTTAATTAGTCGACCTCCAAAACACATACCGTTATGATGACGTGGATTACAGTGAGAACGATGATGGTGTGAAGAGTATTTTGATGATAAAGATGGTGAGAATTGCGAGGTTAAGACAGCACACGATTGTCTGATTAAGACAGCAGGTGTAAACACCTGCACTTACAAGTATTTGTTACCACAGATCCATCTTGATATATGGGATACCTGAGCTTCTGTGTCCAGCAGTAGCTGTTGATGTGGTCGAAATAGCTGTTGGAATCAGCTTGAAATTCTGGGGGAGTCCAACAGTTGATGGGGCTTCCTACAAATTCCTGGAATATGATTACAACACTTATATGTTGATATTACTTCGCCGTATTAATTCATTTTCAAGAAGGTAGAAGTAAAGGATCTATGAAATTATCTTCCAATTAATCTCCTCACAGTCACTTACAAGCTGTTTACAAAATGTATCCTTGCCATAGTCCGCACCACTCTTGAACAATCGCAACCAGTCAAACAGGCTGGTGTTCGGCGTTTGTATAGCAAATTAGACCACATTTCAACCTGTTGTCGCTTTATTGAGGCCTAAGAGTTCCAGACGCCCTTGAAATTTACCTTCATCGACTTTAAAAAGGCTTTTCATTCGGTATAACCACATTATGTCTGACGTTCACTATTGGAACACGGTGTAGATCATGGTTACTTCATAGCTCTCACCAACAGTTATACCAACTGCACTACCACAATTTGTCCCTTCCAACGTCCAATTGTAGTACCAATTGAAAAAGCGGTCCGCCAGGGTGACCCTATCTCACCGAGTCTCATCTCTGCATGTTTGGAATCAGTCATTAGCCGATGCAACTGGAAACTTTTGGTATCCTTATTGACGGCAGACGATGATAGGTGAGATCATAAGAAATCGAAAGAAAGAACCATGTAAACGACCCAAGGCACCCTATGTTTGGACACCAGGCTCAGTAGACGAAACTGAAATATAGACGAAGCCTATTGGTCAAAACAGAACCTGTAGACTAGTCCTGGAAAACGCCGCATCCAAAGATGGAATGAACTGACACAATTCACGTGCATCGAGTTGCGGGAGGAGCCTGTGTCTGTACACCACTTGTCTTAAGCAACATAGAATTAATTACTAGATGTGTTCTAAAAGTATCCTAACCTAATTTTTTTCAGCGGAAAGAAATGAAGCATGGGTTTTGTCCTTCGGAACGGAGTTATAGTTGACCATCATGAGTATGTGTGATTTGTTTTCTGCCCGCAGATTTTGCTAATCACTGGCAGTAAGCCTTTTAGTGTTGAGTGTTGTGAGCAACCGGCCAGTTTTAATTCACCACGAAATGACGAAAAGAATTAACCTGTGGTGTTGCATCACATAGTTCCAAAAGCTGGACAATACCCTAATGGAAACCATTTGAAAGATTCAACTGACCTTCCGTGACGATGTCATGAGCATCACACAAATTAAGAAATGGTACAATTGCTTACAAGATGACCATACATCGATAGAAAGCCAATAACATTCAAGTAAGCACTTGGCAAGCCCAAATGATGAAGTCATGATCAAGTACAGACCGAGGTCTTACAGAACCGTTGTGTCACCTTCCGAGGATTGGCGGATAAGGTGGGGAATAGCCTTGGTACGGTACACTCCATTTTGAACGTGAATATGGCTACACGGAGAGTGTCCGAGAAATTCGTGTCGAATCTGCTAAGGAAGGAGCAGAAGCAACTCTGTCTGGAAGTCTCATGCTGGACTGCGCAAACAGCGACACCGATTTCCTCAACACTGTGATCACTGGTGATGATAAGTGGGCTTTTGGGTACGACATGGAAACCAAGCTACAGTCGTCACAGTGGAAATATTCATCATTCCCGAGGCCGAAAAAAGCGAGGCAGGTGCCAAAGACATGTTGGTTATTTTCTTTTATTTCTGTGGGTTTGTGCAATACGAGTACGCACCACATGCTCATTCTTCGCGTCTGGTTTTTCTGGCCAATCACATGCCTTTGGTTCGACAAGCGCTCTATTCTCTTTACATGGTACCTTACGATGTCTGACTGCTCCTCAGGCTGAAAATGTCGCTGAAAGGGACCATATTTGAGTAACGAGAAGATATTATGCGGGATATGACGACCTAGTTGTATTTCATTCCAAAAAAGGCATTCCTGAAATGCTTCCAACATTGGTTGGAAATGAACTTTTTAGGTCGTACTCGTATTGGAAGTGAACCCATTTTTTAAAAAAATGATACGGTTGGATACACTGGGCCATAAGACAGAAACGCAGTACATCGCATTTCATCTTAGAGAAAAAAGTATGGACAATGTAGTCCAGAGCAGATACTGCTGTCGGGGATGATATGTAAAAGACATCATTGTTAGAGGCAACAATATGTTCATAAGATGATATTTGCCAGTTGCCATCCGTGTTGGCTTCTCTTCCCTTTCAGAAAAGCAGGTACCCAACTGGGACATGCTGATAACGGGCCTAGAACGGGCCTAGAACTGTGACATGCTCTAACACTTCGCTATACAGACGAAAGACAACACACAAACAACAATTAAAAAGAAAGTATTTAGGGGCTATAGAACCTTTCCTTTTATATTATGAGTCTGCTTGTCCCATGCACAGCCCTACTTAATCGAATTTTACTACACGTATATTACAGTATAACGCAAAATCAATATTATTTCCTCTTCAGTAAAGGACCAGAGAATGAGCAGCAAAAAAATAGACATTTCACTTCGTTTGAATATCAGTATGCCTGGTTGACTTTCCTAACTGCAAAACATGTGTTCTTGTATCCAGTACTGACTGTTTGCAATCACCTTCTCTATTTCATGTTTATATACAGCCAATATATTCTCTTCATCTGTTTATTTACAACTGCAATACAATGTTGTGCATGTGAATCCGTATTTCTCCTTCCTATCAAAGTACTACTGTATTTCCTTCTCTCTCATTATATCTTTAACTCTCTCTCTCTATCTCTCTCTTACTCTCGCTCTGTCTCTCTTTCAATTCCCTCGTTCACACGTTATACCTTTCTATCAGTATATTTATGTGTATGTTGTATCAGTCTACATGTTTACGTTTCTAACAAATTATCCATATGACCGTCCATTAATCCATCGGCGTATTGTTATCTCATGTTGTCTAAATCTTTTCCTTCTAACGTATGTCTGTTATGATGGGTTTCTATATATGTATGTCAGTCTGTCAACCTATATGTCCGTCGGTAGCGCACTTTATATCTGTCTATCTATCTATTTATATATATATATATATATATATATATATATATATATATATATATATATCTATTTATCTATATATCTGTCTATTTATCTTTCTATCTAACTATCTCAGGTCAGGTCAGGTCACCCCGTAACCGATGAGGTCGTTGGGGCACATAGGAAGGCATCCTCTCAACCCCACGCCACCCTTCTCTGTCAGCGGCCGCCACTTGCGCCTCTTCTAGTCGGAGATTGGTCCAGTTCTTCAACTTATTAAGAGTTCATTCTGAAATCAAGGTCCTAGTTTCTCTCACAGAGGTCACCCTTGTTTGTAAGGCTCTTTTATCTTTGTACCTCTTTTCTATATAACAATAACACACTATAAAGCTGGAATCAGAAATAGTGTGAACATATCATTTCTCGCAAACTAACGCGTGTAAGGAACATCGAATTATATGTTTTTAACACTTAGTTAAGAAGTCCAACATTAGTTACTGCTGTTGGGGATAAAGTGTTAGAGACATCATTTTACCAGGCTTCGTCTTTTTTATAAGGTGCCACGACCAGCTTCCTTCCTCCCTGCCTGTCTTTATCAAACACAAGTCATGAACACCTTACCCCTAGGTTTACTATCAGGTCAGGTCAGGTCATCCCGTAACCAGTAAGGACGTTGCGGCACACATAAAGACATCCTCACAACTCCTCGCCACCCTTCTGTGTCAGCGGCCGCTGCCTGTGCCTCTTCTGGTCGGAGATTGGTCAATTCTTTTTTGTTGTCCTCTCACCTCTTTTTGAACCGGCCTCTTCATCGTCTGCCTTGCACCTTTCCGTGAAGGATCTGACTTCCAAAACCACGTGATCTCAATATGTGACCGTACCAAGCGAGTTTCCTTATTTTCACAGCTGCCAAGAGATCTTCAAAAGGACATATTGCTGTTGTAATTCTATCTCGTATTTCCTCATTTATAACTCGATATTTGAATGTGACGTGTAAAAGTTTTCGGAAACATCTCCTCTCCAAGGCCTGTATCCTTCGCTGAAAGTCAACTGTAACTGTCCATGTCTCATAAGCATAGAGGAATATTGACAGGAACAATGTACGCATTAATCTGACTTTCGTGCATAGTGCTAACCGTTTATCTTGCCAGATTTTGCTAAGCCGTGCAAGCGCCGCTATTGTATGTGTTATTCTGGCCAACACCTCACATTTTGATTCTTTATCACTGACAATCGAACCTAGATATTTAAAACGGTCAACCGTTGATTTTATACCCACAGCGCTTCTTGCCATACCCTATCAAACGTCATCTTAAAATCAGCAAACACATGACACAGTTTTTGCTGCTGGTCTAGATATGTCTCGCTTAGTAGCCTTAAACTAAATATATGTTCTGTAGTGCTTCTTCCCTGTCTGAACCCTGCTTGCTCCTCAGCAATGATGTTCTCTACTTATCTATCTATCTATCTATCTATCTATATATCTATCTATCTATCTATCTATCTATCTATCTATCTATCTATCTATCTATCTATCTATCTATCTATCTATCTATCTATCTATATATATATATATATATATATCTATCTATCTATCTATCTATCTATCTATCTATATATATATATATATATATAAATATATATATATATATACATATCTATCTATCTATCTATCTATGTATCTATCTATCGATCTATCTATCTATCTATCTATCTATCTATCTATCTATCTATCTATCTATCTATCTATCTATCTATATAAATATATATCTATCTATCTATCTATCTATATATATATATATATATATATATATATATATATATATATAAATATATTTATATATATATTTATTTATCTATATATCTATCTATCTATCTGTATATCTATCTATCTATATATTTATCTATCTATCTATCTATTTATCTATCTATATATCTATCTATTTATCTATCTCTATCTATTTATCTATCTATCTATCTATTTATCTATCTATCTATCTATCTATCTATCTAAATAAATATATCTTGTGTTTGTGTTAATACGATCGTTGAGACGTTGTGCTGTAATCTACAGAGATGATGCGATATATATATATATATATATATATATATATATATATATATATATATATATATATAATAATAATAATAGCTGTCCATCGTTGTCGATGAGGACCGCCGACATCATCCTTGTCACAGATTTCCCTGTTGGGTGTGGGTGCGTATGTGGCTGAACAGGCCATTGCGAGCACGAAAATATCTGCTACATATCGGGCACACGAGGTTTGTAGAAGGGGATGGTGTTCCCGCTGCTCGGGATTTCCGCGTCTCTCGTCTGTTCTGGGCTTTCACAACACGGTCATCTTCACCGGCAGCTACACCCGATTTGACTGCGCTTCTCCAGTCAGATCTGTTTTGCGCAAGACATTCCCAGGTGTCGATGTCTATCTGGCAACTTTTTAGTGAGTCCTTCAGACCGTCTTTAAAACGTTTCTTTGGGCGCCCTCTGTCGCGCCATCCCTCTCTCAGCTCGCCGTAGAGAAGCTTCTTTGGGAGCCGCTCGTCTGACATACGGACGAGGTGTCCGGCCCATCCTAGTCGTGCTTTTTCTAGCAGTACATGGATGCTGGGCATGTTAGCCCTCGAGAGAACCTCGATGTCAGTGACACGATCTTGCCATCGGATGTGGAATATTCGCCTCAGGCAACCTGTGTGGAAGTGGTTTAACCTCCTTGCATGTCCAGAGTATACAGTCCAGCTTTCGCAAGCGTATAGTAGGGTTGGAATGATGGTTGCACGGTAGACTTTGAGTTTGGTCTTGACGCTGATGCCACGACGTGCCCAGACCATCGAGCGCATTCTACCAAAGGCTGTGCTGGCCGTTGCTATTCTGCTTGCCACCTCATCGTCTAGGCTGACAGATCTCGACAGAGTGCTGCCCAGATATGTGAATTTGTCTACGGCATTCAGCGTCTGCCCGCTGACTGTAGTCTCTGGTTTTGTGTACGGCATGCCTGGTGCTGGTTGGTACATGACCTCTGTTTTTTTGGCATTTATGGTCAGGCCAAAATTTTTGCATGCGGCAGAGAACTGGTCCATTCCAACCTGCATGTTCAGTTCTGAGTTGCTCTAATGAGCGCTCTAATATATATATATATATATATATATATATATATATATATATATATATATATATATATATATATATATATATATATACTCCTTTCGGTCAACATCAAGTTTCAGCACTGCAAAATTTGAGAGCAAACTGATCCTTTCTCTGCAATCCCTAGTCTCTTAGCAAAACTACTCTAGTGCATCAGGGCCGTTACCAGGAAGTGGAATATGGTCTTGGTCATTTGTGGTTTGCTGACTCTACTGCAAGCAGCCAGCTATGAAAATCAGGTTGCTGACAGCACATTCACTGACTTCTGTCTTTCCAGCTCTGTACCCAGTTAAACGTACATTTCAGACTGTGGTTCGATAATAATCTGTCTGTCTGGCAATATGTATTTTTTTTTAATACTGGTAGTTACATGTGTCTGGCGATCTCTTCATCTTTTCGCTTTTCTGTTTTGCTTTTCAGCGTCAAGTTATGAAGAGCTCTCTAGAACGAATCCGATTGTGTGCCTCGTGCACAGGAGCGTACACCGGTTGAGATATTTCCGTAAGCCACCTTTTTGGTAGTCGGCATTTAGTCTTGAATTCGTTGTTTCTAAACTGCATTACTTGTTGCTGGATGCTGTATATCTGCCGATCTCTCTCTCAGGAAATGTGTTTGTCCCCATTACCTATTTTTCAGTCTCTCTACTAATACATTTCTGTCTGCCTTTGTTTCTGTCTATGTGTCCATCTATGTGTCTGCCGGACGCTCTAACTACTGTTTTCAATGCCTATCTCGCTCTCTGGTGTTCGTTCTGTCTGTCTCTATCTCTCTTTCTCTCTCTCTCTCTCTCTCTCTCTCTCCTAACTAAATATCTGCGCCTGATTGACTGATTTTAAAGCTTCCCTTTCAGATCCATATGTCTGTATGTCTGTCTATACGTCTGCGAGTAGCTCTATCCATACCTGTAAAGCAGAAATAACAGCAAAGGCCACCATGATGCTGACTGTCCCAAAGTAGTGCATCCTGTCCACGATATCATCTCCGGTAATTGGTGGCTTTATCACCATCCCGGAAACCTTTGTTATCAGATAATCCATGCTGGGCGGACGATCAATAAGTCATCAGGTTACCACCGATATGACCAATTATGAAACAGAAGAAAATATGTTGTATGTGCGATATCGATAATATTAATGGTAACATGGAAGTACAGATTAGGAGAAAATTCGCGACCTGAGGCTGTGAAATTATGAGATATATAAATAGCTGCTCTGTTGATGTAGGGTAGGTAGTCTGCTTAGGTGACAAGCGTCCGTCGCACCAACCATCTATGAACACGATGTGTCGCTGAGTCCCAGGCTGCCTGCAGTGACGATGATGTCGTTCATGATTGACCTAACCAGGTGATGAGTGGATGGCGTGGGGGCGAGACCATGCTGGGGAGGGTCGTTTTCCTCTCTTGGTCTGTTTTATGAGCTGGTGGATGGAAACGTCGTCCTCGACAAGCAGGTCTATGTTCCAAAAGTACCAAATGGAGAAGGATTGGCTGGATCAATGTCCTTTCAAGGAATGTCTGTAGGCCGACTTCTTCGTTGAAGACCTGGTCATATCAGCGGATCGCAAAACTCGTTGAGATAATTTAGTTAGTGGACTGTTACTTGATCGTATGGTGTATTAACATCTCTATTATTTTCTATGTATGTTCTTCTTCTGATCATCGAATATGGTCTATTGTCTTTTGTGGTTCCTTTCAAACAAAGATAAGTGTTCCAGATTTAGCAGATGTGTGGCTTGTGTGAATGACAAAACCGTTGTTCGCCTTTGTTCCTATTTCTGGGGTAGTCGAGGGGTTTTTAGGCTTAAGACTACAGGCCGTTTCGTCACGTCGTGTGCTGACTATGTTTGTTTATTTCACCGCCAGCAGAAAAACAACATTTGCCTTACAAGGGAATCGTTCATGAATTGGTGCGTCTTCTACCTTAGATGTGTTTCTAATCATTTTATACATCCAATAGATTCGCGTATACACTTGCCTGAAACAAAAAAATGACGAGAAGATGGAAGCGGCTGACATAGACAAGAGCAGTGTTAGATGAAGTCAGAAAAGCTGAAGATTGACGGGCGGATATGAGCAGCTTCCTAAAAAAATTGGCACTATATATCGTTGCATCTATATGTTTAAAAACCAACTGAAAGACGTGAATATGTTTACAGACAGTGCAAACTAATTTCCTTCAGTTTGAAAATTAAAAAAAGAGACAGTAAAGTTCTTAATTAAATTTTTACAAGGAAAAGCGAGTGTATGAAATATCTTGTGGCAATTTATTATTTTATTTTGCGTTCGCCTTATTTCTCCATTTTCCATGCATTTTATGTAAGGTTCTGCTTCCTCCTGCATTTTATAAGGGTTTGCTTCCCCTGGATAACGGCCGGTGCTGTGATAGGGATCAAACCCAGCACCTTCGGCTTATGAACCCTGTCACTTAACCACTAGCCCAAGCTAGTGGCAATTATAAAGGTCAAGAAACAAATTAATATGAACAAATGTCATCGAGGAAATAATGGATGGGAAACATTCGCAGCACCCAAGCACAAATATGCCAAACAATCAGATTTTTGTTCAGGGGATTGATCGTCAATGCCAATTAGGCGTGTCACACGATAATGCTAGTAAATCGCCAGTGTAACAATGAACCTGCGTTCCCCCTTTCCCTATCCCAATATAAAGACGTACCTGTCACTGTATGCAGATTCTATCTCGCTCATAGCCTACTCTCTTGCGGGTGTCAGAGCAGTCTCCAGTCGCAGCAAACAATTATCAGTATCTCAATTTAGCCATATAAACTGCGAACAAGAAATTAAAATTTACATGTATATAAGCACACCACAAGAAGAAATAGCTTCTACAGACGGCGTAGAAAATTATTTTTGTTTAGATAAACTCATGTAAATGCTTGCAGACAGATCAGATGAGTCACTTCTGGCGTTATACGGAATGATATTTGTTCTTGATGGCCCCGCCAGGTTTGTAATGCATAGAGAAAGAGACGAGTGGGAAGGACAAGATACACCTGACGACGAGCGATCGAGGTAGAAATCAGATCAAGCCAGGTTTCATTGGGAGAACTCAAGATGAAGGTACATAATAGGAACAGATGGAGTTCATATGGTGTGGACCTGTGTTCCAACGGGAACCTGACTGAGAAATGATGTTGAATAATGATGACGAGTGTCCCTAGGCGAAACGATGGTGCCTTTTTGTATTTTGGTTAATAATAGTTACACAAATATGACAGCGACTATGACAAAAGTTGAAACATGGCGTGTTACTATAAATATCCCATCCAAACTACACCTCTCTGCTAGTAGATGTCTTCGGCACATACTTCCTGTTATAAATCCATGTAAAGAACACGCTCAGATCTCCAGCGATTAATACAACATCAACAAGTACTGCTGGAGAAAGTCACTTAGCAATTTAAACAAATATGAGCAGGATTGGAACCGACAGGGGAACATACTAGTGGTGACAAAATGCCTATAAAAATGAGAAAGAGGGAACTCGAAACTCATTTCCTGAACTTAAGAGGGCGGATGACAACCCAGTGCTGCAATTGAAACTAAAAACAATAAGCCAAGAGATAAGTCAACACATTAGTCACAGTATAATGCGAAAAATTAATTAAGGAACAAATGCGTTTCAATAAAGCCACAGATGTACAACAGGGTTTCAGGACGTTACCAATGCTGTTAAACTTTTACAAAAACTAAACATCAACACGAGCCACTCTATTTGTCATATCAAATGATGCATCCAATAAGGAAAGAAAGATTATATGATTTCATATATGAAAACGTTTTGCAAATGACTGCAACATAATACACAAGGCAGACGACAGACTGTAAAATTATATTATTTTATTTTGATCAAACTGTGATAGATGAAAGTAAAAGTAAGGAGATTTACAGAACGTCGCTTCTTACAACCCCCAGCTATTTGACTGTTATAAGATTCTTGTTAAGTGTGCAGTACTATAGATTGCCATTACTTTCAGTACAAGCAAGAGCAATGGATACAATATGAAAATCATCGACATCACAGACTGAAGCGATGAAGATCAGCAGAACACCTAGTACAATTGATCCACACGTACATTGTGACTGAGTGGTCAAACCTTCGTCGTGGTGAGACACGACTGACGACAGCAGACAGGGAGAGATGATGTGGGTAGTGGGAGTGTCTTCAAGTGTGCCCCAACGACCTGACGGGATGAACTGGTTGAACTGAACACAATAACAACATTAAAAAGCCAAAAGAGGTGAAGTACTTGAGATATATTTATTGTTATAGAATATGCAAGACTTTCTAGAGATCTTTACATTCAGATTCTTATTTAAATCTCCAGCTACCTCAATATCATCATTACTTAAATATGCGATTATCCGCTTGGAAACTAAACAGACCAACTGTATATATGTTTCAGGAAAGGAAAATTGCAACGTGCCATACGAAATGTCCAAGACAAGTACCAATGTTCTCTATTATGTACTTCCCATTCTATTTCCTCCGGTTCATTTTGTCAGGCATTCCATATACCACGTTTGAAAATACTTTACCTATGTGTGTGTATATATATATATATATATATATATATATATATATTATATATATATGTGTAAATATCATAGGCTTCTCAGTCTCTGTAGACCATGCGCGTGGCGCCCTGTACGTAGCCTCTCCAGATCGCAAGCATGGGTGCTGGATATGGAGACTATATATTTATATGGTTAAGGTATTTCTCCTGCAGTGACTGCTGATAAAAATGACATTTGGCAGCTTTGTTGTACTAGACAAACATTTTTAATGAGAAGAGATGACAGTTCCATTTGACCCAATTGGAGCTGAGTTGGCTGGTGTGTGTCGATAGCGGTACGCTTGCGGTAAGAAACTGGCCTTCTACCACCCTTGCTATTCAGGCCCTCCTACACAAGGGAGAGCACAACAATAACTGTGATGTTTATTGTAATGAATGGAATACGCTTTATAAAGGTTGTATGGGAACTCCTTGCACGAAGCAAGCTAGTAGAAACAGTATTACTCTAAGGAAAGTCCTGCGAATAGATAATATACAAAGTGTGTTCAAATAGTAGCCAACCTTTTGCA
Source organism: Ariolimax columbianus (assembly GCA_036924085.1). Classification (NCBI taxonomy): domain Eukaryota; kingdom Metazoa; phylum Mollusca; class Gastropoda; order Stylommatophora; family Arionidae; genus Ariolimax; species Ariolimax columbianus. The sequence goes on along the minus strand of JAVGWX010000004.1, from coordinate 18,954,413 downwards.
CGGAAAAATACAATTACTCACCTGGAGGTTAGAAACCTTAATCCCCTTCAAAGTCCTCTCCGTGAAACTCCACACTTTTCCCAGTGGTCCCGCCATTGGTGGAAGCATTTCAGGAAGTCCTCTTTGGTAATGGGGTATTGCTGAGACAAGGAATTAATGTCTCTCCGTGACTCAAATCGAGTTCCTTTCAGAGGAATTTTAAGCTTGGAGAGCAGTCAGAAATGGCAAGACGCCATGTCGGGAGAATAGAGAGTCTGGCGAATAAGATAAATGTTATGTCTGGAAAGGAAAATGGAAATGCGATACGAACAATGGACGGGTGCGTTGTCACGAATTTCGTGGACACTCTCCGCAGATCCAAATCCTCGCCCAAAATGGATTGCACCAACCAATGCGTATCATCACCTCATCCGCTAGTTCTCGGATGGTTACACTACTGTTCTGTAAGACAAGGGCCCGCACTTGGCCAATAACTTAATCATTTCGGTTTTTTGAAGGCCTACCGGAACATGATCTCTTCTCCATCTATGTTCTACCAAATTTGAATCAATTATACCCCTCCTTAATGTGCGTTGTGCTCGTGCATCGTAACCCCAAAGTATGTTGAATCCTCCGATTGGTTTCCACTTCGGTATCGTCAAGAGTTTGCAAAATGTTATACAACGTCGCTGCTAAATTCGTTCCGTCATTTCGTGATGGATGAAAACCCTACGTGTGCTCACTACGCTAAACATTATAATGCTTACTGCCAGCGACTAACACAATCTGCGGAGTGTAAAAAAATCAAGGATGCGCATATACCTTATACCTCCTTGCCGGAGGACAACACCCATGCCATATTTTGTTTCCGGGGGAAAAATTAAGGTAGGATACTTTTTTAACACAACTCTAAAATTACACACACCTTAACATATACCACTACGCATGCTATATCCACGCTTACTCCAAACTAACCTCGAACATGTTCTTTCCCCACAACATTGTGTCAAGGTTACAGATTTAACACAAACATGTTAGGTCTAACTCCCTTCAAACCATATATACGATGCGTAGTTAATGTCAGTACTCCTACTAAATATTTGTGCCCTTATATCACGTGTCATCTTTCACCGTGTCGTGCGATATTTAGAATAGTATACATTCATGACTATTATATTGGCACATTAACTGGCAGCTCCACCCCACGTGTGATCGTTAAATAAAGTATTTTTTGGCGAGACGTGAAAGTACGTCAATATTTACACAGCTTTCAAGAAACATAGTATCACTGAATACATTATAAAATGTGTATGTGCTTCCATTAAATGGATGACGTCAGGAATATCCGTTTCTATCGAGAGGACTTCAAGATGTGTATGGTGTACAATCTCACACATTTAAACAAATGAATGAACATGAAATTTGAGTTCCAATGATTGGTTGGAAAACTTAAAGTGTGATATATAAATATAAATAAATAATCTTGCTTTCTTTCTTTAACATCTGTAAATTGTATTGCTATTTGCTCTAAACATATTGTCCATTTTTGCTAACTCAAATTTAACTTTTCGCATTATTTAACGAAAAACATAAGAAAATGTCGATAGACAAGAATATATCCAAGAACTGTACATAGACACATACATATATACATAGACACATACATATATACATAAACACATACATATATACATACACACATACATATATACATAGATACATACATATATACATAGACACATACATATATACATAGACAAATACATATATACATAGACACATACATATATACATAGACACATACATATGTACATAGACAAATACATATATACATAGACACATACATATATACATAGACACATACATATATACATAGACACATACATATATACATAGACACATGCATATATACACAGACACATACATATATACATAGACACTTACATATATACATAGACACTTACATATATACATAGACACATACATATATACATAGACACATACATATATACATAGACACATACATATATACAAAGACACATACATATATACATAGACACTTACATATATACATAGACACATACATATATACATAGACACTTACATATATACATAGACACATACATATATACATAGACACATACATATATACATAGACACATACATATATACATAGAGACACACATAGACGCATACATATATACAAAAACACATACATATATACATAGACACATACATATATACATAGACACATACATATATACATAGACACATACATATATACATAGATACATATATATATATATATATATATATATATATACATAGACACATACATATATACATAGACACATCCATATATACATAGACACATACATATATACATAAACACATACATATATATATAGACACATACATATATACATAGATACATACATATATACATAGACACATACATATATACATATATACATAGACACATACATATATACATATATACATAGACACATACATATATACATACACACATACATGCATGTATGTTTAAGGACGAACATCATCACATACATATATATATATATACACACATGCAAACATACATGCATGATGATGTTCGTCCATCACATGAGAAGAAAACCTCTCTCTTTGTTCAGCCGTGTGGAAAGTCTTTTCTCTTTCTGTGTTCGCGGAAATGGGTGACTTGTACTGTGATTTGAATTAAAGTGAAGAAGCAACTGCGCCTTTTGTCAACCTCACTCTCTAGTCCTGAGCTACATTTGGCAAGTAGCAAGATTGTATAGAGATGACTAGAGATAGCACAGGATGCAGATTTTTTTATCAGGGTTTACTTCCGAAGTCTTTCCCCTGAACATATATCCAGAAGGGCAGCGTAGGGGATAACATATATCGTTGTATGTCGTGCCTTTTCCATAACTTTAATCCGTCATAGGAGCATCTCTCCCGCGTCGTGTTCTAGTCCATTATACTTGCAATACTTGGAATCCTGGTATTCAAACAGACATGTTAATGTGCCAGGTAGCCAAATGATATCAACTATCTGTAGTAGATTTCCGTAGTAGTCCTTAATAAAGTAACCCATAGCATAACTGTCGTAGGGGTGTGAGGTGTTAGCGATCTCACATTTCAAAGGCTCGGCTATATGAGGGCGGTAGCCATCTTCTCTCCCTCGCCGCTTTTACTTTCCGGACTGAACCGGTACCTATTTAAGGCTGAGTCAACCCGGGACCCATTTCGGTCTGACAAAACATTACCACCACAACTGAGGAATGAACCCAGGACCACTCAGATGCAAAGCCAACGCGCTAACCACTGCGCTACGCGACTTCACAATAGTCCTTTATAGTCATGTCTAAATTTCAGTCACACTAAAACCGTCGCTGTCTGCAGCTAGGGCAAAGGGCACCAATCTCGTGATTCAACCGTGAACTAGACCGTAAAAATACGACACAGGTTTAAGCGCAGTGCTAATAATATAGCCGATGTCCAGGCCAGGATAATCGGAAGGAAGACAGCACACAAAAAACGAACGAATTAACCAGTCCAAATAAAAAACAGCGACACGTATCTGTAATCATAACTGTAAGTCGTGAATTCCAGGAAAATTCGTGGCCTGGCTGCATCTATAATGAACTAAAACATGAAAGCAATATAGATCGCAGCCAGTTGGGCGCCATCTTTGACACTGTCATGTTATATATGTATGTATGTATGTGTGTTTGTGCGCGTGTGTGTCTGTGTGTGTGTGTGCGTGTGTGTCTCTGTGTGTGTGTGTGTGTGTGTGTGTGTGTGTCTGTGTGTGTATGCAATAATGGAGAGTAGCCGGTGACCGAGGATTCTGCCAACATTCGCGTGACCAAGGGGATTTGTTTTAATCAGAGTTGAAATAAAGACAACGACGGTGTACTGCGATAAGACTGAAAATTAAACGGCCTTTATTTCTCAGCTCCATAAATACTTCAGGATGATCCCCATCAAAGGGAATAGCCAGGTCTAATGGTGACTAATGATGATGATTAACAAGTCAACGACTTCAATGACATTTCAGATCATTGGTCTCACCGTCTCACGTTCCCTGTGACGTCACCAGGCAGCGTTGTGGTGCACCATGGCTTTCTTTATATCCAGAGTTGGCCATCACTTCCTTCGTGGGCTTCTTTTTCTTCTTCCTCTTCTTCTTCTTCTTCTTCTTCTTCTTTTTCTTCTACTTCTTCTTCTTCTACGTTCGTTCTCAATCTCCCGCTACCAAGCCCTGAATATGGCTATGCAAGTAGCAGGATGTTGTCCGGAGCACAGATGGTGCGTTGTGTCGCTAGTTTACAGCTTGGCTGTGATATTTGCACCTTTCGGTCCGACACATCCGTCTTTGGCAGCCCTTCATGGGCTAAATATTGGGCTGTTTTTATTTTCAAAAATGTATGTTTAGTGTCCTTCTTGTGCGGTTTTTTGTATCGTTTTTTCTGTGTTTTTTGTGTGGTTTTATGTGGTTTTTTGTGTGGTTTTTTGGTGTGGTTTTTTTTGCCACCTTTAATCCAAGGAGCACGTTAGCTCAGTTTATATTTGGCAATTCGCTATTTTCTGTTGCAAAAGTTAGCCGTAGTTTGAATCCGTCCGGAGACTAAAAAAAGCTGGGTCGTGATTTTAATCGAGTATCGCTTATCCAGTCAACCCAGCTGAAAATGGATACCTGACAAATGCGTTAGGGAAAGAAAAGCAGCAAGGAAAAACATTGGCAACCCTACCTATCACAGGCTGCGGCATAGTACAATGATGTTTTCAAAAAAACCATTTCAAAACAGCGGTTAATTCTACTGAATTTCCAATTTACTTTTTTACCTTCAATCCATCTGTTAAATTGTTTTAATCTTACACTAAAGTAAGTATGTATGTTTCTATAAGATATTCGTTGGACTGATGGTGTAGACACAATCTGTTGTTCAGATAAAACATCGGAATTTTGTCTCGATATGACTTGCGTGGCGTTGTTCCCACGTTCTGTGGGATTTTATCATTTCTCATTAGGTCGTTTAGATGAGACGAACCCGACTGGTTTTCGCACGCATCTCATTTCACATTTCGTTCATATTTCGTTCTTGTGCCTTAAACATGGTCCAGGTCTGACATTAAAACCGAGAGTTGGTGTGAATACATTGTTGATCATTAGGCTGTTTTGCTGTATCGTAACATTTGAAAGTCTTAGTCATGACGATAGTTAGGATATCACTTTGTGACCTCTTAATCTATCTCCTCGCCGGTTGGTAGTAAGCATAATCTAGAGATCAATGAACTATCTAACTTGGTGAAGATCTGTGTTTTAGACCTGGATACCGAGTATCTTTCTGCTCTGCCCTCTTTCATTACTTCAGATTTTGCTTATGGTTGTCCATATTATACTTATGATACTATAAAATATGGCATATTAAAGTTTAGAAACCGTTTTAAATTATAATATCTTGAAAAGTTCATCCAAAATATATTTTCTAATGGTTAGAGTGGTCGTTTCTTACAACAAAGGTATCAGGTTTGCTATCCCACAGAGACACGTTACAGTCTTCCCTGTTGTGCATGGGTAACTCGATTGCTTTACATTAAGAACTCGCTTGGCACCAAGACTGTTCACTTATTGCATTCTTTAGATAGCTATTTAGAGATGGCAACGGTTCACCCCCACTTCACGAGAATCTCAGACCTCGTCAAATGAATTCCCAAACACTTTATCCGCGACGGCTCTACCGACTAAGCTACTACCTCGTATTGGCATGTTACTTAAAGCAGGGAGTCATTGTTATTATGTGTTTGATTGTCTATTGCTAAGTATTTCGATGGCAAGTTTTCAATGTGTGCTAACCTCTAGTGGTGGCTGTTTTTGTTCTTATGTACGATTGTCTTTGGCTAACTTTATGATAGAAGACTCTCTAACAGATGGATTGCCACAAGCCAAATGGCTATTTTTAGTGGAGTAGGTAGGGGTAGCCCCCTTAGACAACAATGGCCCGTTTTGCAAATAGTCCATAACCAGGAAGTATGACTGTCTCATGCCGAGCTCAGTGATGACGATGTCGTTCCGATGTGGGGGTGGGGGCCATGATGGAGAGGCTAGTTCTTCATGTCCTGTATTAACAGTTTGTGAGCTGTGTCACCTTCGGAAAAGTGGAGCATATATTCAAGGACAGACGCCGACGGCCTAGCATGGAGAAGGTGCTGTGGCCATCATGCCAGTAGCTCAAAAGAATTGGCCTATGGTCGAGTATGTGGAAGGCTTTAATACGCCAATGTCCACTCTACAGTCCATGCCTCGAAGTTGTAGAGCAAAATAGGGACCACACAGGTCTTGTAAACCGGCAGCCTTGTCTCCAACGAAAGACTTCACTGGATCCAGACTGGATGCAGACTGGATGCAGTAAGAAGACACATGGATAGAAAAGAAAGCTGTGTAACAAGATACTCCAAATGTGTACTCATGCAGAGAACGAAAGATTGAATAACTCTTTTCCAAGGCAGAAAGTCTGGAAGGAACTGCTGCTTTTCCTTTGTGTGAATTCTGAAACTGAATCTACAATATTCTGAATGACATCTCAAACATGTCACATCTCTAATGCTTTCAGGCTTGTTTTTGGGCATTAGTTAGAATATGCATTATAAGTAGATATACTAAATTGCGCATTATGTGCTGTTTTATATAACCCGTGTTTCATTTTGGTTGTTACGTTAGCTTCAATTAATGTTTTGTTGGCGGTCGACACAAACTAAAATAGGAAAGCACATTTATATTCAAGGCTTACAAATATGTTGTGTTACGCACTTCAATATGTTTAAATTAAGAAATCCGAGTTCGTGATGCATTGCGTAAGGTTAAGGTTAGTTCTTGGCCGATTTACCGTTCAGCTAAGAAGCAGAATATCTATTAGGACGCATGAAAAATAGGTCAGCCGTTTGATTGGGTGAGACGGGGTTAAAGTTGTGACGGGGCAGTAGCTAATGATCCTTTAGCAGCGATAGAATTCAGCTAGGGCTAGTTGAAATAGTAGAAGCAAACTGTCTGTCGAGTTGTGTGTGTGGGACGTATTAGTAGAGGTGAATAATACTGTTCAAAGACGAGGGAATATGTAAAGGAATATTAGATTTAAGAAATCAGGTGTTGTATATCTATAGGGAAGAATCTTGTGCATCGAGGAATAAAAGTACACATTGCTGTATCATAATAAAAGATGAAGGAACTATAAAGTATATTGTGAAAAAGGGCGATGATTTATCTGGAGAAAGAAAAAAATCAGATAAATGTATTACACGAGTTGTTCAAAAAGTGTTCGACTTGTCGGCCGGAACAATAGAATTACTCACCTGGAGGTTTGAAGCTGTAATCTCTTCAAAGTAATCTCTATGGGGATCCACACACTAAGTGCTCTCTATAGGGATCCACACACTAAGTGCTCTCTATGAGGCTCCACACACTAAGTACTCTCTATAGGGGTCCACACACTAAGTGCTCTCTATGGGGATCCACACACTTAGTGCTCTCTATGGGGATCCACACACTGTACTCTCTGTGGGGCTCCACACACAAAGTGCTCTCTATGGGGATCCACACACTGTGCTCTCTATAGGGCTCCACACACTAAGTGCTCTATATGGGGATCCACACCCTAAGTACTCTCTATGGGGCAGCACACTTCTGTCAAGAACCCATCAGGTTTTCATTTATCATGAAAGGAAGCAATGTCAAAGTCATGCTGACCGTTTCCCTTGACTCCTCTTGGGTTGTACGAACTACAAGGACAACAAATTACCGAAGAGTCATACCTGGAGGTCATCTGTCACTTTCGTGATGCTGTTCGGCGCAAACGTCCAGACTTCAAACTTGGCACAGTTCTGCCAAGGTTGGAAGCATTTTAGGAACACCTTTTTTGGGAATGGAGTACAGTTGTTGCAGTCGCATTCCATATAATGTCTTCTCGTAACTCAAAGTGGGTCCCTTTCAGCGAGAATTTTAGCTTGGAAAACAACCAAAAACCGCAAGGAGACAGTTTGGGAGAATATGGAGCCTGGGGAAGGAGAGAGATGTTGTGTTTGGCTAAGACAGTCTGAATCAGATGCGAAAAATGGGGAGTGTGATGTCATAAATGATCTACCAAGTTCCTGTTGTCTACAGATCCGGACCTTTGCGTCGAACAGCATCACGAAAGTGACGTATGACCAGGTATGACTCTTCGGTAATTTGTTGTCCTTGTAGTTCGTACAACCCAACAGGAGTCAAGGGAAACGGTCAGCATGACTTTGACATTGCTTCCTTTCATGATAAACTAAAACATGATGGGTTCTCACTGAAATGTTGACTGCAGCGACTGACGCACGGAATAAATGCACGCATGTGCGTGACGATGCCCTATACCTACTTGACGGTGACCAACGCCCGCGCTTCATTTATTTCCGTAGAACGAAATTAATGTCGGATACATTTTGAACACATCTCGTAAGAGAAAGCAAAGGAGGCGATGGAGGAGACAATCATGACGGAATAAATACAGAATTAGCAGATAATATATGAAAGAAAGAGTAAAAGAAAGAACAAAAGAAGACAAAGCTAAATAATAATAAATCTCTATTCACTAAGCACAACTGATATGAATAATAAATATTACGTCACGCGCACACTTGTCAGACTGGTACTGCATGTGATCTTATCGTTGATACATTTTCCGACCGTACAGTGTTTATTAACCTATCGATCTGTCAATATAGATCGATCTCCAGTTTACAACCTGCACCGAAAGTTATCAAACGTGTAATGTCTTACAATCAAATGTAAGAGTTCTACGGTCTAACTAGGTTTTATAGAGGGCACTGTTGTCCGGGAGGAAGTGTTACAGATGTCAATGTTCTACGTCTATGCTTTTTATGAAGTAATATGACCAGTAAACTTAGTCGTTGCCTTTCCTTCCTGAGCAGAAAGCCATGTTACGCTATACAGCTGGTTCGACTTGGCCGTGTTGGCTGTTGTTGCTGGTAAACGCTATACAGCAGGTTCGACTTGGCCGGGTTGGCTGTTGTTGTTGGTGTTGTTTAATGCCCACAGTGAGTAAGTTACTCTTTTGTTAGCCCTGAAAAAAGGCGTTAAGTGGCGGATTATAGTAGCGTTGCTTACATTCCGAGCGTGCTGATGAAAGTGGACGGAGGTCCTCCAGGAGGTTGTGCTGTGATTGACTTCATCTGCGCGACTCTAACTACTACGCGGATCACGTCAATCCACATCTCGTATGGACTTGACTGTCAGTATTAGTGTCTAAGTCTACACAGTCCTATCTTGTTACCATGAATCGGTTGGCCAGGTTTACTTAATTTGTCTAATCATATCAATTTTTAAAACAAAAAACGTGATGCTCTCGTTAAAATAAAAACCATTACATCTTGTCACTAGACACATGCTGACGAGGCTTTAAAAAACTTGCCTAATCATGTCAGATGTCATCCACACACGCAAATATGTTTCTCTTCCGTGCACGTTAAAACACAGACGTAAGTCTCCTACTTCTGAACCCGAGCTTAAGTTAATATTTACTCTTTTAATTCCTTTCTTATAATCTGAAAGTTTTTGGTTTTGTATATGAGATGTTGCTTGCTTTTGGCCAGGTCACGCTCCGCTCAACCGTGGTTATAGACAATAACCTATCAATGATAGGAGAGCGTGTTTGATTTGTTTGTATTGTGACCATGTTCTTTTATCGTGTGTTGTGTCATCATATGATATTGTAGGACTTTTTAATAATATGTTAACCCCGGATTTGGCTTTCTGTTGTCTCTGATATATGTAATGCTGTTCTTCATCATCTTCTTCTTCTTCTTCTTCTTCTTCTTCTCTTTTGACTTGAAAATGGCATAATTTATGCCGTTATGTTATGCAGCGAGGCTGCGATATGTACACCATTCGGCCCGACAATTCCAGTCTTTTTTTGGACAGAGTTTTCTTCCTTTTTCGATCATTATTCGTTCAGGTAGGCAGCATGGGTACAATATATTTTCAAGACCACCCCCTTGGAGGCGAAATAGTTTTGTGGTCAGCTCTGACTTGGTGATTCCGATGCTTCCTTTGAGTCACTGACTGCTGTCAGCTCATTCACTGCTGCGTTGTCGAGTCTGATGTTTCCTTTGCGTCACTGTTTGCTGTCAGCTCATTCACTGCTGCGTTGTCGAGTCTGATGTTTTCTTTAAGTCACTGACTGCTGTCAGCTCATTCACTGCTGCGTTGTCGGGTCTCATTTTTCCTTTGAGTCACTGACTGCAAATCAGCTCATTCACTGCTGCGTTGTCGAGCCTGATGTTTTCTTTGAGTCACTGACTGCTGTCAGCTCATTCACTGCTGCATTGTCGGGTCTCATTTTTCCATTGAGTCACTGACAGCTGTCAGCTCATTCACTGCTGCGTTGTCGAGCCTGATGTTTTCTTTGAGTCACTGACTGCTGTCAGCTCCTTCACTGCTGCGTTTGGTGGGTCTAATGTTTCCTTTGAGTCACTGACAGCTGTCAGCTCATTCACTGCTGCGTTGTCGAGCCTGATGTTTTCTTTGAGTCACTGACTGCTGTCAGCTCATTCACTGCTGCGTTGTCGGGTCTCATGTTTCCTTTGAGTCACTGACTGCTGTCAGCTCATTCACTGCTGCGTTGTCGGGTCTCATGTTTCCTTTGAGTCACTGACAGCTGTCAGCTCATTCACTGCTGCGTTGTCGAGTCTGATGTTTTCTTTGAGTCATTGACTGCTGTCAGCTCATCCACTGCTGCGTTGTCGAGTCTGATGTTTTCTTTTAGTCACTGACTGCTGTCAGCTCATTCACTGCTGCGTTGTCGGGTCTCATGTTTCCTTTGAGTCACTGACTGCAAGTCAGCTCATTCACTGCTGCGTTGTCGAGTCTCATGTTTCCTTTGAGTGACTGACTGCTGTCAGCTCATTCACTGCTGCGTTGTCGGGTCTCATGTATCCTTTGAGTCACTGACTGCAAGTCAGCTCATTCACTGCTGCGTTGTCGAGCCTGATGTTTCCTTAGCCAAAGGCTAAGGATGGCATCCCTACAGAAATCGGATGCACTGGGCCACGTGCTTAACGAAATAGTGCAACGTAAATCGCAATATGATGACAGTACAACCGATCAGAAAAAAAGTATGGCGCTCATCCTGTGGAGTCCCGCCAGGCAGCGAGAGTGCCGGGCCTCACGCCTCGAATGGGCCCACCATTGACTACTGGTGGTCACGCACCCATGTGCTGTGGAGTCGAGGCACATGTTGATGGGGTAAAAACTATTGACCAAAAACACAATACCCTCAAAATACTACAGTGGAATGTGGAGGGAGTCGTTAACAAAAAACTTTCCCTAACACATCACCTGCATGAAGGTAAGATTGACGTGGCATGTATCCAAGAAACACACCTCAACAATAACCATAAATTCTCAATCAGAGGATACCAGGCCTTCCGTTTGGATAGAGAAGGTCACAAAGGAGGGGTTCTGATACTGACCCGTAACTGCATACCGAGTAGCGCGGTATCTGTCAATCACACCGGACAAGCAGAAATTGTAGGAGTTGACATAATGGCTCAAGAGACGAAGATCCGCATCTTCAATCTGTACGGACCACCAAATAAAGACCTATCGCTCTCGAGTATGGAACTCAAAGACTCCAACTGCATAGTAGTTGGAGACTTCAACAGCCACTCGGAGAGATGGGGATACTCGGTCACAGACAGCAGAGGTGACGAGGTGGAAGTTTGGGAGATAGACACAAATCTATATCTAATCAATAGGCCGGAGGATAGCCCTAGCTTCTATTCTAGAATATGGCAGACCACCTCCACTCCAGATTTGGCCTTTTCCACGGTGGACAATCACCATAAAATAGACCGCCAGGTGCTAAACCAATTGGCAGGTAGCGACCACAGGCCAATTAGGCTAGAAGTTGATATGGAAGTAGGCCCACAGGAAACAAAACCGCTCCAAGGTTGGAATTACAAACGAGCCGACTGGGACAGATTTACAAGCCTGACAGGTGGGCTCTATGAAACCATCAACACACAGAAAAACAAAATGAAGCCCATGGTGAAAAGCCTAAGCAAAGCAATAATGCAAGCTGCCACTGAAACCACCCCAAGAGGGGCAAGGGAAAAGTATAAGCCCTATTGGAATGATTATTTGCAGAAAGCGGAAGATGCAGTCACAAATGCTAGGAACATGTCAGAGCGAGAACAATCTATGGAGGCAAATATCGCCATCAAAGCCACCACGGCGAAATACAAATACACTCTAAACCAAACAGCAAGAGAAAGTTTGAAAAACAAAACAGAAAGCCTCAATTTAGACAAAGAAGGGAACAAACTATGGAAGCTAGTCAGAGTCATGAATGACGAAACTCCATAAAACAGACAAATTACCATCAAGCAGGGCGAAAACTTGCTCACTGGAAAAAAAGCAGCAAACGCCTTTGTTGAACATTATTGCCAGAGCAAACCACATTGATGTCCCTGCAGATATGCATACAGACATTAGTGAAGAGCAAAAGGGGCACGACAACATCAATATGGCACCAGAAGAGCATATGATGGCAAAATTAACAATGAATGAAATGGAAGAGGTCATGAGAACATTAAAGAAAAGGAAATCTCCCGGAAAAGACGGGATAACAAACAAAATGCTGATGGGGCTGGGCCAAACAGCAAAGTGGAAACTACTATCAGTCCTGAACCAAAGCTGGAAAATGGGTATTGTAACCTAGGCATGGAAAGACGCAGTACTTGTACCAGTACCAAAGAAAGGAAAAGACAAAACAGATCCAAATGGATACTGAGCTGCGTAGGCAAACTGATGGAACGTATGATAAACACCAGAATGATGTGGCATCTGGAAGAAAAACACATACTAATTCCACAGCAAGCAGGCTTTAGACAACACAGATCCACTGAGGATCAGGTCATCCTCATAGCCCAGGAAATAGAAGATGCCTACCAGGAGAAAAAACACACAGTAGCGGTTTGGGTGGACCTAGAAAAGGCATTTGACAGTCTGGAAAGAGGGACTTAGAGTCAAGCTAAGAAGAAGTGAAGTTTGTGGGAAAATGTACAAATGGATCAGTCACTACCTCAAAAACAGAACGGCCAGAGTTCAAGTACAAGGACAGATGAGCAAAAAAGGTGACACTTGAGCAGGGAATACCCCAAGGGGAAGTACTGTCACCCACACTATTCCTGTTGTATATAAATGATATAACAGAGAATATACCAAAAAGAGTCCATTGCTCAATGTTTGCAGACGATCTGGCTATGTGGACCTCTGAAAAGAATCTCACCATAGCAAGAAATCGGATGCAGCAGGCCCTAACATCGCTAGAAGAGTCGGCGAACTCATGGCTGGTCAAAATAAACGAGGAAAAAACCACATGTACAATATTCTCGCTATCAAACAAACCCCAAAACACCAAATTAAGTCTTAACGACAAAGGCCTGCAGCTAAACGACAACCCAAACTACCTGTGAGTCACATTTGATCAGCGCATGACATGGAAAAGTCAGATCGAGAGAAACCCAATGAGAGCCAGAGAAAGAATGCAATCATGAGGAAATTTGCTGGCACAAGCTGGGGAGCAGATGAAAGTATACTAAAGGAACTGTACACTGGAAGAGTGAGACCAGTTCTCGAGAATGACATTGCGGCATGGTCAACAGCAGCAAATGCGAACTTCGATAAAATTAGCAAACTCGAAAACCAAGCCATGAGAGTTAAAAAAGGAGGCATGAAGTCAACGCCAATTGTAGAACTTGAAAAGATTACAAAACTGCAATCCATGACCGACAGAAGAGACTGCAGAGCCCAGCAGCAATTAGAGAAACTCAGAAGACTAACTGACCATCCAATGCACCAGAGACTAAACAATTTCGGATGTGGAAAACTAAAGCGGAGAAACTTTGCAGAAATAGCCAAAGCAAAGAAGACCCCATGAACGCACTAACAACACCAAAGCCCATCCCTACTGTACGAAAGCCTACCTGGAGGCAGCATATATTTCCAGAGGTGGTAGAAAATATACCAGGTATCGCAAACAAAAACTGCCAGACTGAAAAAGAAAGAAGAGATACTACCCTGAGCTACATATCGAAAAACTACCCAAGCATGGACTGGACCCATGCATACACCGACAGTTATGTAACAAACACAACACAGAACGGAGGGGCAGGAGCATTTCTGAACCTACCAAATGGCAGAAAAATAACACTGTCATTCGCTACTGGAAAATACACAAGCAATTTCAGAGCGGAGGCAGAGGCACTGAAGGCGGCAGTGGAAGAAATGGTGACAGGTAAAAAGAATGAAAGCCATACAGTCCTGCTTACAGATGCTCTGGCCGTAGTCAGCACTAAAAATCCAGAAAAATACTGAACTTAATGATTTAAGAGCAGTACTCTGTCAACTATGCCAGCAGGCCGCACCAAAAAGGGTAGTGGTGCTGTGGGTACCATCCCACTGAAACATCCAAGGCAACGAGGAGGCAGACAGACTGGCAAAAAAAGGTGCAAAACTACCACAACCAGATACTAGTATGACATACGAAGAGTCAAAACGGCTTATTAGAGCTAGATACATGACCAAATGGGAAACCGAACATACTGGCTACACCATAACGATGCCTTTTACCAGTTGAACAGAAGAGAGCAGGTCGTGGTCTTCAGACTTCGCACTGGCAACAATAGACTCAGGTACCACCTATTCAACAAATTGAAGATAGGTGGCACTGACGAATGCCCGTGTGGTACCGGGAAAATGACCGCTGAGCATTTCTGCAAAACTGCACGACATACGAGGATCAGAGAGAGCAGATGTGCCATCACCAGTGGCAACACTAGACAAGCGCTATGGCAGTGTCGACAGCCTCAGGATGACCGCTGCCTTTTCGAAAAAAAAATAATGGTTGCTGTCTGACAGCGGACGATGAAGAAGAAGAAGAAGAACGCTGCGTTGTATCGGTATGTTGAGGAGAATGTATCTCCTTGACGAACGCTGCGTTGTATTGGTATGTTGAGGAGAATGTATCTCATTGACGAACGCTGCGTTGTTTTGGTATGTTGATTGACCTATAGGATCATCTCGCTTGAGCAGCCCTCGTTTATCTCCCCTATGAGCTGAGCCTTTATTTCTTCAATTCTCCGAGTAATCGGAGCAATTATCACTTCAATTGATCAATATTGTCCATGTCTATTTCTAAGTCCACAAACACAATACAGAGACATATGTACTTCCCTGCCCACTCATTTAACTGGTTGGTTCTATTGAGGTGGTCGGTAGATGACTAGACCCTCTAAAAACCTACCTGCCCTAGTGACTGATTGTCGTCAGGTTCCTTCTCGTGTCTGCTCTACATCACTCCTGTGAAACGTTTGTACGTGGATGATAACAAACTGATCGGTTGTGTTTTAATGTCTCCTGTATTGTGAATCTAAAAATTAGTTTGACGTTTTCTGTTGCTCGGACACTTGGCCTTCACTAAGGCACTTGGATTTAAACTGAGAACAATTGTGTATGGCCTGGCACAACATACTGATCAGACATGTTAGTCAGGGTCAGGCAAAATATACTGGCCAGTGCCCTCGCCTCGACTTCCCCGTAGTCCTCCCTGGAGATGGGTTCATTTAATGGCAGTCTGACAAACGATGTGAGAGACACGCAGATGAAGCCAAGCATAGGACAACCGGCTCAAAGACCCTGGCTCATCTTCATCAGCAGCTCGGGATGTGAGGAAAGCTAGAACAAACCGCACCGTAGTAACCTTTTCAAAGTGCATAAAGCGTAAATCTACTCATTGCGGGCATTCAGCAACAACAAAGGCACTTCAAACAGGAGAAAAATTCCACGTGGGCGACATTATATGACATTACAACATAGCCAGCCAGCTGCTTTACAACTTGTCTGCTTAATCCAACTAAGCGAGGGGTCTAAATCCATGTTATAAAGCCTTCTGTCATCAAATGGATACAATTATCACAATCATGTGTCATCATTTCTGATGGCGTTGACTATGAATTATTTTCAAGCAACATGCTGAACTAAATATCATATTCGTCCCTGGTTTGAGTATCGTCTTCTCAATGATCCACAAAACTGTCGCTGTAATAGATTATCCTCTTAATTATTCACCGTTCACAATTAAGTTCAACTTGGTGGACCATTATTTTCTGTACTTAGCGATACCAGGCTCTGAGTGTTAGCATTAAACAAACAAACAAGCAAACACTGGCCTCTTAGAGCGAGCTCCAAGGATGACGTATTTTATGGCCAGTGTTTGAATACCAGGGATACTACTTGTTCGGTCCTGAACTGAAACGTGAGAGTCAAGGGGGACAGACGTATAACATCTTATAAGTGGTAGGATAACATTAAGAGATGTGCAAGAAAAATGGTGTTAGATTGCAACATGGTATTTGACCTTCAAAATAAATTAAATCATCCTACATTCGATGTGTAGAATACAACTGCAATAAACTATACTGAAGTATTAAATAACCTTATTTTAGACGCCGCATATAGAATCACATGTCCAATAAAATAGGATAGAGTTAACATTTCTTTTTTATAATCATTCAATAAATGTATAATTTAACACATAGGTAGCCCCAAAATGCTATTAACCATGAGCTTGACCTCGAGTCCAGCGAAGCTGTGGTCCTAAATGTTATCAGCTCGATATCCAGAGGCAAGGCTCCCGGGTCAAATTTCATCCCTGTTGAGATTTACCAAGTAGATGGTTCTGTGCTTCTCCAGGAACTAACTACACTCTTTCTTTGTATTTTGTAGCCGAGAAAGTTACGTCTGTATCCTTCGCTGAAGGTCAGCTGTAAGTGTCCATGTCTCAAAAGAATAGAGGAATATTGACAGGGCCAATGTACGCATTAATCTGATTTTCGTGCATAGTGCTAACTTTGCCACATAGTGACTATAGCGTGTTGATAACAATCATTTGAAATTGGTATAGTTATCGTCAGAAGGAAACATCTCATTGTTCTACTACTCAAATGCTCTGAATAGATATATAAGTAGGTAGGTAGTCCTATAGCAGACACTGCTATCAGGGATGAAGTGTTAGATGTTTTATTTTACTAGGCTTTCACTAATTATGAAATAAAGAGACCAGATGTCTTTCTCGCTGCCTTTCTCTCCTCTATGACTCCATCTCCTGTTTTTCCTAAATCCCAACTGTGCTTCGCTTAGCTGCGGATCTATGATTGGGCGTAGTCTTTTTTTCCAGTATTTTACAGAATATCGTTCCAGTATGACTAAACAATGATATTCCTCTTTATTTTGTAGTCCTTTTTGTTGCCCTTTTTACATATGGTGAGCTTGGTTACACTTCTCCAGTCTTCTGTGTTCTTTCGGTTGTCTGAACTAGTTCGCCAGTGATGGCATCCGGCCCTGGTGACTTGTTTGATGGTGCCGCTTGTTTAGCGTATTGTATCTCTGATTTCGTTATACCCGGTTCTAGCTTTGTAGTGATCTCTATATTGATATATTGTGCTCCCGCAATTTCTCCAATATGAAGTCGCACTTTGAAATATTGTTGCCATCTTTCTATGATCTCGCTGTTGTCGTGTATATCATTTCCCTTTCCATCATTTATGATTTATGTTACATCAAAACACTTTTCTCTGTGTCTCTCTATTTTAATTTTGTATAGATTTTTCTCAATGTATTTTTATGGCTTAAGTTTAGATTGTCTCCCTATTATTGTTTTGCTTGTATTTTCACCTCTTGAATTACCGTCTTTGTGGCTTTTCTTGCCAATTTAAATTCAGTAATAGTCCGTCGTTGATTTGCTCTTAACCCATATGTTGTATTATTCTTTTTCTCTTTAATTGCTGTTTTTCACTTTATCATTCCACATCCTGTAATTTTTTATATAATACCTTTTGTCTTTACAGAATCGCATATTGCTTTCGCCGCTTCAGTGATAGTACTCTTCAACATCGCCAATTTTTCTTCAACCGTCTGTGTTTCTTTTGTGAATTTTTGCAAAGCCTTCTGTTATTTTCTTGTATTTTTGTGTGTTGATATCTTTTAATCTTTTAAACTTGGTTGTTTCGCTTTCTGTTTTGTTGAATTTTATTTTCTTCACTTCCCATGTTGTTCGTATAATCATCATTACAGCTGTATGGTTAGTATCAACACACTTTAGCAAATTAAAATCTTTTTAACAAACAAACTGATAGTACAAACAAACATTGTCCTCCATACAGCACACGATCAGTCCTTTCTGCTAGACGATGCCAAAGTAACAGACGAGAAAAACGAGGAAAAGCCGTTTCATATTTCTTAGTTACTTATAGTGCGTTTATTGGGATATATTCGATGGGCGTTCAAAAAGGGATGCCCCAAATGTTTTTTTTTCAGCTATAAATGACAACAAAAACATGAAATTATGCACACTTCTAAGCTGACATATGTGAATTGTGTGTGCAATCAGTCAAATAATACGACTGCACTAAGCTGTTGACATGGAGCAACGTTAGCAACTTGCGTTATAAGCAACGAATTGTAATTTAATTTCTTGTTGCAGATTAGGAAATTGTTGTGAACATTCACACGCGTCTATATGATGTGTACGGAAGTTTTGTAGTCGACAGGAGCACAGCTATTTTGCTGGGTTCAGAGAATACAAAAAATCAGGAAGCTTGATCGGCCGCGCAGTGGACCTCCTGTCACAGTCACCAACGCACACATGTTAAAATGCGTGGATGACATTATTCTTACAGATAGGCGAATCAATACTAAAAAACTGGACTTACAGCCTTACTGCTGTCAATCAGCATTGGTAGTCCAAATGTAGTTATAAAAACTCGGATTTTCTAAGGTTTGCGCAAGATGGGTTCCTCGAAGTCTCACAAATGACTAACAATTGCAAAGGAAAATAATTTCTTCTGAATTGTTGGAGCGTTTCAATGCTGATGGAGAGAACATTTTGGCTAATATCGTTACAGGTGACGAAATCTGGGCACATAATTCTGGCCCTGAGACAAAAAGAGATTCTATGGAGTGTAATCCCCCGAAATCACCAAGAAGGCAGACAATCAAGGCAACTCCTTTAGCTGGAAAAGTCATGATCATTGTCTTTTGGGACATTGAAGGTGTGATTCTTGTGGATGTGATGCCAAGAGCAGAGACAATCAAGTCGCAAGCTTACATTAAGACATTGAAAAAAACTAAAGCGACGTTTTCGCAGAGTTCGGCCGCACAAGAATCCAAAAGACCTGCTTCTCCTTCACGACAATGCGCGCCTTCACACAAGTCTGGCAACACGTGAAACAATCACCAAATTGGATTTGACTGTACTACCCCATCCACACTAATAGTCCTGATTTGGCACCCTCTGATTTTCTTTTGTTTGGTTCACTAAAAGATGCACTCTGTGGGACAAAGTTTGAAAATGATGAAGAGATGATTCATGAAGCCAAGAAATGGTTACATGATCAAGCCAAAATCAGGAATACATGCATTTGTTTGGTGCTGGCATAAAGCTGTACAAGTTGATAAGGATTATGTTGAATAATGCAGATGTTTAAAAAACATATCCATGTATATTGTGTAGAAAAGGTCATGTCTTTTAATAAACAGCGTCTGAGAAAAACGATGTAGTGCATTACTTTCTGAACTCCCCTCGCATATATACATATATATATATACCAAGTCAATCAATCAAACCCATTGAACTCTTTGCGGAGTCTAAGTCTACAACAACAAATACTCACCAAGTTTTCCTATCCTGTGCCATCATTTCCAGTCTCACACACACACACACACACACACACACACACACACACACATACGTCTTTCATGCCTGTTTTAGGGAAGCTTCGAGTGGTTAGGTCTGCACTTTCATCTCGTACAGTAACAAAAAAGTAGTTATTATTTAAATTCATCTTGTGCACTGAGTATTCCAAAATACTGAATGTCTCGTTATCAGTTCGTTTGATAAAGTGTACCCTATCCGTCGGCAAAGTCCTCTCTTTACTTTTAGTCCCACTGGCATCTGTAATGCTTTTTCCCAGAGTTCTATATTAGTGACGTATAATGCCATTTTACTCTCTTAATTCGGAGCAAGTATTCATTGATGAAATCTTGAACCTTTTAAGTTGTACTTTTCTTTTCAATCAATATATTTGTATTGATTTTCACTGAGAGCCTGCTGGTTTGAGAAGTTCTTGGCAGTTGCTGTTTTCTTATATGCTTTTTAAATATTGGTGATCCATTTTTGTAATTAATGATTAAAGTCTCTTAACTTTTAACCTCACTGCTTTGATATATTTTATTTACATCTGCAGGTCAGTTTTTGCAAATTAGTGTAAGTTACTCTACATATTTCCTCAATGGTTTTTTTCTTTGAATACTGTTAGTTTTCATTTGGTATTTTCCTTCAGCAATTTGATATGAAATAATTTACTTGTACATTAGCCATTATCTTGTACAGTTTATTTTTAGTCTCCATTCTTTCTTTAACCTCTTCATTTCATCATGTGTTTTGTTTTCTTCTTGTTTTCTGTTGTTGTTGTTTTCTTTGGGGGATGGAGGCGGGGGGGGGGGGTGGAGAGGTGGAACAAGGGGGTGGGACACTTTGTCTCAAATTTGTTTGTATCTAGTGTATCTGTCAGAAATATTATAACGATGGTCAATTCACTGTTTATGCCTTCAGTTTTACTAACACATTTCTCAAAGATCGGTTCAATGTTGTGCCCTATTACTTTTCTAATGGTTTCGTATTTCCTAGTGTGCATATAATTGGGACAATTGTGTCTTTTCTTACCTTTTTTATCCTTTCTGCTGTGATGCTTTTTGTTTTGTTCCCGAAGGCCACTATCTAAACTGATTTTGGAGATTATTCTCAAATTTCCTGTATTTGTATGTGTCTTTGCCTTGTTAACAAATATCTAAAAAATGTGCCACGTTACATCGAGATTATTTCCCCTGCAACATGACTTGATGTGACTCTTTCGGTGCTGGAAAACGGCGTGTTTACTATTAAATTATGTTCAGTGCAAAAATTGTCTTTATTTCGTGTACATTGTTGTTCCACTACAGCTTGGTCACAAAGACAGTTGTTGTTGTTGTTGTTGTTGTTGAATGCCCACAATGAGCAGGTTTACTCTATTGTTCGCACTGAAAAGAACTTTAAGTGGCGGGTTGTCGCAGCTTTCCTCACATCCTGAGCGTGCTGATAAAGGTGGACCAGGGTTCTCCAGGCGGTTGTGCTATGCTTGGCTTCATCTGGGTATCGCTCCTTACTACGGTGATCACGTTGATCCATCACCTTGTTAGCCATGCTGTCGTGAAATCAGCCTGTTTCCAGAAAGAGCTCCGAGGAAGCCGAGGTGAGGGTCTTAGCCAGTATATTTGTCCTGACCCTGACTAACCTGTCTGATCTATATGTTGTGCCTGACCAGACGTTAGTCTTCCTTCCCCCATGATAAACAGTGTATTTTTAGGACTTCTCTGTGTGTCAGACCTGGTCCTTATGAAGACGACAAAGAAAAAGGACAGCGTGTGAAATTAAAATTCTGAGAAGTACCATGTCGCCAGAAGAAAAAGAAAAAATACTGATCACATTGACAA
Organism: Ariolimax columbianus; assembly: GCA_036924085.1. Taxonomy (NCBI): domain Eukaryota; kingdom Metazoa; phylum Mollusca; class Gastropoda; order Stylommatophora; family Arionidae; genus Ariolimax; species Ariolimax columbianus. Next base: position 18,932,791 of record JAVGWX010000004.1, on the reverse strand, counting down.
CAATGTGGGAAATATGTCGTGCACTTAATACATATGCAGACAGGAAAAACAATGGTTTGGCCAACACGTGAGAACGCAACCTGATTAATTACTACTGCACTAACTCAACGTAAGAATATTTCCTGACAGGGCACGAGGAAACCACACGACAGATGGAGAAATATCGTGACAAACATTCTGCAACAACACCGGTTTACAAGGACCTACCCAACACATTATTCCACAAATGCGATCCCAACTTCCATACATACTGAATGGCATGGGTGAACTGGTGAAGTTCGACAAGTACTCAATACGTTTGTGCAATACTTTCACTGGTTTTATGCGCTTAAAATTATATTAAGTGTTTGTATATGTGTATGTGTGTGTGTGTGTGCGCGCGCGGGCGAGGTGCGTTGTGTGTATATATGCGTGAATGTGTGAGTGTGTTCGCTTGTGTGTGTATGTTTCTTCTAATAGATGCCGAGAAGAAATAACTGCTTGATGTAAATATGAAGCTGAGAAAGAGGGTTACATGTTACATGTATCATTCTTTCGCCTTTGCACTTTCCACTCAAATGTGAAGAATAGGTCGATACTGCGGTTGTGCCATTTTAAAGGAACCCTTTTTCCAAGCTCTTTCAACCATTTGTATTTTCGCTCCTATGTGATGCATTTGATTTAACTGCAGTTGGTATCTTTACGTGAACCCTGTATTCGAGTTTTTGCAGCATATAATGGCAGTGTTTTTTTTCTTTGAATTAACTTCTTTATATCGGTTTAAAAGTAGAAGGCTCTACCGAGTCTGTATACAACCGGTTTAATCCACCCCACCGATACTAAAAGTAAATGTGATTATCCAATTTATGTGTAATACATTAACTGACCCTGCCTCCACCACAGCACGTGGCGAATGCATTCCAAGCATTCACCACTCTCTGACTAAAAGAATATGGCCTAGTATCGAATCTGGACCTGTCTTTAAACCATTTGAAGATGTGCCCTCTTGTCCTTGTAGCTGGTTGTACTTTGTAAAACTTGGTATAATTTGGTGAAACTCGCTCAGTTTTCACAATCCTAACGCCCCTGGTTCGATTCCCACCGTGTCCAGTTTGGCAGACACTAGTTATTTTTTCTCGGGCGATTGCTCCTCCACATACGGAAAGTAAAAGCAACTTACCGTACTGCACACATGCCAAGAAACTTATAATATCCAAATGGGTTGTAAGAAGCGACGTTCTGCAAAGGACATGCTACTTACTTTTTTTTCAATTGATTAATATTTATAAACTTGAATTCAAACACCTCGAATTTGTCTCTGTTCTAGACCCGTTTTTTTGTATGCCTTCCTCATAAGTATAATTCTGGAGTCACATGATTCTCTGTATCCTTTCTAGCATGTTTGTATCCAATCTATGATAAGGATTCCAAACTTAAATTCCGTACTCCAATTTAGGTCTCAGCAATGTTTTATGCAGTTTTACTACCACTTTCGTTCTCAATCTCCCGCTGCCAAGCCCTGAACGTTCTCAATCTCCCGCTGCCAAGCCCTGAACGTTCTCAATCTCCAGCTACCAAGCACTGAACGTTCTCAATCTCCCGCTACCAAGCACTGAACGTTCTCAATCTCCCGCTACCAAGCCCTGAACGTTCTCAATCTCCCGCTACCAAGCCCTGAACGTTCTCAATCTCCCACTACCAATCCCTGAATGTTCTCAATCTCCCGCTACCAAGCTCTCAACGTTCTCAATCTCCCGCTGCCAAGCCCTGAACAGTTCTTTGCAAGTAGCTGGACATAGTCCGGAGAATGGAATGCGTTGTGTCGCTAGTTTACAGATTGACTGTGATATTTCCACCTTTCGGTCCGACATATTCGTCTTAGGCAGAAATAACTATCTGTTTTCATAGTTTTATTATGTTGCTGTGGTGTTTTCAAAGGTCTGTTGCCACGGTGTGTTTTTTTTAAACATTGTTTGCGTCACAGTATTTTTAACTGTCTTTTAGGGTATTTCAAACGTTTGTTGCCAGCCGGTTCTGGTTGGTAGGGTTTTTAATTGTCTGTTATCATAATGTTTATAATTGTCAAATCATAATATTTTTAATTGTCTGTTGGCATAGTGTTATTAATTTTCTGTTGTCATAATGTAATTAATTTTCGGTTGTCATAGTGTTATTAATTTTCTGTTGTCATAATGTTATTAATTGTCTGTTGTCATAATGTTATTAATTGTCTGTTTAGCACAGTCTTTTAGCTGCCTGGTGTCAAATTGTATTACTCGTCTATTATTACGTTTTTTTTAATAGTCTGTTGTCACAGTGTTTACATCCGCAACGTGGAAGTATCTTTTAAAACAGACCTCTACCTGATCTCGGAAACGCTTGAACCGTGAAGAGTTTCTTTGTTCGGTTATGTTATGCGGCTGGACCAGGAAGCCCCTGCCAACAAGATACTTCACAGCTGGAACAGGAAGCCCCGGCCCACAAGATACTTCATAGCTGGACCAGGAAACCCCGGCCCACAAGATACTTCACAGGTCGTTCCTCAGTGCCAAAAGATTTTCTCCGTCCCTGCACAGTTTGACTTCAGCAGAAGCAGTCTATCCCTCCATTCTGGACGAGGCCTGGAGCTGTACTGATTCAGTGGGTCCCAGATGTGGTCGATCAACGCAACGGGTCTCAGACGACTAAGCGAACTTATTATTATTGTATTTTTAATTATATGCTGTCATTATATGCTGTCATTTTATGCTGTCATTATATGCTGTCATTATAATCGTATGTCAATTGCATGTTGTGACAGTCTGTGCAATTGAATGTCGTCCCAGAGTTTTCAATTGTATGATATAGTATTTTCAGTCGCTTGTTGTCCCAGTGTTCTCTATTGCCAATCACAGCGTTGTGTTTTTATTTTTATTGTGCCACACTTCTTCAAACGCTGAGTTATCAAAATGCACTATACAAATATGCTGTTAGCTTCGTAATCTTCTATGTGTCCCCATTGACTTTGTTTACATATTTTTTCTTAGATGACAAATCCTCATATATATTGTTTGTAAGATGACCAACGAGTATATAACTTTGTAAATTATATTCAAAATAAGATTATCGATGTTTATGTGTGTTTTTATTTCCCCACTTTTCAGTAATTATCATGACCACAATGTTTGTTTGATCATGGCCCGCCATTGTTTTCAGCACAAGACAACATGTAACTAAGGAAGTGTAATATCAACAGACAACAATGATTCAGCAGATCATTATCAGACAGTCGTGACTTCTCGATGTTTCTATTACTTTCTGTTCTGCAGCCTGCCTCTTCACTTGCCGGTTACTATGACGCTGTAAACATGTACGCCACCGTTGTCAACGAAACGTTAGCAGAGGGAGGAAATCCGTATGACGGACTATCTCTCACTCAACGAATTTGGAATCGAACTTTCCCAGGTTAGTTTACGTGCACATGTTTTCTCTAACTCTCTGTCCGCTTTCATCATCCACATTATCTTTGCTCTCTTACAACCATCATCACCATGTTTTATCATTATTGCCCATGCCATCACGTGGGATCATGGATCTTTCCACCCCTATCGACGTTATGCACTGATTATATTTGTCATGACTTCCGTATATAGGTTTATTCCAACGTGACTGGTGGTTACACCTGCTCTGTTCTGTTAATACGATCAGACTTCACTGCACGCCAGACATACCCATAGTCTCTCTCAGTAAATGGTGAAGGGTGTAGAGACGGATAGTATCTACAGCTTGATAGTTATACATACTTCTGTTGCGAACTCTAGTACGCCCAAGTCTGCTCGAACCTCGTTCACTTTCAAAGCTCTGCGGTCTGCAGTCCGGTGTCATCATCCAATAGGTGGTCATTGACAGACTGAAAATATGACTCATATCTTCATCATCATCGTCAGTCCCGTAACTTGAAAGGTCATTGGTTCACCAATACTACAGATTGTTGGACTAGTTCCCGTCACTTCACTCAGTTTTGTGTCAGGATATTTGTTCTAGTTATGGAACTTCCATCCACACTCTAAAGACGATCTTGAAACACGCCCATACCAAGTGAGCTTGCTTGCTTTTACCGTAGTCAATAGGTCTGTATATTGACCGACCTCTCTCTTAACGGTGCCCCGAACTGCCTCATTCGTTACGTGATCTAGATACGAAATGCCGAAGATTCGACGCAGACATCACATCTCCATTACACAAATTCTTCGCTGTAAGAACCGCTGTCACAATCCAAGTTTTGCACGCCTAAAGATACACGGAAGTGACAAATACATACAACTTGGATTTAAGGTCGATGCTTTTATCCTTGAATAGCGGCCTCAGTTTGGTTAGAGCAGCTATAGTTATCGCTGTTCTTGCCTGAATCTCAGTTCTGGAACCTTCCGCATCCATCAGTGCTCCCAGGTATTTAAACTGTTTAACAATTTACAACGATTCGCCATTGATCGCAATCGAACAATTTCGACACTGGGAAGTTGACCATGATTTTACTCTACTCAGCACTAATTTCCATTCCAAACGCGTGAAACTCCTTTCTAGCGTGCTCATAACTGGTTCTTGTGATGGCAGATCTTTCGTTGCCCAGAACCCCAACATCACCAGGACAGTAGATCCACACCAGCCACCACTGATGCTAAGCCAGCAATTATGTACATTCCGAAGCATAGATCTGGGAGTCTGACACGATGACTCTGTGTGTTATATAGGTCTCATTTAGCCACCTCAGAGCTACAATCACTGCTTCCATCTTCATCCTGGTACTGGAAGTTGCTGTTCTATTCGCTCTGCTCAGCATTCACATGATCTCTCACTCTAACTGGGAAGCTTCAACCAGATATCCTACTATATAGCACATCATTATATTTACCGGCATCATTATTCTTGATGTTATCATTTGTCATATGGTTAAGCTCGAACTCAGCCTTTCCATTGAACCACTCGTTGCATTCCTTGCCCAGAGTTAACAGGATTATGTGGTAATCTGCCATTTCTTCCCTACTGCAGACCAATTCTTCTCCCTTAACTATTATCTCAACTGTGGCCACATGTCCAGCTGTTCTCTCTGTCTGTGCCATCTATGACACTTCTCTCTTGGTGTACGAGGTGGTATTGTGCAGTGGATGCCACCTATTTGTGATAACCTGTAAATTGACTTTGGCCTGTGCCAATTTATATCTAAAAGTCACAGACTGAAGCCCCAGCATGTACCGCATCTTTCAGATGGGGTTTCTCTAGTGCATCTAAGAGCCAGTCGCATCCCTTTATTCTGGATACACTCTAACCGTTCACACTGTAATTTTGAAAGTGTAGGATGCTCTGTATGTAATCAATAACGGACAGTACGTACTGACAAAATAGGATGAAAAGTAATCCTTGTTCCTAGTTTGCCCCTGTCATAGTCTTGAGTGCTCACATACCTCGCCTGCATTTATGGATGATATGGTCGGTGGGGTATCTATATGAAAAGCTACGATCAGAAGTTATTCCAAGGTATTTCAACTTGTCACACCTTTCAATGGCGCATTCATCAAAGGTAACATTCGGCAGCTCAGTCTTAATTAAAGAGTTGTTCAAATAACACCACATCAAGCAGGCCTTACTTTGGTGCTGGATTCTGCAGACGACAGTGAGATTTGCCTGCAATGTCTTCTTGATGCCTCTGATCATGAGCCAGTCTTGGACGTCAAGATGTCCTCTGCAAATGTCAATGTTCGCCCTACACACCCAAGTTGCATGTTGGTTACCTCTTGTGTGCAGATCTAACCGAGGATAATAAAGAACCTTGAGGCACTTTTGGTTATGTCCTGCGTTATACAGCTGTTCTTTCCATAAAGACAGCTGATATCCAGCTCGCCATCCGTGGATTGATTCCAGGCTGCTTCAACCAATGCATCCAGTGTCCCAAAATAAACCCAGCTGTATGCATCACCAAGGTCTAGATCAGCCGCGTTTCTTGTCTGGACTGGAATTAATGAGGAACCTAGAGTTCATACCAGGTTAAGTAATGGGCGAAGATAGATTTGGAGTCATTTTGTAAGCACTCATGCCTCCTCTGTACTAGTATTGAAATCATTCACAAATATTATAATCTCTGCCTCACCCATCCGCTTAATATGAAAATATTGTACTCAATCGGGACCTATGGCAGTGTTCTGCTAGATCGTGTAATATGATTCCCTCTCTTTGTCAGTTACCCAATTTACATAAGCCTTTTCACTAATAGTGTCTAGAACAAGTTCCTAATTTCCTGGCACACAATTATATTTCCTTTGACTCTCTGGGAACATACTGGTTAATAAATCACTTGCTCTCCTCTTCATCTGTCGTCAGGGGCGTCCCTGTCTAGTCCTGGATAAAAGGGATGAGTAGTCTTGTATCCTTTCCATTCATCCTTCGATGAATGTGCCAGGACTTCTAGTGGATATCATAACTCATTTCTGTAATAAATTCTGTCTACCTCTCGATTTCGATTAAAAAAGAAATTGGTAGCTTTGCGTTTTTCTCATTGCTCAAACTAATTTCGTCGACTTTCTGTTTCGAGTTTTTCGCCACTCTTTTGCAGCCACCTTCACTTCTTTCCAATCCTGTTCTACCGATTGACTCCACCAGTGTGGTTCGACAAAAAGAAATCCATTGATCCTGTGCACAATTGTCTTGTGCAATCAATGTAAAACATTGGCCTGGTTACGTAACTGATATCTGAAAACCTGTTTAGGTTTCCTGTATCAGTATGGTTTTGCTTTCGCGTTACGGATGATGCATGGCAAGTGGTCAGTATCATGTATAACCAGCGTTTTCTTGTGTGTTGAGGGGGCAATACCGCTTGACACCAACGCCAGATCGATGACGTCCCATGAATCCCAGGCCGATATTCCAATCGTGTTGGGCGTCCATCATTCACGGCTGTGAAATGTGTGGGGTGTGGTGCTTAGTACAAAGCGACCCCTTGCCTATTTTCAGTTACATTTTCCTACTTCTTCGATCAAGCATTATAATTACCAGCAATGAGACAGACAATTTTGGCAAATAATCCCGCGTTCACCAATTAGGCGCTTGACGTGTGCAAACAAGTCAAATATTCTCCACTCTTCGTTATTGGTTGTCACGGAAATCCCCCTGTAGTTCGACATCCTCAATTTTACATGAACTAATTTCTATCGTCGTGTGGGGGAGTTCTTGTTTCACCTGCCAAGCCATGCCCTGATTCCGGACCTCTATGGATTATTGTAGGAGTTTTATCCTGGACATTTGATGGTGACATTAACATTCAAGCATATATCGAAGTCATAAGTAAATTTATGGAACGACGCTGCGGCAAATCCAATAGCTAATACCTACTTTTTAAAACCAAGTATGCCTTATTTTCTTCTGCCTTTACTATTTCTCTCCCTTCTCTTTCTTTTCTTTTTTTTCAACTACGAGTACTCTCTCTTTTCTCAGTCGCCTCTTGTCTACTGCCCACTTCTGCCTCAACCTTTCTATTTGATCTATTTGAGACATTAACGTCGGAAAATGATCACTGTGTCTCCTGAAATTACTCTTACTGGTGATTTGTCATCAGAGTTTTTCTTTTCCTGGAGAAGCAGTATTGCCAGGCTTACGAGTCTCATTTACTCGATTTTTCCTCGGTTGTAAAAAAATACGGAAGATGCGATGGCGATGGATCGGTCTCACATTAGGAAAACTAGTTGAAAACATTACCAGACAATCTATTTTCTGGAATCCACAGATCAAAAGACACAGGAGAAGAGGGAGCTGGATGCAAATTTGAAGACAGCAGGCGTTAAGCAGACAGAATTGGTTAAGAGGGCACATAATAGGAAGACTTGAGTATTTGTTGATAACCTATGTTACGCGGGAATCTGACACGTTTTTGTATTTAATTGATTAAAAGAATTATCAGGACCAGGTAAAACATGTTGATCAAGAACCCACTTCACGTTCGCGGTCCTGGAAACAGCCTGTGTCACAGAAATCAGACAAACAAAATGGGGATCGATACTAAAATCCCTATAGTGGGGAGCTTACTAAGAAGCCTCGCATTGCACTACAGCCAAGAGAACCCCTGTTTACATTCACAATTACGTCTCAGAATGTAAAAAGCGCACTGTAACCAGCTACCTATATTTTCGAATATCACAAATACGAACAAAAGGAAATAACGTTTTTGTCTGAGGGTTGACCATTTGGAAGTCAATTTAAATATGTTTAATACAAATATTACGAGCACATCTCCTAAGCACAACACGCGCGCAACTGAAAAGAAAAGTAAAGTCTCGCATTACGTATGTGCGTTCATTACAAAATCCTATAACTTAACCTTATTTTTTTTAATGCAGTTTTAATTTAAGTAACAGATAATAAAGAAATGTATCATTTGTCATTATATTTATGATTTAAATTAGAATAAAATGCGAAAATATGTATTATTTTTACAGCTATCATCACAATCAATAACTTTGATTTCATATGTCCGATTGCATCAATATTGATTCAATATTAATGTCATCTAACAATGAAATTGTTTACCCATGCTACCCGCATCGGTTTTCCTTAAAGCTCGTCTCACTTGACATGTTGGACAGGTCTACTGTAATAGCTTTCGTGGACCTATTGTTCTGATCATGCTGGGGTTCACAACAGTGACGGAGTTGTTATAATGGCTTTGACATAGTCCATAATGGGAACATTATACCTAATTGGTAAATACTGAACGCACTCAACCACTGCGTGCTAGACGGTGGCATTGGATTAAGTTGAACCAGTAAAATCTCCAGACTACGGACTACGTACAAGACACAACAGATTGAAGAGTCATCTCTAACATAAGCTGGTATTTGTATTTGTGTATTTGTGGCTCTAGCACAGTGGCAGTTAAAAAGCTGTTAAATATATGGCCATCATGCATCGATGTGAAGAGTTACTCTTGGCCGCAGCATACTTCTTTCCTAGAGAAACTCTTTGGAGATATTCTGAATCCGTGCTGATGCCTTATAAGAGTCACAAAATGCCGAAATATAAGGGGAATGAAGAAGAAGGAGAAGAAGAAGAAGAAGAAGAAGAAGAAGAAGAAGAAGACGAACAAGATCAAGAACAAGACCGAGAAGAAGTCGAAGAGCACGAAGCGAAAAAAATACGGAAAATGCAGAGAAGAAAAAGAGGATGAAGAGCAAGAAGAATAAGAAAAAACAAAGAAGGAGAAGGACTAGAAAGAGGAATAGGAAGAAGAGAAGAAGAAGAAGAAGAAGAAGAAGAAAAAGAAAGAAGAAGACAAAAAATAAAAAGAGGAAAAATAAAAAGAAGAAAGATGAAGAAGCAGAAAAAAAGAAATAAGATGTAGAAGAAGAAGAAGAACAAGAAAAACAAGAAGAAAAAGAAGAAGAAGAAGAAGAAAAGGAAAAATCAAACGTCAAACAGATACACTATCTTCGACTTCAGTCCGGCGGGTGTGCCGTATGCGAGGTAGCCAACAATGTCCTGTATGTAGTCCGATCTTTCGCCGTGCCGTAGCATTTCGGACAGGTCTCTCAGCAGACCATCTTGCCATCGTATGGGTGGACGGCCGTGTGGTCGTGTATATGCCCACCAAAACGTCGTTCTGAGTGTCCATCTGTTATCGGGCATCCGCACCACATGCCAGCCCAGTGGTATTTGCGAGACAACGCAGCCTGCACAGGTTCTAGAAATACAGTGCGTTCTCGTATTTCTGTATTGTGGATTCGATCTCTGATGAAGATCCCCATGACGCGTCATTCCATTGCTCGCTGGGTATCTCGTAGTTTTTTTTTTCTTTTGCATCTGCGTTGAGTATATTCCATACTTCACATCCGTAGATCGTGGCTGGTATGACCGCAGAATTGAAAAGATGCCTCCTTGCCATAGTGTCTTTCAGCTGGATGAGTATAGGCTTTATGGTATTGAAGCTTGACCAGGCTGCAGCTCTTCGTCTTGAGATGTTGGTGGTATTTATTCCTTGCACTGAGTATAGGTAGGAGCTGACATCTTCGATAGGCTCATTTCCCAGCTTGATCTCGAATTTGCAGCAGTAACGGTTTCGGAGACATTCCGTTTTCTTGTTGTTCATCCGTGGTCCGACACCTCAATCGATCTCATCTAGTTCGTTCAAAGAGTGTTGGGCCTCCTCGGTGGTGTGGCTGATGAGCACAATGTCATCGGCAAAGCGTAGGTGAGTGAGCCTTTCCCCATCTATATATAAATATATATGCCTCTATCGGCCCAACTCAACTGTTGGAAGATGTCCTCAAGCGCCGCTGTGAAAAACTTTGGTGAAATTGTGTCGCCCTGTCGCATTTCTCTTGCAAGTGGAACAGTTATTGGGCGGTGGTACAGAGTCATGTCCGTGCTGCCGCCTACGTTTATTTCCTCGATCATCCTCGTGTAATTTTCGGCCACGCTCTGGTTTCTGAGGACACCTATTACGGCATCGATCTCAATACTGTCGAAGGCATTTTCATAGTTTATAAACACTAGACATATGGGCAGACGTTGTTCATGGGCTCTCTCCAGCAGCTGGTGGATTGCGTGTGGGTGGTCAGTTGTGGAGAACCCTCTGTTGTTGAAGGTCCAGTTGTTGGCCGATTTTGTTGGCAAGGATTTTGGAGACTATGTTGTATATCATCGGAAGTGAGCAGATACAGCGATAATTCTCCAGGAGTTTTGTGTCGTCCTTGTTGTGGAAGAGTATAGATTTGAGGTTTTCCATAGATCTGAAATTTGCTCTCAGGAGAAGCACCTGTTCAATAAATTAGAAAGTTGTAGTGCTAGAATGTCTCCTTCCGCCTTAATGATGTCTATGGTAATTCCGTGTCCTCCCGCCTTAAGGATGTCTATGGTAATTCCGTGTCCTCCCGCCTTAAGGATGTCTATGGCAATTCCGTCTCCCCCCGCTTTAATGATGTCTATGATAATTATGTCTACTCCCGGGGCCGTATCTGACTTGCCTGTTGGATCGCACGGGTGACCTCATCAGATTCAATCAATTGAACAGGATCTCACTCCGTTTTCGCCAGTATCTTTTGGACCATCTCCTTCGATGAGAAAAGGTAGTATAGTACTGTTGGCACGCTATCACTCTGACTCGTCTGTCTGTTTATATGATGTTATCAGCCAATTTCAGTTTTTGAAGAATGATTTTCTTCTGCACCATGCTCTTACTGTGCCTGTTTTCAGCTGCATTGACCAGGCTTCGTGTTTGATGCGCTCATAAACAGCTTTGAGCAGATGTATTAATTTATTCAGTTCCAAAACGCGATCTTGTTAAGTGCGCCATTGACTTTATGCCTTCTCTGTATCTCTAGTAAACGTCTAGCTCTTCTCCAATACGGTAGCATCTTTTAGTAGCGGTAGGAATTGTCGCAGCAGGGACCAAAACGACTTGTCGGAGAGCCAGAGATGGGCCATTTCTGTCTTAAGAAATCCGGCCTAGCGCTTGACCAGCCGCTGATCATATTCGCTCATGAATCTTGTGTTATATATGTAATTTCCAGGATTGATACTAAATTGCCCTTAATTTCTTTTTGGATTACAATACATCAAATGATTTGTTAAAATATTAAAGTAACAATGAAAAGAAACCACGCTCTGGAGTTAGGAGAGTTAGTGAAACGTGGTGAGTTTATAGCCGCCTAAATACCCTTCATTATCTACGCAGGCCAGGGCCATAGGTCAGAAGTTGTGTCTATTGCAGAACCAAAATTAACTGTGAAACTGAGAGACCCTGTCGAATAATATGTTCCACCGAACATATATCGGCCTATAAGCGAGCGCTACGGTAATCTCTTATATTAACATCAGAAGAACCAGAAATAACGTGGCAGGCTTGATAACTTGTTTATTCGACATTTCTGTAATTTCTAACATTGTTAGCCTTAACCAGAACAACCTCTACTTTTTATTTCCTTTTGCCACAATCGAACTCACAATTTAGCACATGCATTTTCCAGCATACTAAGGAATGTAGCCATGCAGAGTACCATGTTGAAGTTAGAAGATATAATCGTAAACTGTTGCCGCTTTGGCATGTTTCTAAATTTTTTTTTAAATTGTTCTCAGGTTTAGTACACAAACAGAGAAATATCATTGCTTAGCCATACTGGAAAGATATTTGGTAAAATACTGAAAAAAAGAACGTTATGGAGTGAAAAAAAAATATTTTACCAATCTATGTAAAACTCTTTTAATGTGAATAGCCAATGTACATTAAGAACAAATGCAGGATATTTGGGGAAAAAATATTTCATATTAGACCGTTGTACGGCAAGGTTGGGAACTATTCTCTTTACTGTTTATCACATATATATTGACGCAATATGTAAGAAAGCCAACAATAATTGATGAGGGAACCAACCTCAGTGATCACTTAAATGAACTCCTCTTTACTGATGACCGGGAAGTAATAGCAACCTCAGAAAAACAACTACAGGAACTTATCAACAATCTTGATGAGGCCTGTACGAATTACGGTATGAAAATCAACATAAAGAAAACCCACATTATGACAATTGCAAGAGAAGAAACAAAAACAAATATATTTTTAAAAAACCAACAAGTAAAAACAGGCGAAACTTTTCACGTATTTGGGTAATATAATGGCAGTGCATGGCAAGGGAGTAACTTAAAATACAACACAGATGTAATAAAGCAAGTCAAACCATTGGACAAATGTTCCTGATATTACAATGTAAACACATTACAGTGGATACAAACAGAACACTATACAACACGATATTTCTACCCACATTGTGCTAATAGAGCTACAATTGGACAACGACAAGCAAAGATAAAATGGGCAATGTAACAACAGAGATGAAATGTCTTCACAAAATGCTTCAAGTAACAATACTGGCTAGAACCAGAAACGAAGATATTAGGAAACAAGTAGGTGCAACACCATTGATATACTTTATCAAGAGACAGCAAACCAAATGGTTCCGTGACGTGACATGTCAAACATCAGATAGTATCCCACAAAAAGAAATGCTGTACAGATACAATGGATATAAAGCCAAGGCCAACGATGGAAACGATGGATAGCAGAAACAACAGAAGCAATAAAGCTTCGCGTGTATGAAGCATATACTTCGGCCCGGTCAAGAAACCTCTTCATAACCGTACGCTGAAAGGCACACGCAAGACACAAGCAAAAAAAAAGAAGAGAGCAGTTGGTGGTCTTCAAAATCACACAGGCCACAACCAACTGAGGTACCATCTTTTCAATAAATTGAAGATAGGTACTACCGACAAATGCATCTGTGGTACTGGGAAAACGTGCTCCAAAATTGCTCGACATACGAGGACCAGACAAACCATATGCGGTCATCACCAGTGTCAACACTAGACGAGCTCTACTGCAGTTTCGACAGCATATGAATGATCGTTGCTTTCTTTGAACAAATTCAAGTCGAACTCTGAGAGCGTTCCAAGAAAAAGTAGTAGAACAGATAAACCAGATGATGATGATGCGTACATGTTTTATTTTTAAAAAAGACTTGCGCCTATGAATATAACCGTAAAGAATCAAATAGATTGCACCAAGAATCAAATGTGTATACACGATTAACATGTTTCCGGCGTTTAGTTTGGTTTAACAATAACTCATCAAGAATCAAATGTGTATACACGATTAACATGTTTCCGGCGTTTAGTTTGGTTTAACAATAACTCATCAAGAATCAAATGTGTATACACGATTAACATTTTTCCGGCGTTTAGTTTGGTTTAACAATAACTCATCAAGAAAATCTGATCACATTTCCTGTTCTCAAAACAGCAGACGTAAGTTGGCCATTCAATTAAATTTATATCTAGATAAGCGATTTAAGAATGTAACCTACAGATCATACATCACCAGTTATCATTCTGATAGTAACAACAAATAAAGATATTGTTGAATGCTCAAAAATAGTTTGATAAGTCTAATACTGCACGCAAACATTGACGGTAATTACTGACTATGTATATTTTCGCCAACAGTCAAGACATAAGAAACTGATGGTAATAGTACTTTAGCAAGCTGATATACATAGGACAGTATGAACCAGCGCAGCATCAGATGGAGAATGAAGCACAGAGGGGCTTTAATATATTTAAATCAGAAGATGAAGCAGGGCTGCGGGACAAGACGTCGAGATAGGTACCAAAAAAATGGTAGCAAGCGATCATCGTTCCTATCTGAATAAAGCCCATAAGCGAGAGTGCAAAACATATAGTGAAGTTTCTCTTGTAATCCACATAGGCATAATATATGCATAGATACTAGAAAGAAAAGCAAGGACCGATACTGAAACCCCAACTAGAAAATAATCAGTTTAGGTTCTGGAAACGAAAGAGCTGCATCGACGCAAAATCGCAAAATGTACATTGAGACAAATATGTGAACGGTTTATTGAATACTTGGTAATAACAACAGTCTTATATTCATAATTCAAGAAAAAGCGTTTGATAGCCAGCCAACAGCAGATTTGCAGGAGACCCTGATTATGGACTGCAAGGTCCTCTCCTTAGTAACAACGAAGCCATATATCAAGACATCAAGAGTGCAGTAAGAACAACAGAAGACGTGTCGAAGTGGTTTCCTATTTTATCTGGCGTCAGAAATGGTTACGTTCTCTCGGTATTCTTCATTGTTATTTATATTAATGAAATCTTCCTTGAGGCAAATACAGAACAGGAGAGTACTAACGAAATGATCTTCGCAAATGACCAAAGATCCACCCAAATGAACATAACCTACAACGTCATTTTGACTCACTGTGCTTAAACTGTAATAGTGCGACATGAATATCAGCACATCAAAACTAGAGACAACGAGTAAAGGTAGAAAGCACACTGCACTTTATATTCATGTAAATGACGAAACAATCAAGCAGGTGCAAGAATTGAGGTATTTAGCAATTGTTTTTACTGAAGACTGCAGACTAGATAAAGAAATAAAGACGGGAGTGCAGAGATAAAGGATATCACTTACCAACTGTCCCAACTACGAAGACAACCCACGATTTCCCTCCTAGAAAGAAAGCTGATGCTAAACAGTATCTTTATCTCTACTCTGTGCAACCAAAGCCAGACATGAGTATTGCATATGGCTCAGGAATGAAAGGTCACTGTAAACACCAGAAGATACCAAATCACAATACATATATTGTAGGGTGGGGGGGCGGAGGGGGGGGGGGGGGTGTGCAAACAATTCCCTGTTTATATTACATCGAGCAACAGAGAAAGAAATGGTTTGATCACATTGTGTGAATGCCATCAGACAACATTGTTCGTGTAACCTTCTAAAGGAGAAGACCAGGAAGGGTGGCAAAAGGCAAACAGAGAAAAGGTGGATAGATGGCGTAAATAGAGCGTGCCTTAAAGTGAGGATAAGTATCACTTAGGCCACGAAAGAGGCTGAAGACAAATGTATAGCTCGACACTGGGCTACAACCCAGTAGAAACTGAGACGACAAAAGAGGAAGAATCTCAAAATGTATTTTGCAACCCCCAAATACCCAATTTTGGTCATAATTATCTAAAAAAATCTCTTACATTTATAAAAGTAATTACATAAACTATGAATAAGCATTCTTTGTAAATAAAGACAATATGAATTATATTTATTAAATATATTTAAAACCGTTCTTTTTTCTACTATGGTAATGACATTTAAAATGTTTTTCCCTTTGCAGAATAATGTATTAATCAGGCACACGGTTGATGTGAGTACCGATGTTGCCTAGTGAACAGATCCCACTTTTCCATGTAGAAAGTGTATGGAACGGACGACAGGTCGATACTACTTTACACCGGAGGCGTCGCATGAGTTGACAGTGAAGACACTAGTGCTGGCCAGGACACTCACTTTTACACAAATTCAAACTAATGTGGCTTCTAATAAGGTACAGCGATGGTTACAGAAACACAAGGAGAAGATTCCTCCAGCTAATCTATATTTCTGTCATTGCCAACAAGCTGATCGTTTTCTACACACGTGAGTCCTACAATGCCAATATGACGAAATATACAGCAGCTAGAAATAATATACTCCCAGCAATCATGCATACCAGTAGTAGGTGTCCGAACTCGCTATTTGAAGGTTGATTTACATCCAGTTTATAACTCAACACAAACCAGAAAGAAATTTTTCAACCGTCTTTTTTGGAGTATGCAAAGGGCACCACCATCTTGGCCACTATATGACTTGCATCAATATTTCAAGATATTTCAATAAAGAGATCACGCCAGGAATCAACCCATAGTAGAGAAACCATCATTCATTTAAGATTGACTGCTGGAATGTACGTTTCATGAGCCCATGTATAACAGAACTCAAGGTAATTAAAGATGTTCACAAAATTTCAATCACAAACAAGTCTAGCCTGCACAATGTGACTGTCTACTCAGACATGTTCGTCATATTACATTCACTGTTTCAAGGAAATCCCCGATATATGCAAGATACGTATAGGATGCAATGTAATAGTCAAAATGTTATAGTCCAGTCAAATTTATCGCTTTCACTTGAAACAGGACCTTGATAAATATTGAAACTATAATACTAGGTAATGAGGCACCTAAGAATAGACCTGATATAATTACAATGGTGTTCCAAATGTTGTTGTCTTAGCTATTAACTCATGTTTTGAATATGAATGGAAAGGACAAAACAGATCCGAATGGATACAGGCCCATAAGCCTACTGAGCTGTGTCGGCAAGCTGATGGAACGGATGATAAACACCAGACTGATGTGGCATCTGGAAGAAAAACGAATACTAATTCCACAGCAAGCCGGCTTTAGACAGCACAGATCCACTGAGGACCAGGTCATCCTCATAGCCCAGGAGATAGAAGATGCCTACCAGGCACAGAAACACACAGTAGCGGTTTGGGTGGATCTGGAAAAGGCATTTGACAAAGTCTGGAAGGATGGACTTAGAGTTAAGCTAAGAAGAAGTGATGTTTGTGGGAAGATGTACAAGTGGATCAACCACTACCTCAAACAAAGAACGGCCAGAGTCCAAGTACAAGGGCAGATGAGCAAAAAGGTGACACTCGAGCAGGGAGTACCCCAAGGGGGAGTACTGTCACCCACACTCTTCCTGGTATATATAAACGACATTACAGAGAATATACCAAGAAGAGTCCATAGCTCAATGTTTGCAGACGATCTGGCTATGTGGACCTCTGAAAAGAATCTCACCATAGCAAGAAATCGGATGCAAACGGCCCTAACATCGCTGGAAGAGTGGGCGAACTCATGGCTGGTCAAAATAAACGAGGAGAAAACCACGTGCACAATATTCTCGCTCTCATTAAAACCCCAAAGTACCAAATTAAGCCTAAATGGCAAAATCCTGCAGCCAAACGACAACCCAACCTATCTGGGAGTCACATTTGATCGGCGCATGACATGGAAAAGTCAGATTGAGAGAAACCGAATGAAAGCCAGAGAAAGAATGGCGATCATGAGGAAACTTGCTGGCACAAGCTGGGGAGCAGACGAAGGCATACTAAAGAAACTGTACACTGGAAGAGTGAGACCAGTTCTCGAGTATGGCATCGCGGCATGGACAACAGCAGCGAAGGCGAACTTCGATAAAGTTAACAAACTTCAAAACCAAGCCATGAGAATTATAACAGGTGGCATGAAGTCAACGCCAATTGTAGAACTTGAAAAGATTACAAAATTGCAATCCATGACCGACAGAAGAGACTGCAGAGCCCAGCTGCAGTCAGAGAAACTCCGAAGACTGACGGACCATCCAATGTACCAGAGGCTAAACAATTTGGGAACTGGGAAACTAAAGCGGAGAAACTTTGCAGAAATAGCCAAAGCAAAGATGCACGAAGTTCCCATAAACGCACTAACAACACCAAAACCCATCACTACTGTACGAAAACCTACTTGGAGGCAGGATATATTTCCAGAGGTGGTAGAAAATATACCAGGTATTGCAAACAAAAACTGCCAGAGTGAAAAAGAAAGGAGAGACACTACCCTAAGCTTCATAACGAAAAGCTACCCAAGCATGGACTGGACCCATGCTTACACCGACGGTTCTGTAACAAACACTACACAGAACGGAGGGGCAGGAGCATTCCTGAACCTACCAAATGGCAGAAAAATAACACTGTCATTCGCTACTGGTAAGTACACGAGCAATTTCAGAGCAGAGGCAGAGGCACTGAGGGCGGCAGTGGAAGAAATGGTAACACACAGTGAAAATGAGAGCCATATAGTCCTGCTGACAGATGCTCTCGAAGTAGTCACAGCGCTAAAAAGCCAGAAAAACACTGAGCTTAATGACTTAAGAGCAGCACTCTGCAAACTGTGCCAACAGTCCGCACCAAAAAGAGTAGTGGTACAGTGGGTTCCGTCACACTGCAACATCCAAGGCAACGAGGAGGCAGACAGACTGGCAAAAGAAGGTGCAAGGCTACCACAAATAGATACCAGTATGACGTACGAAGAGTCAAAACGGCTTATCAAAGCCAGGTACATGTCCAAATGGGAAACCGAACATACTGGTTACACCAAAAACGATGCCTATTACCAGTTGAACCGAAGAGAGCAGGTCGTTGTCTTCAGACTTCGCACTGGCCACAACAGACTGAGGTACCACCTCTTCAACAAATTGAAGATAGGGTGTACCGACGAATGCCCGTGCGGTACTGGTAAAATGACCACTGAACATCTGCTGCAGAACTGCCCGACATACGAGGATCAGAGAGAGCAGATGTGGCCATTGCCAGTGGAACTGCAAGACAAGCTCTATGGTAGTGGCGAGAGTCTCAGGATGACCGCCGCTTTTTTCGAGAAAATAATGGTTACTGTCTGACTGTGTACGCAGAAGAAGAAGAAGAAGAAGAATATGAATATCTTTGGCAACGTCATCACATTTACATTTACGTCAAAGATGTTCAGACTTTACATTCACTTTTAAAGATACGCAGAAAAGGTTACATTAATTAGTGATACAAAATAAGATTAAAATATTAATCCAATATTATATGACATTGTGACCAAATGTATGATTCATAGACCTTCTGTAACGCTTAATAGCAGATAAGCCTACACAGTAGAAACTGTGTGTGTCAAAAACTGCCGCAAGTTACTTGTAGATCCAACTGCAGAAATTGGTAACGGCTTACCTCATTTAAAGAATAAAAAGAATTGAAAGTATTGTTCGTATTGAAATGTAAAATAATTATCTAAAACATCGTGGTCTTTCTTTAATTTTTCACCTTATTTGCATTAGATTCCTTCCATGTAAAATAGATGCAAAAGACTATTTTCTGAATCATTGGCGTACTATATTTGTTGTTCTAAATTAAAGTATAAACCCGATATTGCAATTGAGAATTATGTTTGTGAAATTCGAAGTTGTCAAGTAAATTTAAAATATAATGGCTATGTTGTCTGTGGCAAAGATTCTCTCATATTTTCATTTTTGGTGACTTTTTTTCCAAAAATATTCACTGATTATTCTTTCAAATGTCTATCATAATTTTTATTTTATTTTTCATAATATCAAATGAGAAAATATTCATTGTTTTTGTATTTGTTATTTGATTTCATAAATCATTTTCTCTTCTTTCATTCACACAGTTTTGCAATAAGACAATAATCTACGTTATTGAAGTTAACAAATCTGTAATTGCTGAAATAATGTCATTTTTTCAAAATTGTGTACACCATAAGTGATGGACAGAACCAAAGATGCAACAGTGAAAAAGAAATCTGACAGCAGTCAGTGACTCATAGCTGGCTGCTTGCATCAGGGTCAGTGATCCATAACTGACCAATACCCTATTTTACCTCTAAGTGGTGGCCCTGAAAACGGACTGCAACCATGCTGCCTGGCTAAGAGATTAAGGATCGAAAAAAGAAAATAAATCAGGTCCCTAAAATGGTCTGAAACCGGATGTATTGAACCAAAAAAGCGCAGGTACTGCAGCCTTGCTATAATCTGACATATTGCCACATACATTCTATTAAGGACCAACGCCAAAGAAAAGGAATGATGGACAAATGAAAACACTGACAGGAAAACATATGCAAGAAAATTGATTTATTAAAGATGTTAGAAGATTTGCCTAGCAACACAAAGAGCATTGAGGATATAGGTATAACATTTTCAGGAAGTATTAAAGGGGCCAGTTCCAGAATATCCTTCAGTCATTCAATCGATTAATTATGTGAAGCAAACTAGAAAAGACATCTTGGAAGATAATAAACCCACTGAACCAGAAGGTGTCTCAGTAGAAAAATCAATACAGACATTAAAACTTCAACAGAGTAATACAGTTTTTATATAGAGAAAACATCAGCAGACTGGAAGAAATACTAAATAGTTCAATTATTGGAAAACGAAGGATCTGCAACAGAGCCCAAATTATAGGGGTATGAGATTGAACTGGATTATTTAAATTAATGACTCAAAGAGGTCAAAGATAAACAGTTGGGGAACAATCAGGCAAGTTTTGACACAATAGATTCTATATTGACCAGATGAATTGTTCAACATGGTGTAGACTTGAATGTATAACTTTATATCGGATTCGTAAATTATGAGAAGACATTTGATAGTTTAGAGAGGGAATCACTTTGGAAATTGCCCAGGCACTATTAAGCGTCCCTGATGTTCCCAAACATAATTTAAAAAACTGTAGAGTTCTACAAGATGAAGAGGTTTTGGAGACCTAAGAGCTGGGGTGAGAAAGGGCTGCCTTTTATCACCATTCTTCTATCCACTAGCTGTTGACTGGATTATGAGAACATGACTTTTGCTTACTAAAAAAATATATGGGCGTGGCTGGTGAATTGGCTCTTCTTTCTCATAACCACAACCAAATGCAAAATACAATAAATCTGCTTACTGGATGGTTCCTCAAATTAAGTCGAGTGTTCACAAAGAACAGATATAGTATCTGTGAATAAAAGCACCAACCAACAGTGATAATTGTGTTGGGGGACACGATACTGCTAGAGGTAGATTCATTTATATTTCTTGGTAGCAAATATAGACAAGTTCGGAGGTACTGATAGATTTCAAATTAAGAAAACCGTACTACAATAGGCAAAGAGGCTTTCATTGCGTTTTGTAAATTTCTGGAAATCTTAAGAAATAAGTCTACCACAAAAATACAGACCTTCAAATACAATGTCATATTCCCTCTATTGTATGGTTCTGTGACATCGGGAACAAAGAGAAGTACACATGAAAAGATATAGGCTGTTAATGGATGATTTCACTAAACTGAGGGAATAAAATGGTATGATAAAGTTACTAATATAAAACTAGGAAAGAACAGGACAAATGTCAGTGGGATTAAACGGGAAAATAAGACATTTGCAATGAAAATGACAACATTATGGAAACCCCCTGATAGCATCACAAAACAGTCTCTTTTCTCCTCGTCAAGAGAAGTAGGGGCAGACCTAAACACTCAAAGTCGAGGCAATCATAAAAGTGGCATGAATTATGTCAGCTATATTTATTACATGCAGATGTTCTGCACGGGTCATCTAGTAGTATTTAAATATTCCAAAAATTGCGTCCTTCAAGATCAGCACAGACAAGCAACTACCTAAATAAACTACGTGAATATAACATTCTCAGAAACAAATCATATGTAAAAATCATAGGATCAAACAGAACAATGAAACAAAGATGTACCAGAGGCGGGGAAAAATAAATCAAAGAGAAACCAGAGGACAATAGTCACGTCAGTCCGGTACAACAAGAACGATCATGGACAAACACAAAAACGACCGATTTTACTGTGCTTCATGGCGCACCTCCCCCAGGCCCAGCGAGCTGCAGAGAGCAAATCGGTCACCTCCGCTATGTATAGTCAACAACGTCGAACTAGTCCAATCGGCAGACCAGCCATGACACGCGACGACACTTCGATGGCCCATGAACCAACTGAACATGCCTACGACCCGAACCGATAAGTACACCGGTCCACCCACGACCATTATCCACCCCCCCCCCCTAAAAAAAATACACACTCCACGTCATTTCCTGCAACTTGCAAAACGGATTCGATTCACACAAACAGAACCATCTCATGCATAGCGTGAAAAAAATGAGATATCACGTCATTGGACTATCGGAACGCGTGCCCACTCCGGCTTGCATCGTACTTGGTGCGAAAATGGCGACGAGATCCATGTGGGTTAGGAGAGGGCCAATACCACAATGGTGGAGTTTGTTTCATTATCTCAAGACGTCATGAAAAACGTCATCTCTGTGCAAATCCTCCCCTCCCAACTCGCAACGTTAGAACTCCAAGTCCCTGGACAGAAGAAACCCCTCCTCATCATACAATGCCCCGCACCCCATAGCGGTTACGACGATAACGTTGTGGGGTTGTTCTATGAGAACCTCGAGCAAATATTACACCGCCCTGCCTACACGAAGGTCGCCCTAAGCAATCTGAATGCCAGGATGAGCTCTAGATGGGCAAAGGAATCATTTATAGGCGCATTCTCCGAAGACCAGCGTAACGACCGGGGAGATTGACTGGCTAACTTCGCAGAGACGCATAAATTGTTCGTAGCAAATACGTTGTTTAAGAAACCAGCAGGGAAAACATGGACGAGGCACTCCCTAGATTGGAAAACAAAAACAGAAATCGATTTTGTTATGTGTGACGACCTCCAAATAGTCAATAATGTGGAGGTACTACATCGCTTAGATGCGATCAGCGACCACAGACCACTCCGTACCTCGTTAAACTGATGCTGCCCTCCTCACAGAGAACAGAACAATAACACAAGTAAATAGCACCAATCTAGCAGATCCAATTTCAAGACGAACTATAAACATGTACAATAAGTCAAACTCAAGATTCTTCAGGATTTATACACTTCACCATCTCACGAAAGAAACGTGCGCATTTATTTACGTCTATTTTAGGCCTGTATAGTACGTTTTGTTCGGAAATAGCCTTCAGCCGGGGTGTTACGTAGTTTGAAGAAATGTGTCAACGTTTGACATGGCATATAATTTTTTTTTAAATCACTGGTTGCCATTACACATGACATATATGTAATGGTGAGTAACGTTGACTTTAATCTTTAGTCTATGAAATTCAATATACAGGTAAAGAAGACACTGTCATCGGGGATGAGGCGTTGGCGATTTGATTGTTCTAGTTCGCCGCTTCTTGTTTAGATATGTTGATCAGTTCTCTTCATTGCTACTTTTATTTTACAAACTGTAAGGTAGTTATTCATTTACAGCTGGTAGACCGGAGCGTGTCTACATTAAGGACTAAACCTGATATTGTATCATAAGAAGTCAGCTCTTTAACCACTGTGCTGCTCAGACGGTCATTAAATTAAAGTTGAATGTTGAAATAAGGAAACAAAGAGCTAGTGATGAACTACTTGAAACATGTTGTATAGTTTATATCCTAGAAAGGAACTGAAGATGCAGCAGTGAATGAGCTGACAGCATCCAGCGACTCACGGCTAGATATTTCCATCAAAGTCAGCGACCCATAGCTGACCAAGACCATAGTCCGCCTCCAAATGGCGGTATTGGAAACAAACTGCTCTACTGAAATCTGACTAAGAGAATATGGATCGCATAAAAAAAGTTAGCCCGGATGCCAAAATGCCGTGCAGAAGCTGGATGTGTTGGACCGAAAGGCGTAGTTATCTCCGCCTCGTCGTAAACTACGACACAAGGTCACAATGTCCTTTTCAGTAGGAACGCCACAAAGAAAGACAAAGACAAATCCGTAAAGAACTGGCTATTGTTAATGTTATGACAACTCAGTTCTCATGTTGTATTTTTGCTTTCTGATTATTAAATATCGAAATATTGCACTGATGTTTCAACCTTGATGTGCCAATTATTAGGTACGACTTTAATTGGTAATCAGAACAATTTGCCCTATAGTTGGACTTTGCATCCTTTATTCGTGAGAATGTGATTGACACATGACTAAGAAATAATTAAGGGAAACAATTCATTTGTGCCGAGGTTGATATAATCGTATCCCGCCCGGATGTAGCCTTCGGGCCGTAGCTAAGAGACCATTACTTTAGATAATGTTTGAAAATAGAAAATAATTTTGTTAGTTAATTTTCTTTCCACTTATGTCGGTAAGTGGTGGAGAGCTTAAGCCGTATATTCTGCACCAAGTGCTTTGCTCGGTCACTGTTAGACCGTGTCGTTGCGCAATCATTCTAATTTCTTATATCCACAATTTATTTCACACGTCAAAATTCTACTGTCACACGCCTTTGACAAGGGTCATGTCTGATATAATGAGTTAGCATAAAATTATGTTTAGCAGCTCTTGCTGTGTTACCAAACCAATGATCGGATGCCTAAGCAGTAACTACAGCTGATGTCAAGCAGATGCTTTCTCACACATAGTCTCATTTTCATATCAAGCCGAAACAATTGCCCAAATACTTGCCCATTGGTTTCTTTTGGAGGGAAATATCATTTACACTTATGTTGAGTCGCCCAGCTGCTCTGATGATCCTCATGGTTGTGTTTTCGTCTTGTAAATCCGCATATTGAATTTGTCACAGGTTGTCGCAGGCGCATTAAAACATAAAGTTGACCAGACAAATAGATATAACGATGTCTCATTGTATGGCTCAGTAACGCAAGAAACAATGAGATCTATTGTCAGACGAGAAGAAGAAGGAGAGCATCAGCTGCAACGACAAAAGGTTAAAGGTTTCATCAATGGACGCCTGAGCCGAATAGAGGCATTGACATGGTGTGCTAAACTCTTTCCTGTGGAAGTGTAGGAATGTGCTGGATAGATGTCAGCGGCACGACGTAAGAAGAATGCGCTGGAAATAAATAGGACACACATTTCGGTAAACAGCTGATAGCATTACAAGACAGTCCCTTTCCTGGAATCTCCATGTCAATAGACGTATTCAAACCTAAAGATTCATAGAGAATAGAGTTTGCGATAACTATTAAGGAAGCATTTGAAATGGTCGAAAATACTGGAAACGGTCGCACAGGGCAGCAAGGCTTTGCGAATATTGTTTGCATCTTCAAAACCAAGCTATGAGAATTATAACAGGAGGCATGAAGTCAACACCAATTGTAGAGCTTGAAAACATTACAAATCTGCAATCCATGACCGATAGAAGAGACTGCAGAACCCAGCTGCAGTCAGAGAAACTCAGAAGACTGACAGAACATCCAATGCATCAGATACTAAATACATTTGGAAATGGGAAACTAAAGCGGAGAAACTTTGCAGAAATAGCCAAAGCAAAGATGAGCGAAGACCCTATGAACACCATAACACCAAAGCCCATCCCTACTGTACGCAAACCCATATGGAAGCAGCATATCATTCCGGAGGTGGTAGAAAATATACCAGGTATTGGAAACAAGAACAGCCAGACTGAACAAGAAAGGAGAGACATAACCCTGAGGTACATAGCGGAAAACTACCCAAATATGGAATATATCTATGCATACACCGACGGTTCTGTAACAAACACAACACAGAATGGAGAGGGAGGGGTATTCCTAAACCTACCAAATGGTAGAAAAATAACACTGTCAATGGCAACTGGAAAATTCTCAAGCAATTTCAGAGCGGAGGCAGAGGCACTGAAGGCTGCATTAGAAGCAATGCTCACAGGCGAAAGCAATGAAAGCCAGATAGTCCTGGTTACAGATGCCCTGGCTGTGGTTACAGCACTAAAAAGTCAGAAAAATAATGAACTTAATGATTTAAGAGCAGTACTCTGTCAACTATGCCAGCAGTCCGCACCAAAAAGAGTAGTGGTACAGTGGATTCCATCCCACCGTAACATCCAAGGCAACGAGGAGGCAGACAGACTGGCAAAAGAAGGTGCAAGACTACCATAACCAGATTATAGTGTGACCTGCGAAAAGTCCAAAAGGTTTATTAGGGCCAGATACATGGACAAATGGGAAACAGAACATACAGGCTACACAAAAAATGATACCTACTACCAGCTGAACAGAAGAGAGCAGGTCGTGGTCTTCAGACTCCGCACAGGCCACAACAGACTGAGGTACCATCTATTCAATAAACTGAAAGGTGGCACCGACGAATGCACCTGTGGCACAGGGAAAACGATCGCTGAACATCTGCTGCAAAATTGCCCGACATACGAGGACCAGAGAAAGCACATGTGGCCATCACCAGTGGCAACCCTAGAAAAGCTCTATGGCAGTGTCGACAGCCTCATGATGACAGCTGCTTTCTTCGAACAAATTGAAATTGACGTCTGACAGCGTACGAAGAAGAAGAAGAAGAAGAAGAAGAAGAATATTTGTTGAAGACCTATGTTCCACATGAAGCTAAAAGGTTCTCGTTGATTGTTTATTAAAAGTTGTTGTTGCAAGAAATGTACAATCTTTGTTTAAAAACACGAGTCTCTCAGCAGTATCTGCCCAAAGGCGATATTTGCTGTCTAGAAACCTGATCCCAGCAGTGCTGAAGCAAACCTTCACTTGAAAGACTTTTCGGTGGCATGTATTTCTGTAACTGTTACATCCATTGTGAAGTATTGCAAGACAATATGGTACAATTTAAAGCAGTGCTAAAATGGGAAGACTAACAGATGCTGATATTTATACAATTGGTTTTAGCCGGCTGGCTGTCTATCCTCTAGTCCTTTAATGCAAACAGCAACATGCTAAAGTACCAATCGCAGATAGCCGTGTGTCGAGTTAGCATGGAATTGAAACTGAAGGTTATTCAACATTTTGGGTCTAAAATTACAATGTCATTCTTTAACCATTTCGTATTCTTCGGCTTCTTCTTCTTCTTCTTCTTCTTCTTCTTCTTCTTCTTTCTCTTCTTCGTTCGTTCTCAATCTCCCACTACCAAACCCTGAAAGGGCTTAAGTAGCAGAATGTAGTCCAGAGAACGGAATGCGTTGTGTCGAAGTTTACAGCTTGGCTGCGATATTTGCACCTTTTGGTCCAACACATCCGACTTCAGCAAGCATTTTGTGAGTACCGGGTTAGCATTCCCTCTTCGATCCCGTCTCCTTAGCCAGTCTGCCCTGTTGCAGTCTGTTATCAAGTAACCCTGCGTGGAGGTGTAGAAGGATCTTGGCAGCTATGGTTCGCTGACCCTGATGCTAGCAGTCAGCTATGGGTCGCTGACCACTGCAGCTCATGCGCTGCTCAGCATCTTGATCCCCATTTCGTATTCGATTGCAGTGTACTATTTATCTATTTATCTATCTATCTTCAGTCTACTTATCTCGTTTGACGTCGTGGGAGGTGTGACCTCCTTTGTTTCATATTTTTTGGCAGATTTTATTGGTGACTTGCCAGGTCAATCCCAACATCTGTTAGCCCCTGGAATAGACGATCGCCTATGGTAGACCTGCAGCCTGTCAGGCGCCATCTAAGCCGCTCTGCTAACCACATAACCAAATACCTGTTGTTATGGCCACACAGTTCCCTTTTTGCTACAAATTATCTGTGGGGCGAGAATCCCTAGAATAATTTGAATAGATTTGTAACTTGAATTTTGCCCAAGTAGCGGCCGTCAGGCCTATTCTTTTCGATTTCCAACTGCTACGGTATTTTTAACGTGCACTCCACTGCACACGGGTGTCTGATCTCACTACTGAGAGATCAATGAAAATAGTTACCGGATGATCCTCGTGAAAAAAATCCGGGTGTCTCCACCAGGACCTGAACCCGCGACCTGCAGCACCCTCGATGCGAACACCTTACCTCGAGACCACTGGGTCCCTGATTGCAGTCTACAATTCAACTTAATACGAAAAGTTCATTGAATTAACTATTCAGCACCGATTCAAATACGACTCGAATGTTCGGTGCATCGCCACTCTTTACCATCATGTTATGAAACCGGCATTCTTCACTTCATGAGTACATGTATAATGTTTACGGATAGACCACATTACATTTCTTATTATCGTTCTGGGGAGCACGAAGTCGCTTTATATACATTTTAGGTCAAACACAGTTCATCCAATTTTTTGATCACTGTAGTCCCAAATATTGACAAAGATTTCTTTGTTTTAATTTCTTGGTGAGGTGGGTAGTTCATTGCAATATGTATGTGGGCGTTTTGTCGTGTATTTACAATTATTCTTGATCTGCAGTCCGATTATCCTGGTCTGAACATCGGCTATATGAATAGCACTACGCTTAAACCTGTGTCGTATTTCACGGCCTAGTTCATAGCGCTAGACTTCACGAAATTGGCGTATGAGAAATTTAGACACTACTATAATGAACTGAACACAGCCAGGTAGAGATGCCAAACTCACTCACACGCTGAGTGATGTCCCCACGACTTCGTGTGGTTATGGAGAAGGCAAGACACACAACGTTAGATGTCATCCCCCATCAGCTGCCTTGTGGGATGCCTGTTTACAAGAAAGGCTTCGGGAGTAAACCAAGAGGAAAAATTTGCCTCGAAAAATATCTTGCCACTGGTCAAAGGTAGCTCATGACCAGAGAGTGAGGTTACCAAAAGGCGTAGTTAACTTCTCACTTTAATCACAATCACCGCACAAGTCACCCATTTCAGTAGACACAGCAAGAGAAAAGACTGTCTATACGGCTCAACAAAGAGAGTGGTCTTCATCACTTGTGATAGACGAACATCATTATCACTTACGTTAGTGTGCTCTGCTTAATTCCATTTTTGTCTATTCATAGAAATTCGTCTTCATCTTCGTTGTTCTTTCTCAAAATCTCACAACCAAGCCCTGAATATGGTTCTACAAGTAGAATGATAAAATCAGGAGAACGGAATGCGTTGTGCCGTAGTTTACAGCTTTACTGCGATATTTCCACCTTTCAGTTCCACATTTCTGACTTCAGGATGTCATTTTTCGGTACCGGGTTAGACTTCGATCTTCTTCTTCTTCTCCGTACGCAGTCAGACAGTGACCATTATTTTAAGCGGCGGTCATCCTGAGGCTGTCGACACTGCCATTAAGCTTGTCTTGTGGTTCCACTGGTGATGGCCACATCTGCTCTCTCTGATCCTCGTATGCCGGGCAGTTTTGCAGCAGATGTTCAGCAGTCATTTTCCCGGTACCACACGGGCATTCGTCGGTTCCACCTATCTTCAATTTGTGGAATAGGTGGTACCTCAGTCTATTGTGGCCAGTGCGAAGTCTGAAGACAACGACCTGCTCTCTTCTGTTCAACTGGCAATAGGCATCGTTTTTGGTGTAACCAGTATGTTCGGTTTCCCATTTGGTCATGTATCTGGCTTTAATAAGCCGTTTTGACTCTTCGTACGTCATACTAGTATATGTTTGTGGTAGTCTTGCACCTTCTTTTGCCAGTCTGTCTGCCCCCTTGTTGCCTTGGATGTGGCAGTGTGATGGGACCCACTGTACCACTACCCTTTTTGGTGCGGACTGCTGGCATAGTTGACAGAGTGCTGCTCTTAAGTCATTAAGCTCAGTGTTTTTCTGGCTGCTTTTTAGCGCTGTGACTACGGCCATAGCATCTGTAAGCAGGACTGTATGGCTTTCATTTTCTTTATGTGTCACTATTTCTTCCACTGCCGCCCTCAGTGCCTCTGCCTCCGCTCTGAAATTGATTGTGTACTTACCAGTAGCGAATTACAGTGTTATTTTTCTGCTATTTGGTAGGTTCAGGAATGCTCCTGCCCCTCCGTTCTGTGCAGTGTTTGTTACAGAACCGTCGGTGTATGCATGGGTCCAGTCCATGCTTGGGTAGTTTTTCGATATAAAGCTTATAGTAGTATCTCTCCTTTCTTTTTCAGTCTGTCAGTTTTTGTTTCCAATACCTGGTATATTTTCTACCACCTCTGGAAATATATGCTGCCTCCAGGTAGGTTTTCGTACAGTAGGGATGGGCTTTGGTGTGGATAGTGCGTTCATAGGTTCATATGGGATCTTCGTGCATCTTTACTTTGGCTATTTCTGCAAAGTTTCTCCGCTTTAGTTTCTCATTTCCCAAATTGTTTAGTCTCTGGTGCATTGGATGGCCAGTCAGTCTGATTGATCATGGCCAGCTGGGCTCTGCAGTCTCTTCTATCGATCATGGATTGCAGTTTTGTAATCTTTGTAAGTTCTACAATTGGCGTTGACTTCATGCCTCCTGTTATAACTCTCATGGCTTGGTTTTGAAGTTTGCTAACTTTATCGAAGTTTGCCTTCGCTGCTGTTGTCCATGCCGCAATGCCATACTCGAGAACTGGTCTCACTCTTCCAGTGTACAGTTTCTTTAGTATGCTTTCGTCTGCTCCCCAGCTTGTGCCAGCAAGTTTCCTCATGATTGCCATTCTTTCTCTGGCTCTCACTCGGTTTCTCTCGATCTGACTTTTCCATGTCATGCGCTGATCAAATGTGACTCCCAGATAGTTTGGGTTGTCGTTTGGCTGCAGGAATTTGCCATTTATACTTAATTTGGTGTTTTGGGGTTTGATTGAAAACGAGAATATTGTACATGTGGTTTTCTCCTCGTTTATTTTGACCAGCCATGAGTTCGCCCACTCTTCCAGCGATGTTAGGGCCTTCTGCATCCGATTTCTTGCTATGGTGAGATTCTTTTCAGAGGTCCACATAGCCAGATCGTCTGCAAACATTGAGCTATGGACTCTTCTTGGTATATTCTCTGAAATGTCGTTTATATACACCAGGAAGAGTGTGGGTGACAGTACTCCCCCTTGGGGTACTCCCTGCTCGAGTGTCACCTTTTTGCTCATCTGCCCATGTACTTGGACTCTGGCCGTTCTTTTCTGGAGGTAGGGGTTGATCCACTTGTACATTCTCCCACAAACTTCACTTCTCCTTAGCTTGACTCTAAGTCCATCTTTCCAGACTTTGTCAAATGCCTTTTCCAGGTCCACCCAAACCGCTATTGTGTGTTTCTGTGCCTGGTAGGCATCTTCTATTTCCTGGGCTATGAGGATGACCTGGTCCTCGGTGGATCTGTGCTGTCTAAAGCCGGCTTGCTGTGGAATTAGTATTCGTTTTTCTTCCAGATGCCACATCAGTCTGGTGTTTATCATACGTTCCATCAGTTTGCCGACACAGATCAGTAGGCTGATAGGCCTGTAATCGTTTGGATCTGTTTTGTCCTTTCCTTTCTTTGGTACTGGTACCAGTACTGCGTCTTTCCATGCCTAGGGTACAAAACCCCTTTTCCAGCTTTGGTTCAGGACTGATAGCAGTTTCCTCTTCGCTGTTTGGCCCAGCCCCATCAGCATTTCGTTTGTTATCCCGTCTTTTCCGGGAGATTTCCCTTTCTTTAATGTTCTCATGGCCTCTTCCATTTCACTCATTGTTAATTTGGCTATCATATGCTCTTCTGGTGCCGTATTGATGTTGTCGTGCCCCTTTTGCTCTTCACTATTGTCGGTATGCCTATCTGCAGGGACCTCGATGTGGTTTGCTCTGACATAGTGTTCTACAAAAGCGTTTTGCGGCTTTTTTTCCAGTGAACAAGTTTTCGCCCTGCTTGATGGTAATTTGTTTGTTTGAAGGGGTTTCGTCATTCATGGCTCTGACTAGCTTCCATAGCTTGTTCCCTTCTTTGTCTATGTTGAGGCTTTTGGTTTTGTTTTTCCAGCTCTCTGTTGCTGTTTTTGGTTTAGAGTGTATTTGTATTTCGCCGTGGCGGCTTTGAGGGCGATGTTTGCCTCCATAGATTGTTCTCGCTCTGTCATGTTCCTAGCATTTGTTACTGCATCTTCCGCTTTCTGCAACTCATCATTCCATTAGGGCTTATAGTTTTTCCTAGCTCCTCTTGGGATGGTTTCAGTGGCGGCTTGCATTATTGCCTTGCTTAGGCTTTCCACCATGGGCTTCATTTTGTTGTTTCGTGTGTTGATGGTTTCACACAGCCCATCTGTCAGGATTGCAAATCTGTCCCAGTCGGCTCGTTTGTAATTCCAACGTGGGAGCGGTTTTGTTTCCTGTGGGCCTACTTCCATATCAATGTGATCGGCCTGTGGTCGCTACCTGCCAGTTGGTTTAGCACCTGGCGGTCTATTTTATGGTGAATATCCTGTGTGGAGAAGGCCAAATCTGGAGTCGAGGTGGTATGCCATGTTCTAGAATAGAAACTAGAGCTATCCTCCGGCCTATTGATTAGGGAGAGATTTGTATCTATCTCCCAATCTTCCACTTCGTCACCTCTGCTGTCTGTGTCCGAGTATCCCCATCTCTCCGAGTGGCTGTTGAAGTCTCCAACTACTATGCAGTTGGAGTCTTTGACTTCCATACTCGAGAGCGATAGATCTTTATTTGGTGGCTTCAATCTTCGATTCCTTAGCTTTTAACCAGTCTGTCCTGTTGCAGTCAGTTATCCATGATAACCACATTGCGGTGGAGAAGGGTCTTGGCAGCTCTGGCATCTAGTGGCGAGGACTACTGCAGTTCCATACACTGCCCAGCTTCTTGATCCCGCTATAAATTGTAACTTTCTTTATTAGCTAGACTTTTTTCAGTATTTGTTGTGCAAATAACTTGTTTCTTGTATTGTATATATCGTTTAACCATTCACTAACGGTTTTTTTTTGTCTTGCAACCAGGCATCGCAGGTCGTATCACAGTTAACAAAAATGGGGACAGAAATTCAGACGTTACCATCGCAGCTGTGAATATGAACACCAAAACAATTCAGGTGACTACTGAAACCAAACGTATTCAGATGATTTCATGAAACCAAAACATTCTGGTGACTACTGAAAGTAATACAATTCAGGTGACTACTAAAACCAAAACAATTCAGGTGACTACTGACACCGAAACAATTCAGGTGATTAGTGACACAAAAACAATTCAGGTGACTACTAAAACTAAGACTATTCAGGTGATTATTGAAATCTAAACTGTTCAGATGACCGCTGAAACCAAACAATTCTGGTGACTACTGAAACCAAGTATACGATGTCAATGCTAACAGTCATCTGCTGGCCTTGAAAATGTATAGGAGAATTACAAACAGAATCATAAATATGAGTATTTGGTAGAAGGCTGGAACAATTCCCTGCCTACAGTACTTCGAGCAACAGAGAATGAATTGGTTTGGTCACGTTGTGAGAATGCAACCAGGCCACATTGATCATGCAACCAACTACAGGAGAAAAACAGGAAGAAGGGCGAGAGGTTGTTGTTTGTGAATGCCCACAATGAGTAGGTTACTCTTTTGTGCACCCTGAAAAGAACGTTAAGTGAAGGGTTGCAGTAGCTTTCCTCACATCCCGTGCTGATGAAGGTGAACCGGGGTCATCCAGGCGGCTGTGATGTGCTTGGCTGCATCTACTGCGGGAATCACATTGATCCCTCACCTCGTTACCCAGGCTGCCATGAAAACAGCCCGTTCCCAGAAAGGACTGCGAGGAAGCCGAGGTGAGGGTCTCGGTCAGTATATTTTGCCTGACCCTGACTAACATGTCTGATCAGTATATTTTGCCTGACCCTGACTAACATGTCTGATCAGTATATTTTGCCTGACTCGGACTAACATGTCTGATCAGTATATTTTGCCTGACTGACTAACATGTCTGATCAGTATATTTTGCCTGCCCAGACGTTAGTCTTCCTCCCCAGGGCGAGAGGTAGACCGAAAAAAGGTGGATAAACAGCGTAAACGAGACCTACAGTAAAATGGGGAAAAATGTTACTCCGGCCACGAGAGAGGCAAAAGACAAGTACATACCACGACACTGGGCTAAACCCGGTAGACAGTGAGAAGACAAAAGAAGGCAGAAGAAGTGAGATTTATATAGCCGCAGCAACGCTGAAGCAAATACCTAAATTACCATTCTCATACCAGAAGTTTTTGTTATATAACTTGAACCCGGCTCGTTGACAACCGTTCCTTTCATTCTATCAGTAGAGCCTC
Source organism: Ariolimax columbianus (assembly GCA_036924085.1). Classification (NCBI taxonomy): domain Eukaryota; kingdom Metazoa; phylum Mollusca; class Gastropoda; order Stylommatophora; family Arionidae; genus Ariolimax; species Ariolimax columbianus. The sequence goes on along the minus strand of JAVGWX010000004.1, from coordinate 18,898,923 downwards.
GTCTTGGTTTCTGAAATACAAGCACGGCTTATAAACAAGTATGCATGACAACAGAAGCATGCGTTAACAAACGTGGTAACCTAATACTGCGATTTAAACATATTTATATTTTGACCATTAAAGGTAATGATTTCTTCAACACCCAACACAAATCTCGAGTTGAAAACAGCACGAACGTTCAGCTGCTTATAATTTATCAGTTGTTTAACTTTGACATCTGCTTTCCCATTGCACCACTCTTTCTCGCGAATGGTAACAATCTTTTTGCAAGTCACAGATTGTATCGCCTGTATTCTCCCCACCACTAGACTAAACAACCTTTCACTCTACTGTGCCCGCCATAATGCCCTAATTCTCTGGTTCCCTCATTCTCTTAGTGACAGGACCGTTCCAGTGCAGCCATGTGTCTTTCGGTTATCCTTTAAGCCATTTTATTAACGGAATTTATTAAGACTCCCTGACATGCACTTCATTTTTACATTGATGATAAATCTGTTACAACTAAGATCTATCTAAACACATTCCTTTCTTTATATATGTTATACAGCTCCAACATATCACATCTTGACAGTGAAAGTATAAGTATCTCTTTCACAATCAAACATTTGCCGCACCAAAGAAATCTGTGCTAGAAGAAGAAAAGCAGTTCTTACTTTCGGTTGACAGATAAACCATTGTTCTGTACGTTCTTTTGTCTGGTAAAGTTGTTTTGAATGCTGCTAGATCTTGCATGGACTATGTACGGTTGGATCGATGTGGCGCTTGTATGATATGCTATGATCAAACGCCACACCCAGATTGTTCAACCTATCATGTCTTTTAATAGCTTCCACGTTGAGGTTAGTGGTAGAAGTGGAAGTTGTGTGTATAGAGTTGTTCAAACCGCACCATGTTAAGCTGGCGTTGTTAGGATTGACCTTTCAGTTAAGACTTCTCACGCCACGTTTGATTGTTTGTAATTTCACTTGTATCTTATTCCAAGTCTAAATCAGTTTGTATATAAGAATAACAAATGTAAACTTTAAAATTTGCCCGATATCACTTGCAATTATAATTGTTGCTACTATTTTTGTAAAGATTTTAAATAGCAAAGATGCCAGGTGAGAAATAGCAACATATCAAGGTGGGATGTATATGTTCTTAGGTCTATGATCAATTATATGCACGTTTTCACCGACATATTCCTTTCCCATACCGATACCGTCTCCCTCTCTCTCCCTCTCTCTCTCTCTATCTCTGTCTGTCTGTATGTATGTCTGTCTATCTACCTATATATCTATCGCTCTCTCTATTTCTCCCTTTTTTTCTTTACTACTTCTTTTGCATCATTATTTCTATAACCAGCTATTTAATTGCCCATGACAAAGCACGATTTGAGTAATTTTATTTAGTTAATTCTGATTTGGTAGGTACCTACATTAATAAAACATAAAACATAATAACTAACTATAGTTATGACACAGATAGACACGTATTATTAACAAGTGCTTCTAATGCGAACAAGAAAACACTTCATTGCCCCAGAATCAATCCTTCCTCTCCATTACTGAAACGTTTACCCTTAATAAACTGCTTCAGAATTACGCCATGTTTCACTCTGATGTCAATATGCTGACCTTTTATGGTGACAATTCGTTTCCTTGGCCTCTAAACGGAGGCGTTCCACCCAATGATGAACCCAAGTGTGGTTATACGGGCGATCGATGCTCCGCCACCGGTAAGTGTCATATTCATTCTTTCCATATAGATTTTGTATCTTTAAAAGATTGAATCCACCACTGCATTGAACACTTTCTTTGAAGTAAAGTCTTTGAAGACTGCCACATAAAAACATCACTTGTCAAAGAAACATTTTTATTATATGTGATGCCGTTTCTATCTCGACGTACAAATCTTGTTTGTCGTCTCTTGCAACATATATTTGTGTCTGGACAGTTTAATACCTGTTCTCAGCCCCCACTACCTGACACCGTAATCTAAGTCTGTGGATGCATGCATGCAAACTGAGACAAAATATCTGACAACATGACTCTGTTATCTGCATGTCCATTTGCTCCAAATTTAAATGCACTTGTAGCTAATCTCAGGCGTTTGCTGAAGCACGACACACATGTTCAGAGTAAAGGTCTGAGCGTTTCTGGAGTTCTTTATTGTGTTCCTATCTCTATGATCTGATACAACGGTTCTCAACTATTTTCCGTCATTTTGCATTTGGATTGGATTGGGTTCGTTCGTTTTTAATCTCCCGTTACTAAACCCTGAAAAGGGCTCAAGTAGCAGAATGTAGTACAGAGAACGGAATGTGGTATGTCGTAGTTTACAGCTTGACTGCGATATTTGCACCTTTCGGTCCAAACACATCCGACTTAAGCAAGCATTTTTTGAGTACCGGGTTAGCATTCCGTCTTCGATCCATTCTCCTTAGCCAGTCTGTTCTGTCGTAGCCTGTTATCCAGGATCACCGCGTGGAGGTGTAGAAGGGTCTTGGCAGCTCATGTTTGCTGGCCTTGACGCTAGCAGTCAGGTATGGTTCGCAGTTCATGCGCTGCCTAGCATCTTGATCCCATTTCACATTTAATAAGGTTATATAATGTGACGACACGATTACGTCTTTGACACATTTCATTTCATCTCATGGAGATAGGAGGTACAATACATGAGAAAATATATTTCCAAACGAACTGTCCATGCACGCCAAGAATCTAGTTGAAAAACTGAAATAGGGAGAGGACAACGGTCAGACTTAAAATACACACTGGACCATAAATAGGAAATCAGCACATGCATGGATCATATGTATAGAAGACATAACTGAGGCCCTGTATATGTTGTATGGTAGACATAACTGAGGCTCTGCATATGTTGTGAATTCTTCTTCTTTTGTCCTACTGCTCTTGCCATGCGGCGTCGCAGAGAGGCGGGGTGCGTAGATCTCTTATTTGGACCAGGTGAGAAGCTCGTGTAGTCGTCAAGTGGAACCTCCCGAGTGTTTCAGAAACACCTTCTATCCATCTGCGACCCTTTTAACGAGGACCCGATACTTGCGTTGTGATGGGCTCTTGCTGCTGATTGGTCATAATGCATCTGAATCAAGTGACCAAATCACTTGATCTGTTGGGCTTTAATTGAGGCATTTACTGTGTTCGTTCCAACTATTTGCGTTAACGTGGTGTTCCGGATACGGTCTCGGATGGACGTGCCAACTCCACTTCGCACACAGCGCATCTCACAGCTCTGAATATTACTGTTGTGACGTTCCAATAAGGACCACGATTGACACTGGTAACACGAAGTAGGAATGACAAGCGTGTTGATGAAGTTCCTCTTTGTTGACAGTTTCACTCCGGGATGTTTCAGAATCGCTGCAAGCTGGTAGTGGACATGGTTTGCTTTCTGAATACGATGTGATATCTTTCTGTCCACTCTGCCATCAGCAATGAAAACACTTACCAGGTACTTGAACTTTGTTACCTGTTGGAAATTGTTGTGGTCGCCTGTGGAAGCGTTGCTGCACTTGGTTTCGGAATATTGTCATTGATACAGTCTTTTCTATGTTGATCTTCATGTCATATCTTCGGAAGTGGGGGAAGTGATGTGATGTTGTAGGTCATCCCCGTTGTAATAGAAGATGATTTGATCATCAGCGAACATGAGTTCATTTAAGGTTTGATGTTGGGGATTTGCTGACTGGGTAATTGCATCCATATAAATTATGAAAAGAAGATGGGAGAGAACACATCCCGGATGTACACCGCTCTTCACCCAGAACCAGTTAGTCAAACCGGCGCTTGTTTGTACATCACCCTCATACAAAGCACGAATGTTATCAAGTAGCTGACCTTTAATACTATATTCATGCATTACCTTCCATAGCTTACTCCTATTTACCTTGACGAAGGCCTTTTCCTGGTCTATGAAGACCACGTTCAGTTCTTTACTGTATTCAATAGTTGTTTCGCTTAACTGGCGGGGCGTGAATATGGCATCCATACACACTCGACCGTTTCAGAAACCGGATTGTGATGCACTAAGCAGCGGTTTCACCATTGCCCGAACTCTCTGTTCGAGACCCTAGGAAACATTTTTCCAATGTGGCTTAGAAGCGATATGCCTTCTATATGGCTAGCATTCCGTTTTGTTTCCTCTGTTCTTCCAAACAGGCACCACAACCCCTCTCTTCCAATCTCTAGGTACCATCCTTTCGAGCCACACCTGATTAAATATCTGTGTTAACCACCGGACACCGACCTCCTGGTAGACTTTAATGGCGTCCGCCGTTATATTGTTCACCACTGGGGCCTTGTAGTTATGGCATCGTCTAAGTGACTCTCTGACCTCTTGTTCTAGTATTATTCTGTCATTTTGTGCAGTTTGGCCCGGGTCTTGCACTATTGTTTGATTTTGCTTAGGTACTGAGATGTTGTCCTCCGGCTTTTCAAGGTTTAGAAGTTCTGTGGAAAAAAGTCTCCCATCTTTCCTTTATCTGGTCGGGATCAAAGATTGGCAGCCGCTCGCTGTCATTTACAATTGTGGAGGGATTGTAGTTTTCATCTCGCAAACGAAAAGCACGTATCTTTTGATAAACACCTCTGGGTGATGTGGAATATAGTTCATCAAGTGTTTCGCCTTATTTCTGCCAAATACTCTCGCGTGTATGCTTAGTGACCGTCTTGAATTTTCGCTTTGATTCCTTAAAGGTGACGTTGTTTTCAACTGTCTGTGAACTCCAACATTTCTTAAATGCCAATTTTGTGTCCTTGATTGCCTCCTGAACACTTTGTTCCACCATATCGTCCTTTTCTTTCTGACCCCACCTGTTCTAGCTTTTCTATATTCCTCTGTCAAAATATTCAAAATAGTGGACTTGAATATCTGCCACTGATCTTCCACTGTACCATTATGCGACTGCTGGTCAAAATCCAACTCCATCTTTCGTTTAACGAGTCTCACTACCTATCTTCTAGCCGTTTTGTAGCGATTACCTCTTACAGAAAAGTGGCACGGGTAGTGTGCGCTATCTCTGTCTAAAGTAAAGCACAACCGGCCGGTGGTCAGTATCATATATGTTGTATAGAAGGCATAACTCAGGCCCTGTATCTGTTGTATAGATGGCATAACTCAGGCTCTGTATCTGTTGTATAGATGGCATAACTCAGGCTCTGTATCTGTGGTATAGATGGCATAACTCAGGCTCTGTATCTGTTGTATAGAAGGCATAACTCAGGCTCTGTAAATGTTGTATAGAAGACATAACTCAGTCCCTGTATGTGTTGTATAGAAGACATAACTCAGGCCCTGTATCTGTTGTATAGAAGGCATAACTCAGTCCCTGTATGTATTGTATAGAAGGCATAACTCAGTCCCTGTAAATGTTGTATAGAAGGCATAACTCAGTCCCTGTATGTGTTGTATAGAAGGCATAACTCAGTCCCTGTATGTGTTGTATAGAAGGCATAACTCAGGCTCTGTATCTGTTGTATAGAAGGCATAACTCAGGCCCTGTAAATGTTGTATAGAAGAAATAACTCAGGCTCTGTAAATGTTGTATAGAAGGCATAACTCAGGCCCCGTTATATGTAGACAATATTTTGCGGACTTTCTTGATAATGGGGAATTTGAAGAAACTGCTTCAATGTATACACTCTTGACATATATGCTTTGTAAATTGTAAAGAATTGTTTTAACCATTGAGGTGTCTTCTACCATGTACATTCCTTCTAAGTAGCCTTTTACGACATATTTGAATGCTTTATATGAAGGCAGGAGATAATCCAAATCCATTGTTGGAACAAGAACGGCAGAAACAAAGTATTCAGTGAATTGACACAAAATGACTGACTCATGACAAATATAAGTTAGCATCCCATATTTACAATACCTCTTAGGTGGTTAATATCAACCAGTTTATGTTTTAACTCGTTTGTAAAGCTATAGTTTCGTGTGAAATACTCTCCTTTACTGAGGCGCCTTTTTTTTTTTACACCAGACATTAATAAGACTGAGGAATAAAGCCCACTTGCTCTTGCTGTCTATGAGCAGGTTAGGTTTCTATTTCAATTCTGATAGAAAACAAAAGCCTCACTGGGTCCCCAGGCCAAAAATACCTGTATTCTAACCGTTCGATCACGCGCTCATCAACTCGTATATTATACCCTGAAGGTCAACTCGTTTCAGGAGCTAAGACATGCGTGCAAATTGTCTACACATTATATCGATATGCCGACAGTGCATATTTGAATGTATCAACGGCCTGAAAAACTATTCTAAATGTATAGAAATGTTGATTTATCACTTGAGCAAAGAACGAAAGGTGTGCGTATAAAGATTAATTCCACAGATGAACTAGAGAAAATAATATTCTATATAGTGGGTGGTCCTAAAGTGCCCTATATTGAGAAAATGTATCGATTTTTAACAAAAAATACAGGAGAACTTAAACGATAGTCCAGTCAGGCACAACATACTGACCAGTGCCTCTCGTCAGGGTGATGCACAATACACTGACCAAGACCACAATCTCTCTTCCATGTAGCGTTTCCTGAGAAAAAGGCTGTTTTCAAGGCAGCCTAGCTGACGAGATGGGGATCGATGTGATGCCGTAGTAGTGAGCGCCACCCACGCAGATGAAGATAAGCATAGCACAACCGCCTGGAGGACTGCGGTCGGCCATTATCAGCACGCTCGGCATGTAAAGAAAGCTTCTACAACCTGACACTTGATGTCCTTTTCAGGGGGCACAAAAGAGTAACTCATTGTGGGCATTAAACAACGACAAAAGTGCAATTATTTCACAATATAAACTCGTTAAATGAAATGTTCACAATTTGAAATGTTGGCAACCATTATTATTTAGGAATAAGGGTGCATTAAGATACACCATTAAAATACTGTTTAAAATTACACATTAGAGATGTGGGTCGTTGTGTAGACAACGAAATTCAAAGGTAAGAATTTGCGAATTTGGACCGAAAAGGGGAATACGAGTAGCAATATTCTGTATACGGACACTAGCAGGGAAGAAAATATCTAAAGAAGTACAGAAAGACATGTATGTGTGCTGTGTACAGTCAAGCATTAAAAACATATATGGACGACAAAGGTATGGATGAAACACTCACATATTTTTGTTTAAATTGGTCGTGTTTCAACCTGCCCGAGTGACGTATATCGCAACCAATATATCAGAGTCAAGCACGTGCACTTAATCATTAGATAACTTCACCTACCTTCTTTTCAGGGAAACTACCATTGGCTCTGAGGTCTGCAAGATAATCTCCTAGGCCAGTGCTGCCTTTCGGAGGCTGCGCAACAGCGTGTGGGATCGGAGGTGTCTTAGCCTTAGTGCTCCCCACCCATCCGTATGCCAGTGAGACGCGAACTGTACAGCAGGCATGCAAAAAAATAAACCACTTGCATACACGGTGCCTCCGAAGATTGGTGAGAATTAAATGGCAGGATAGAGTAACAGACACTGAGATACCCCGATGACCAAAATAACGAGCATTCACATACTGTTGCAGAAGACCATCATCAGGTGGGTCAGCCACTTCGTGCGCGTGTCAGACAACCGTATTCCAACACAAATAATCTAGGATGAGCTGAACGAGTCTCTGCGCCTGTCGGTGGGCAAAAGAAACACTTCAAATGCGAGTAACCTAGTTCTGCTGTCTGAACGCGAACAAGAACTACAGGATGTCCTGATTCAGATAAAGAAGAACAGTTAAGTATTTGTATTGGGAATTAACACTTACAAAGCGATAACAAAATATATATTAATTAGCAAAGAAGACTCGAAGTCTCGTCTAAAGATAAAAACAGACGATCAAATGCTATAGTAAGCCACGAGCTTCACCTAACTTGGAAATAAAAAACCGAAAATGAGAGATATGAAAGGAAATCAGGAAAAGAATATGAATGGTTAAAAACGATTTTCATCAACATCTAAGCAGGCCATCCGCAAATTAAAATGAGAGAGATCATGTGTTATTTACACGTATCTTGACTGTGTGGTGCTGAGTGATGTCCCAACGACTTCTTGCGGTTATGGATAAGGGAAAATACACACCGATAAATATCATTCACCCCTCCGCTGCCTTGTGGATACATGTTTATGTGAAAGGCTTCGGCAGTAAACCTGAGGAAAAATCTGCATCTTGTGCTATCTCGTCTCGATAATGTCTTGCCACTGGCCAAAGGTATCACAGGACGAAAGAGTGAGGTTGACAAAAGGCGAGTGTTTCTTCCTCACTTTAATTCAAATCACGCGCGTCATTCATTTCAGCGGACACAGCAGTAAGAGAAAAGACTGCAAAGAGGGCTGAACAGAGAGGGTGAACGTCATCACATGTGGTAGACAAACATCACAAATCATGGCGTTGAAATATGGACAATGAACAAACAATTGAAGAAAATAATTAATGCTTATGAAATGTAGATATATTTTTTTAATGCGGCGAATCTCCTGGAAATAAAATAAAAGTTAAGTTCTTGAGAAATGATGATTACGAATAGAACTGATGAACGAAATCAGAGTCCGACAATCAAGATATTTTGGTCACATAAAAAGACATAACACCTTATTGAAAGCAATACCGGAAAGAACAGTTGACAGTAAACGTGACAAGGGTAAATCATCAGTATAAGTAGAAAGATAACATCAAACGATGGACAGGGTAATGCCTGGAAGATTATACACTGAATCCGACCTTCAATGTAGAAATGGCTCATTAACTGAACTGATCAGCTGACATTCGGTGTAGAGATGACACTTGTCACATGAACTGAACTAATCAGTCGACGCTCGATGTAGAAATAGCACCTGGCAAATAAACTGAACTGATCAGTCGAACTTCGATGTAGAGAAGGCACCTGGCATACGAACTGTTGTTGTAGGCCACTCATAGTGAGTTCATTGAACTCTTTACAACGTTTCTGTGCCTCTATTCTGTCCTTATCTCGCTACCATTAACCATAGTTGTAATAATCATGCTGTTAAATTTATGAGCTCTTGCTTTGGGGTCTCTTTTGAAGTATAAGTGATACGATTGACCTGAATCATTCTGCTGCTATCCTACGTGAAATCTCATTTTCTTTTGGGGGAGTCTTCAATTTCTTGGCCAAGATAAATGGACGAATTCACATTTTCGACGCGATAATTTTCAGAAACGTAGGTTCCCACTTTGAGTAAAATGTATTCAACATGAAATGGGTTTTCCATCTATTTATACCAATTCCTACTGTCACGCTGGCTTCGTTTAGCTCAGGCCTTGCTCAACCTCTCTGACTCGGTGACTGAGGATGACTATGTCATCAGCAAACCTTAGGTGGATAAGCATTTCTCAGTCTATGTTGATGTTTTATTTATGTTCACCTTAAACATTTAAATGATTATAGCATTTGTAGTCTTCATTACTAAATTTTTCAGAAAGTTCTCAACTCGTTGGAGGTCTCAGTGGATTCTTTGCCTTGGCTACAGTAGTCGGGCTTGTTGCGGCATTAACTATGTTCAGGTTTGATAGTATTCTTAATAAGTAAATAATTAGTCAGAATATCTGTTCATGTTGTAGGTTTGCTGGCATGTAACACAGGATAAGGAAAAACTACACATACCCTGTCACATAGAATCAAACGCTTAAGCAGTGGTCTTCAACCAATCAGAAATTGTCACACAGGAGATAATGTTACAATTTAAGAGGAGGAGGGGGGGGAGGGGGGTGTAGGATGAATTATACTTCAGTTCAGTCTGTTAACAGATTCACTTGGGAATACTTTGGGCCTCAGAATACATGTATTCTTTCAATGTAAAATTGGCGCTAAAAAGCGCAGATATATTTAAACATTTATTAATATTTGATATAAGGAAACTGCTGAAGCCAATGTATCAGCTCTACGGCATTGTAAGAAAGTTTAATAGCCAATATGTCTGTTCTATGGTGATAGTTTTTTAAGGTATTAGTCATTCTTGGAATACTTGGAATCCTGGTATTCAAACAGGTAGCCGAATGTATCGGCTGTTTGTAGTAGTTATTTTTACAACTTCCTGCGGCTAACTAGGTCTGGGTGAAGATACAAATAATTTGATTAGATTTTTAAACTAGAATTGTGACCAGACATCTGTTAAGCCTACTCTTTTCGATTTCTAACTGCCAAGGTATTTTTAACGTGCTCGACACTGAACACGGTAGTCCGATCTCACTACCCAGAGATCATGGGAATTTTTACCAGAAAATTCATATTTTTTAAACCAACTTTATAGGGGACGGCGTGGCCTAGTGGTTAAGTGGCACGGCTCACAACCGGAAGGTGCTGGGTTCGATCCCCATCACAGCACCGGCCGTTACCCCGGGGAAGCAAACCCTTAGAAAATGCATGAGGAAGCAGGCCCTTAGATAAAATGCATGCTGAAGTCGGATGCACTGGGCCGACAGGCGCAAAATAAAAACCACAGTGTAACGCACACACGCCTTGGGGAATAGAGAAATAAGGCGAACGCAAAAAAAACCAACAAAAAAAAAAACCAACTTTATTAGAGTTTTAGAATGCACCAACATTGTCGATTGTTATTACATTTGTAGAACACTATAAAGAATAATCAAAGTAAATGTATGTGTACTAATAGGGTCAACAAAGTAATGGTTTTCAAAGTAATATGCATATTTTTGGAATGCATCTTCTGAGTCCGATAATTTTTGAAAAGGTGAATGACATTCTGATGTACGGTGGAAAAGGGGGTGGCGGAATGACATTCTGGTATGTGGTGGAAAGGGAGAAATGACACTCTGATATACGGTTGAAAAGGAGGGAAGGGGATGGAATGGCATTCTGATATGTGGTGGAAAGGGGAAAATGATATTCAGATTTATGGTGGAAAGCGGAGAATGACATTTTGATATATGGTGGAAAGGGACATATGGGCAAAAAAATTGTTGAAGACCTCTTCGCTAGAGACTTCATTTAACGCTGGTGTTTGTGGATTCATCAGTAATTATTTTCTCTCCACCGCTTACCCTAACGGGGTCGAGTACCCATTTAAGGCTAACTATATTGAAGTGTCGCTCGGGTGGTTCCCGTGGGGGCATATAATACGTTCACTATAACTTTTCAAGTATGTCAAACAGTCCGATTAAATATTGTTGTATATAGAGCTAGCAGCCTCGTCACGCAAAAAAAAAAGCTGCTTTTGAAACTTGTCACTGCAAATGCTCAGATTCGGGCTGGCTGTAAGGACAACAGCTGCAGCTGAAGACTTCTTTCTTTCACGAAGAAGCGAATAAGTAAATGACTAAAAGTGGTCAACGACATGGTTCCTTCATAAATCGACAAACATTACTTCAGCAAAAAAGACTTACAAAAAAGCTTGAGGCTGAATTTTCAGATGCCAGAGCATTGGCAGAGAGAGAACAGTCAACTGAAGTAAACATAGTTTTCAAATAAATTATTGCAGTATACATAAGTGTTTAAATCAAGCAAGATACAGCTGCAAAGACAAGATATAATCTCTCAATATAGGTAGTCAGGGAAACAAACTTTGGAAACTAATTAGCACCATGCAAAATGAAGGCTACTAAACGAAGAAAATTACAATCAAACAGGTTGACCATAAATTAACAGGAAAAAACTACAACTGCACTTATGAAACAACAAAGTGAGAAATTCTGAACACTGATTGACCAGCCAATGTACCAGAACATAAATGGCCTTGTTCTGGAAAGATTCAAGCAAAACAATTTGAGCGCCAGTTAAAAAAAAACAAAAAAACAAACAAACTTTAAGCGGGGGCTCGACTTCATTGCCACGGGTTGTTTTCCTCCAGCGATGTACCCATGGATGAACTCCGGAAAAAAATTGACATCATGGACAGACCGTCGCAGCTCGAAATCGAACCCCGACCGTCTGAACACGAGGCAAAGTGGGAAAACAAATGCTAAATGGCAAATGACAAATAAAACCCATGCAAACTACACAAATGCCTTTTAATTGGAGAAAACAGTGCTTCCCTGGGCCGGTAGAAAACATTTCCGACATCGTAAAAGAGAACGACCAGACAGAAACATTAATAATATCATAACTATAAAACATGTAGAGAAACATGCAATAGCTGGGCCCCATGTTTATGCGTATGAATCAGCAATAAATGCAACATAGAATGGAAGTGGTGAGATTTTCTAAGCCTATAAAAAAAAAGAATACAGAAGTAGAAAACTGGGCCATTTTTCAAGTAGCTCCAGAACAAGATGCAGAGACGTCGAAAACTGTAACAGAGGTCTTAATGATTGATGACAACAGTGAGACAAATGGTACTCTTCCCAAACGCGTTGTCGGTAGTTACAGCACGGTGGAGCCTAAATATACAGACCTACACAAACTAAGAGCAGTACTCGGTAAACGATGTCATCAGTTAAATACAGTTTTGATAACTTGGATTCCATTCCATTGCATCATTTTTGGCAATGAGGACGCAAACATACTTAAAGGAAAGGTGGAAAGCTACCTCAACCTGATATAGGTATAACTTATAAAGAGGGCAATAGGAATACCAGGAATATATACAGGAGCAAGCTGGATGCAGAGTACACACGTCAACGAATAAATGACGCACATTACCAGCTCAACAGAGATTAACAAGTCGTAATCTTTTACTTCCGGACAAGCCACAACAGACTGAGATACCATCTGTTCAAGCAAAGAAAGGTAGGAGATATTGATCCACGTTTCTCCGGCACTGATAAAATGACTGAGAGCATCTGCTACAAGAGAGTCTAACATTCGAAGAAAGAGAAGCAGACGTACTCATCCCCAATATCGCTTCTGGGCGAGCTCTATCAAGATGTCAATAACCTCAGGCTAACCACTGTTTTAATTAGATATATTTAAACTGAGCTCTGAAAGTATTTAACGATAAAGAAAAAGAAAAAGAAAAAACCAATCTCTCTTTTGCTCTCTGTATCTTTCTCTTTCTTAGTCTTGCCTATTAATCTCTTTAACTTTCACTGAAACGCCTTGCGTGCGCTGATTATTCTGACTTTAGTACAGTTGAATCTGCACTATTAACGCATGTTAGCTTGAGATCAATATTATAGCCAGACTCTGAAACAGTATTTGTTAAATATTGTATCAGTTCTCGTAGAAGGGAAACATGATAACCTTAAGGTAGTGTCTTTCTTATTTAATCCGTTACCACGTATGCTATAGTTCGCGCCTTTTATCGACTATCCCAAAACGGCATTGTGTTCTACACACAATACTGCTACATAAACCCACAACTTCTAACCCCAACCATCAATACCCCGCCCATCCCACTACGCATACCCCAAAAAGTATTTTTAACATTAATTACATTAAATAATGACACAGCCCGGCATAAATGCCCAGTTCACTTACACGCCGAGTGATGTCCCTACGACCTTTTCCGGTTATGGGAAAGGCACGACACACAACGTTAGATGTCTCCCCGCCCCCTCCCTCCCCTCCGCTGCCTTGCGGGATACATGTTTACGGGAAAGGCTTCGGGAGTAAACCCTATGAAAAAATATGCACCTGTGAATTTTACAGTCGTCTCGATAAATATTTTGCCACTGGCCAAGAGCAGCACAGGACCAGAGAGTGAGGTTGCAAAGTCTTCCTCACTTTAATCCAAACCACCGCGCAAGTCACCAAATTCAGCGGACACAGAAAAAGAAAAGACTGTCCACACGGCTGAACAAAGAGAATGTTCTTCATCACACTTGATGGACGAAAAAAACAACCCACACACACACCACACACAGGCACGCACATACACACAAACACTCACTCTCACACACACACACTCAATCACACACACACTCACTCTCTCACACATACACTCAAACACACACACACACACATATATAATAACAATCTAATAAATAAATGTGTAATAAATAAATAAATGAGTAATAAACTAATAAAAAAATAATAAAAAAATAAACACATAATTGAAAATCAATCAAATAAACAAATAAATGATAAAATGGTATGTTTATCAATTCAACAGATCGCAGAAGTGTAAGCTATGGATATCTTAGTACAAAATATTGACATTTCAATCTTACTGTTCAATAATTTTACCTTGTAGTTAAAATTGTATTTTATTTAAGTAAAGATAACTCAACTAAGTTATAAATGCGTGTGTTTGTGTGTCTGCTTCACCTTTCAGACGCTGGAAGAAATACAGTGATAAAGATATCTGGTGGTGGAAGATAGACGCTGCTCAACTAATTATCACCGACAGAAAGTTGTGCCACTCTATTCCATCTTTCATTTCCAAGGTAGATCTGGTGATGTATTGGAAAACAAACAGACAGGCATATTGATTAACTGATTTATTGATTAAATGTTTGATCGATCGTTTGATTTATTGTCTTTTATTGTAAGTTGTTTATGGGCATATCATTTGAGACAAAATTACAAATCAAGAAATTCATGAACCTTAATATCGTCAAAACTGAGTGTCAGTTATTCTCACAGGTTGGCGTATCTGGGTGGAAGATTGATACTGGACCATCCAAGGTGGAAGACGGGCTGATGGCTTTGTTTAAGGTAAATACGATGAGTGTATATATATATATATATATATATATATATATATATATATATATATATATATATATATATATATATATATATATATATATACACGTGTATGTATGCATGTTGATATTATTAGAATAATACTAACATTATATCTCCAGCTAGTATCACAAGCTAAATGATATTGAGAGCTTGCATATACATGTGAAATATAACAGCGAGGTCACTATCAGATTCTATGTACTCAGATGTATGATTTGCCTAAGGCACAGTACGTCCAGGCATGCGTCACTCTTTGCAGCACAAACGATCAATTCTATCAAATGCATCTCAGCTTACATTACTTCAAATGTCCTAACCCTTTCCAACCTATCTTGTCATCATACCATCCGAGTTCTGTTATTATTGTTTTCTTCAGATTCTACTTCTCACTACATATTACAATGTCACATTGTTTCCCAAGCCCTGTTTAGCTATATCTCAATTGAATGTTGCCATTTATTTTGTATTTAGATGTGACCAAGATATCCAACTAACTGAATTCCTTTTAATGGATATTCCAAACATGCATCGATAATGGTATAACATATTTAAACCTCATTTTCTGTTGTGGCGTGTCCAATGTGATAGCTTAGAAATAAATTCAATAACAGAAACACTTTTTGGTGTGAATGAAAGGTGAAAATAACGAGACCCATGGAGGCCTCCTCCCCCCCCCCTCCCCCAGTCCCCCCAATTTCAGCAACATAAAAAATAGCTATGTCAGGCATTGGAATCAAACAATGGATGTATGGTGCCAGAAAAGAGCGTATAAAAGACGCGTATATGTGTGTGTTGTGTTTGTGTATGTGTGTTTGTGTATGTGTGCATGTGTGTTTGCGGACGCGCAAAAGATATATAATGCATGTTGTCAATGTGTTTTAAGATGAAAGACTTGTTTACAACTTGCACAAACATTTTCTGCTTGGATGTCATGGCATGTCAGCTTACAGACGGGATGGTCAAATCAATTAGTTCTAGGATGCACCAGTCAATTTTGTTGAATGCTCCCAATGTTTTAGTCATAATTCTAAATTGTACGTAACAGTTCAGTTTTGCACTTATGTGTTGGTCTGATCATACGTTTTCTCTTTCTCTCTATTTCTCTCTCTCTCCCTTTCTCTCTCTCTCCCTCTCTCTCTCTCTCTCTCTCGCTCTCTCTCTCTCTCTCCTCGAATTCACAAGTACCAGATAGTCCCACATTTGTATAGAAGACAACATCCATATCCTGAACATTGTCAACTACAGTTGTTTAAATTTAAATTCCACTTTCCCACTGCACTACTCTTTGGATTCCTTTTCCGAGACAGACGTTGACATGGATGAAGTCTATTATTTTAAGGTCAGCTTTGATCTATCATACCATTTGATTTAAGTCTTGGATGCGGTTACTCGTCCAATCATTCTCTAAGCATGTGCCACCAATGACGTCTACCATTAATTCATGTTCTCTTGATAACTGCTGTGTTCGTATTGCAGTGGGTGTTCTTTTCTGCGGTTACTTGCATGTATGTTTTTACCTGGGTCATCCTATATTTGGAATTTAAACAGAGACTCCCAGCACGTATTTCATCTTCACAATGGGGTATTTTCGGTACAATCCAGAACCAACAACATCCCTAAACTCTGGATGCATCCATGCCTTTTCTACTGTGACATAGACAGTGCAAGAATGTCCAGCTCATGATCAACAACTGATATGGCTTGGCTTCGTTCCTTCTCAATCTCCCACTACCAAACCCTGAAAGGGCTTAATTAGCAGAATTTAGTCCAAAGGACGGAATGCGTTGTGTCGTAGTTTACAGCTTGACTGCAATATTTGCACCTTTTGGTCCAACACATCCGACTTCAGCAAGCCTTTTTTACAACTGGGTTAGCATTCCCTCTTTCAACCCTTCTCCTTAGCCAGTCTGCCCTGCTGCAGCCTGTTATCCAGGATCACCACGTGGAGGTGTAGAAGGGTCTTGGCAGCTTTGGTTCGCTGGCCCTGACGCTAGCAGTCAGCTATGAGTCGCTGACCACTGCAATTATCAGCAGCCGCTGCTCCAGGATTTAAGCAATCATTGTCTTGTGTGAAGCCTAATATCGCTCGTACTCCTATCTCTGAATGCTTTGATCAACATGGTACCTATTTGACAGGCTGCGAATGTTACTCCCAAATATTTCAAATCTCGCATTTCTCAATGACACATCCGTTGAGGGTAATGCCATGCAGGTCAGCCTTCACTTTGTTGTTGTTCAATGAGCAGCGCATTGCACAGGCTTTATGAAATTGTAAAAATAATGTATCATAATTGGACACGTAAAGTGACATCATGGTGGACGTACACCTACAATCGCCGCCCCGGACGTCAACCAATGAGATGGAGAGATGGCCTTTGACATGACCTTGGTCCGACATCATACTTAATGGCAAAGGACAGAGATGAGCTTAGACGAGATTTGGCTACCAGGCAAAGGACAGAGATGAGCTTAGACGAGATTTGGCTACCTGGCAAAGGGCACAACATGTGCATGAATGAACACCAGAATTACAGTATTACAGTATATCTCATACATGATACGGGAATAAAATATTGAGTAACTTGCGGTCTTCATAGATATCAGCAACAGAACAATAATATCATCTTTACCTTTGAATATCGTCGTATCCGTACATCTAGTCAACAATAAATCCAGTCATCCATCAATGCACACTAATTCATATATTATTCATTCATTCATCTATCTATTATTTCATTCATATATCCTCCATTAATTCATCCATATTCATTAATTCATTCATAATCCATAAATTAAACCAAATCTATTAATTCATTCACATATCCAGTAATTCATCCACATACCCATTAACGCATCCATATATTCATTAATTCATTCATATATCCAAATATTAATTCATATTCATCAATGCATCCATCTATGCATTAATTCATTCATATATCCATTAGTTAATCCATATCCATTATTTCATTCATCTATCATTAATTCATCCATGTTTCCATTGATTTTTTTCGTCAAATCAAATTCACATTTGTCTAACATATTGTCATTCAAAGTCCATATATTTATCTACAAACAGGGTCACAGAGTAAAACTGAGATATTTGCCAATAAAACAGATTAAATTCACTACAGATATGCTTCTGGATTTCAAGATGGTAGGTAATCTTTAAACATAATATATCATTGGCCCACATTTCCTTTCCCGAAATCATTTCATGTTTCCTCTATGTATAATATTATAATTGATGGGAGATAACAACATTAGGACAATAAAAAAGAAAAAGGACTTAGGTGTTAGAATAAATCATTCAGGTAAGATGCGGGAGAAAACTCAGGTGACCGTGAAACGGGAAATGCAATGTTGTGTATTATTAAAAGAACTATTACATATAAGAACAAGGAAACGACACTCAAACTATATAAATCGTTGGTGAGACCTACATTAGAGTACTATGTTCAGGTGAGGATTCCTTATCATATAGTGGATATAGACGTGCTGGAAAGGATACAAAGAAGAGCTACAAAAATGATCATGGGATTTCAGAATTATAGTAATGAGTAAAGACTCAGAAAAACAGTTCTAAAGTGTCTAGAATATAGACAATTAGAGGTGACAATACAGGTTTATAAATTAATCAATGGAAATGATCAACTAAACTTTACCAAGTTTTTATAGTACAACCAGCTACAAGAACAAGAGGGCACAGCTTCAAATTGTTTAAAGTCAGGTCCAGATTATATATTAGAAAATATTTTATTAGTCAGAGAGTGTTGAATACTTGGAATGCATTGCCTCAGGATGTGGTAGAGGCAGGATCAGTTAATGCATTTAAACATAGACGGATGCTCACAGTTATTTTTTATGATCTGTAGAGTGGCATAAACTGGTTGTATGCAGACTCTGTAAAGTCTTATAGATCAGTATAGTAAAGTTAAGTTAAGTTGTGTAATTTCACTTCTGTGTTTTTCTCTGTTACAAGTCAACATTTTTACCGTGTTGCTATTTGCTTTCCCTAGACCATTCTATTATTATTTCTTAGTAAGAAATAAATCAATCGAAGTTGCTGCAGTACTGAAGGTCAAAAATCGATTTTAGAAAACAAATGTAATGTCCCGCGAGGCGCTTGATTTTGTCCGCAAGCTTCTCTATCCTGGAGTTATTCTCACCTCCCGATTCTGGAGGAGACAAACGTCCAGTCATGTAAAACACACTGATCAGACTACGTTAGTCAGTGTCAGGTGAAATATACTGATCAGACTACGTTAGTCAGTGTCAGGTGAAATATACTGATCAGACTACGTTAGTCAGTGTCAGATGAAATATACTGATCAGACTACTTTAGTCAGTGTCAGGTGAAATATACTGATCAAGACTGCACCTCAGTTCCATGCATTTCTTCATGGCAGTCGGGTTAACGAGGTGGGGATCGGTACCGTGATCCCCATTGTGGTGATCATCCTGAAGAGGCTCACATTGCACTTCAGCTAAGAGACCTCCACCAACTTTGTCAAATACGCCTCATATATGAGGAGAGCCACTGTAACCCGTCACCAAAGACAGTCGCCAAGAGTTCCCAAATTAAATGTATCTGCCTTCAACGTGTCCTCTCTTACTGATCCCCTCACCCCTTGCTACATTCCACCATCTGTCTCTTCCCTTCAACGTGTCCTCTCTTACTGATCTCCTCACCCCTTGCTACCTTCCACCATCTGTCTCTGCCTTCAACGTGTCATCTCTTACTGATCCCCTCACCCCTTGCTACCTTCCACCATCTGTCTCTGCCTTAAACGTGTCCTCTCTTACTGATCACCTCACCCCTTGCTACATTCCACCATCTGTCTCTGCCTTCAACGTGTCCTCTCTTACTGATCCCCTCACCCCTTGCTACTTTCCACCATCTGTCTCTGCCCCTCAACGTGTCCTCTCTTACTGATCTCCTCACCCCTTCCACCATCTGTCTCTTCCCTTCAACGTGTCCTCTCTTACTGATCCCATCACCCCTTACTACCTTCCACCATCTGTCTCTGCCTTGAACGTGTCCTCTCTTACTGATCCCCTCACCCCTTGCTACCTTCCACCATCTGTCTCTGCCTTCAACGTGTCCTCTCTTACTGATCCCCTCACTCCTTACTACCTTCCACCATCTGTCTCTGCCTTGAACGTGTCCTCTCTAACTGATCCCCTCACCCCTTGCTACCTTCCACCATCTGTCTCTTCCCTTCAACGTGTCCTCTCTTACTGATCCCCTCACCCCTTGCTACCTTCCACCATCTGTCTCTCCCTTCAACGTGTCCTCTCTTACTGATCCCCTCACCCCTTGCTACCTTCCACCATCTGTCTCTCCCTTCAACGTGTCCTCTCTTACTGATCCCCTCACCCCTTGCTACCTTCCACCATCTGTCTCTCCCTTCAACGTGTCCTCTCTTACTGATCTCCTCACCCCTTGCTACCGTCCACCATCTGTATCTGCCTTCAACGTGTCCTCTCTTACTGATCCCATCACCCCTTCCACCATCTGTCTCTGCCTTCAACGTGTCCTCTCTTACTGAACCCCTCACCCCTTCCACCATCTGTCTCTGCCTTCAACGTGTCCTCTCTTACTGATCCCCTCACCCCTTCCACCATCTGTCTCTGCCTTGAACGTGTCCTCTCTTACTGATCCCCTCACCCCTTGCTACCTTCCACCATCTGTCTCTTCCCTTCAACGTGTCCTCTCTTGCTGATCCCCTCACCCCTTGCTACCTTCCACCATCTGTCTCTGCCTTCAACGTGTCCTCTCTTACTGATCCCTTCACCCCTTCCACCATCTGTCTCTGCCTTAAACGTGTCCTCTCTTACTGATCCCCTCACCCCTTCCACCATCTGTCTCTGCCTTGAACGTGTCCTCTCTTACTGATCCCCTCACCCCTTGCTACCTTCCACCATCTGTCTCTCCCTTCAACGTGTCCTCTCTTACTAATCCCCTCACCCCTTGCTACTTTCCACCATCTGTCTCTCCCTTTAACGTGTCTTCTCTTACTGATCCCCTCACCCCTTGCTACCTTCCACCATCTATCTCTCCCTTCAACGTGTCCTCTCTTACTGATCTCCTCACCCCTTGCTACCTTCCACCATCTGTCTCTGCCTTCAACGTGTCCTCTCTTACTGATCCCCTCACCCCTTCCACCATCTGTCTCTGCCTTCAACGTGTCCTCTCTTACTGATCCCCTCACCTCTTCCACCATCTGTCTCTGCCTTCAACGTGTCCTCTCTTACTGATCCCCTCACCCCTTCCACCATCTGTCTCTGCCTTCAACGTGTCCTCTCTTACTGATCCCCTCACCCCTTCCACCATCTGTCTCTGCCTTGAACGTGTCCTCTCTTACTGATCCCCTCACCCCTTGCTACCTTCCACCATCTGTCTCTGCCTTCAACGTGTCCTCTCTTACTGATTCTCTCACCCCTTGCTACCTTCCACCATCTGTCTCTGCCTTCAACGTGTCCTCTCTAACTGATCCCCTCACCCCTTCCACCATCTGTCTCTGCCTTCAACGTGTCCTCTCTTACTGATCCCCTCACCCCTTCCACCATCTGTATCTGCCTTCAACGTGTCCTCTCTTACTGATCCCCTCACCCCTTCCACAATCTGTCTCTGCCTTGTACGTGTCCTCTCTTACTGATCCCCTCACCCCTTGCTACCTTCCACCATCTGTCTCTGCCTTGAACGTGTCCTCTCTTACTGATCCCCTCACCCCTTGCTACCTTCCACCATCTGTCTCTGCCTTGAACGTGTCCTCTCTTACTGATCCCCTCACCCCTTGCTACCTTCCACCATCGGTCTCTGCCTTGAACGTGTCCTCTCTTACTGATCCCCTCACCCGTTGCTACCTTCCACCATCTGTCTCTGCCTTGAACGTGCCCTCTCTTACTGATACACTCACCCCTTGCTACCTTCCACCATCTGTCTCTTCCCTTCAACGTGTCCTCTCTTACTGATCCCCTCACCCCTTGCTACCTTCCACCATCTGTCTCTTCCCTTCAACGTGTCCTCTCTTACTGATCCCCTCACCCCTTGCTACCTTCCACCATCTGACTCTTCCCTTTAACGTGACCTCTCTTACTGATCCCCTCACCCCTTACTACCTTCCACCATCTGTCTCTGCCTTGAACGTGTCCTCTCTTACTGATCCCCTCACCCCTTGCTACCTTCCACCATCTGTCTCTCCCTTCAACGTGTCCTCTCTTACTGATCCCCTCACCCCTTGCTACCTTCCACCATCTGTCTCTCCCTTCAACGTGTCCTCTCTTACTGATCCCCTCACCCCTTGCTACCTTCCACCATCTGTCTCTCCCTTCAACGTGTCCTCTCTTACTGATCTCCTCACCCCTTGCTACCGTCCACCATCTGTATCTGCCTTCAACGTGTCCTCTCTTACTGATCCCATCACCCCTTCCACCATCTGTCTCTGCCTTCAACGTGTCCTCTCTTACTGAACCCCTCACCCCTTCCACCATCTGTCTCTGCCTTCAACGTGTCCTCTCTTACTGATCCCCTCACCCCTTCCACCATCTGTCTCTGCCTTGAACGTGTCCTCTTTTACTGATCCCCTCACCCCTTGCTACCTTCCACCATCTGTCTCTTCCCTTCAACGTGTCCTCTCTTGCTGATCCCCTCACCCCTTGCTACCTTCCACCATCTGTCTCTGCCTTCAACGAGTCCTCTCTTACTGATCCCTTCACCCCTTCCACCATCTGTCTCTGCCTTCAACGTGTCCTCTCTTACTGATCCCCTCACCCCTTCCACCATCTGTCTCTGCCTTCAACGTGTCCTCTCTTACTGATCCCCTCACCCCTTCCACCATCTGTCTCTGCCTTGAACGTGTCCTCTCTTACTGATCCCCTCACCCGTTGCTACCTTCCACCATCTGTCTCTCCCTTCAACGTGTCCTCTCTTACTGATCCCCTCACCCCTTGCTACTTTCCACCATCTGTCTCTCCCTTTAACGTGTCTTCTCTTACTGATCCCCTAACCCCTTGCTACCTTCCACCATCTATCTCTCCCTTCAACATGTCCTCTCTTACTGATCTCCTCACCCCTTGCTACCTTCCACCATCTGTCTCTGCCTTCAACGTGTCCTCTCTTACTGATCCCCTCACCCCTTCCACCATCTGTCTCTGCCTTCAACGTGTCCTCTCTTACTGATCCCCTCACCTCTTCCACCATCTGTCTCTGCCTTCAACGTGTCCTCTCTTACTGATCCCCTCACCCCTTCCACCATCTGTCTCTGCCTTCAACGTGTCCTCTCTTACTGATCCCCTCACCCCTTCCACCATCTGTCTCTGCCTTGAACGTGTCCTCTCTTACTGATCCCCTCACCCCTTGCTACCTTCCACCATCTGTCTCTGCCTTCAACGTGTCCTCTCTTACTGATTCTCTCACCCCTTGCTACCTTCCACCATCTGTCTCTGCCTTCAACGTGTCCTCTCTTACTGATCCCCTCACCCCTTCCACCATCTGTCTCTGCCTTCAACGTGTCCTCTCTTACTGATCCCCTCACCCCTTCCACCATATGTCTCTGCCTTCAACGTGTCCTCTCTTACTGATCCCCTCACCCCTTCCACAATCTGTCTCTGCCTTGTACGTGTCCTCTCTTACTGATCCCCTCACCCCTTGCTACCTTCCACCATCTGTCTCTGCCTTGAACGTGTCCTCTCTTACTGATCCCCTCACCCCTTGCTACCTTCCACCATCTGTCTCTGCCTTGATCGTGTCCTCTCTTACTGATCCCCTCACCCCTTGCTACCTTCCACCATCTGTCTCTGCCTTGAACGTGTCCTCTCTTACTGATCCCCTCACCCGTTGCTACCTTCCACCATCTGTCTCTGCCTTGAACGTGCCCTCTCTTACTGATACCCTCACCCCTTGCTACCTTCCACCATCTGTCTCTTCCCTTCAACGTGTCCTCTCTTACTGATCCCCTCACCGCTTGCTACCTTCCACCATCTGTCTCTTCCCTTCAACGTGTCCTCTCTTACTGATCCCCTCACCCCTTGCTACCTTCCACCATCTGACTCTTCCCTTCAACGTGACCTCTCTTACTGATCCCCTCACCCCTTACTACCTTCCACCATCTGTCTCTGCCTTGAACGTGTCCTCTCTTACTGATCCCCTCACCCCTTGCTACCTTCCACCATCTATCTCTCCCTTCAACGTGTCCTCTCTTACTTATCCCCTCAACCCTTACTACCTTCCACCATCTGTCTCTGCCTTGAACCTGTCCTCTCTTACTGATCCCCTCACCCCTTGCTACCTTCCACCATCTGTCTCTGCCTTCAACGTGTCCTCTCTTACTGATCCTCTCACCCCTTCCACCATCTGTCTCTGTCTTCAACGTGTCTTCTCTTACTGATCCCCTCACCCCTTCCACCATCTGTCTCTGCCTTGAACGTGTCCTCTCTTACTGATCCCCTCACCCCTTGCTACCTTCCACCATCTGTCTCTGCCTTCAACGTGTCCTCTCTTACTGATCCCCTCACCCCTTCCACCATCTGTCTCTGCCTTCAACGTGTCCTCTCTTACTGATCCCCTCACCCCTTCCACCATCTGTCTCTGCCTTCAACGTGTCCTCTCTTACTGATCCCCTCACCCCTTCCACCATCTGTCTCTGCCTTGAACGTGTCCTCTCTTACTGATCCCCTCACCCCTTGCTACCTTCCACCATCTGTCTCTGCCTTCAACGTGTCCTCTCTCACTGATACCCTCACCCCTTGCTACCTTCCACCATCTGTCTCTCCCCTTCAACGTGTCCTCTCTTACTGATCTCCTCACCCCTTGCTACCTTCCACCATCTGTCTCTTCCCTTCAACGTGTCCTCTCTTACTGATCCCCTCACCCCTTGCTACCTTCCACCATCTGTCTCTCCCTTCAAGGTGTCCTCTCTTACTGATCCCCTCACCCCTTGCTACCTTCCACCATCTGTCTCTGCCTTTAACGTGTCCTCTCTTACTGATCCCCTCACCCCTTCCACCATCTGTCTCTGCCTTCAACGTGTCCTCTCTTACTGATCCCCTCACCCCTTCCACCATCTGTCTCTGCCTTGAACGTGTCCTCTCTTACTGATCCCCTCACCCCTTGCTACCTTAGACCATCTGTCTCTGCCTTCAACGTGTCCTCTCTTACTGATTCCATCACCCCTTGCTACCTTCCACCATCTGTCTCTGCCTTCAACGTGTCCTCTCTTACTGATCCCCTCACCCCTTCCACCATCTGTCTCTGCCTTCAACGTGTCCTCTCTTACTGATCCCCTCACCCCTTCCACCATCTGTCTCTGCCTTCAACGTGTCCTCTCTTACTGATCCCCTCACCCCTTCCACAATCTGTCTCTGCCTTGAACGTGTCCTCTCTTACTGATTCCCTCACCCCTTGCTACCTTCCACCATCTGTCTCTGCCTTCAACGTGTCCTCTCTTACTGATTCCCTCACCCCTTGCTACCTTCCACCATCTGTCTCTGCCTTCAACGTGTCCTCTCTTACTGATCCCCTCACCCCTTCCACCATCTGTCTCTGCCTTCAACGTGTCCTCTCTTACTGATCCCCTCACCCCTTCCACCATCTGTCTCTGCCTTCAACGTGTCCTCTCTTACTGATCCCCTCACCCCTTCCACAATCTGTCTCTGCCTTGAACGTGTCCTCTCTTACTGATCCCCTCACCCCTTGCTACCTTCCACCATCTGTCTCTGACTTGAACGTGTCCTCTCTTACTGATCCCCTCACCCCTTGCTACCTTCCACCATCTGTCTCTGCCTTGAACGTGTCCTCTCTTACTGATCCCCTCACCCCTTGCTACCTTCCACCATCTGTCTCTGACTTGAACGTGTCCTCTCTTACTGATCCCCTCACCCCTTGCTACCTTCCACCATCTGTCTCTGCCTTGAACGTGTCCTCTCTTACTGATCCCCTCACCCCTTGCTACCTTCCACCATCTGTCTCTGTCTTGAACGTGTCCTCTCTTACTGATCCCCTCACCCCTTGCTACCTTCCACCATCTGTCTCTCCCTTCAACGTGTCCTTTCTTACTGATCCCCTCACCCCTGGCTACGTTCCACCATCTGACCATATCAAACTGGTTCTCACTGTTCATCCTCACACCTTCTCTGTCCGTGAGATCTTGTGCCTCTCTCTCTTCCACTCCATTTCTTCTATACGTACGGTATTTCAGGATCCTCCTGTGGTATCTGACATACGTGATAGAAATGTGTGTGACCCTACGGGTGCCTCAAACCTCATGGTTTAAATACATTCCATATGTTTGCGCAACCTTGCCTGTTCATTCTTCGATTCCGTTATCTCTTCTCCCCTTTTCTCTTCCATTTCTACATATCTCGCATTACTATTATTTACTCATCAATCTTCAAATAATTTACTCTACCATAACTTACAGATTCATGGCCACTTCCAGGTATGGCCGCTAACTTGAACCTCTCATTAACAAATTTTTGTTGTGATTTGTTAGTTAATTTCTTTCGTTATATATCCTGTTATTTTTTAATATTTCAAATAAGGTGTTTATAATAATGTACATGACATGTCTAACGCCAATCATAATCGGATATTCGTAAGAGAAGAATGAGTAATAGGGTCGTTCATGCTCTATAATGGGGCGACCGAGTTTTACAATTCTCCTGGGAGTGGCCCTACAATCAATGTATGAATGGTCACATCTGATTTCTTTCAATCAATATGTTCACTGTCTACATTTTATGTCGAATAAATCTAGGATTGTTAAGACAACTTTAAAAAAAAACTTTTTTGAATGTATGTATGACAGCAGTGAGTAACACTGATTACCAGTAAAGACAAATACAAACCGCAGTTTTAAATGAGAGAACATTCGCAGAGGTTTACAAACATTTCGACCTAAGACAAGGCCTTCTAGACAGGTTACGATTTATAAAACGTTAAATGTGAAAAACAGAAAACATGCTTTAGTTCGTCTTATACATTTAAAATAGGCCCTGAAACTAACACTGGTTGAATCTATGTTGCTTTTTCTCTTTTTATTTCGTATCTCATTCTCCGCCCCATCAATTCCCCAAAGCAGGTACGGGACTTAAGCCACAATAACCTGGTTCGAATATTCGGGGCATGTTTTGACAGCCCCATGAAGGTGCTGGTGATGGAACATTGCAATAAAGGGTCACTTCAGGTTAGTTACACGTAAAATTTGGATATTAGAGATACCATCAATGTTGACTTACCACCTGGAGTGAAGATAAAGAAGCACCAATTAGTAAGACCTCGCACAATTACAGCTTAACGTTACCAGCCCTCCAAAGGCAGAGTACAGAATCTACGAGTTAGCTCCAAAAAGTTACCGGATTTAGTGGATTGTATAGAAATAAGTTAAAATAGAATTATCTACACTATATTTTATTTTTACGTTGGCAAGTACACACTTTTGCAAACGTGCATACAGCTGCTGGAAACATTCGTGGACCCCATTCTTTGACGTTCATTTTCTTCTGATTGCATCTCCTTGACGACGAGGGATATCAATGTACATTTCCTTGTAAACCGTTCGACCTTCATGAAGGATTTCGTGGTAGACAATACCCTTGGAATTTTAAAAAAAACTTCCAACATAACATTTCCCTTGTTCTTGTCTAAACGAAATTTCCATTCAGAGGACTGACGTTTTGTCTGAGGATCGTACAATAACACCAGATTTCATCTCCTGTGATTTTGATGTTGAGAAATATATTGATCAGCCATTGTGATTAGGTCTCTGCCAGGGTCAATCTCGTTTTTTTCTGTTCAGGAGACAACATTTTGGAAAGCATGTGTTGACAAACACGGTGCATGTGCAGATCACTGTGGAGAATACTATGGCAACTGATATTCCAACTTCTGAGGCTATTTTCTTGACACTTAAGTCTTCTGTCAGCACACACAACGTTTCGAACACGCTCAATGTTTTCACTGTTGATCGAAGTTGACGATCGTCCACTGTGTGCTTCCTTATCGAGACTAACACGACCTTTACCGAAACGCTTGTGCCATTCAGATACTTGCGATTTCTTCATTGCGATATCACCACACGCTTTATTTAGCAATGTTTATGTCTCTGAGGGTGACTTCTCAAGCAAAACACCTAATTTGACATTTGTACCTTGTTCAATCCTGTATATTTTTCTACTCAGACGATGCAACGAGCACAACACACAAATAAAATTATGTAACTTCTGTTCGAGAGTGTATGGGAAAGTCACGCCTGCCATGTAATTTCGTCAAGTTCACTACCAACTTAAAAATATATCTTCTCCATAATATCATCCTTCATTCAAATACGAGTCGACTATTCCGGGAACTTTGCTTGGAAAGTTACATCTCAACCAGGAAAAGCCTGCAGGCTGGAAAACCCAAAACCATTTCTTTCCCAGATCAAGCAAGAAGGTAACCACCCACACACTTACTACTAATAGACAAATGAAGATCCAAAACACAAACCAGGGACTTGTCCGATGTATTTGCAGAATAAATGGTTAGCTTTTGACTTCATTCCATGACAGAGATTGGTCTGCCTGATTGAATGCCACAGTTAATGCCTCATATACCTAAAGGATTGAAATGGAGAAGAAGAAGAATGTATAATATATATGTTAACTGTTATTTCTGGTTTGAGAGGTCCTTCCAGGTCGAGCGCCAACATGACAGCTGATCTGATTCGCTCCTGAAGTATGTGTGTTTTCTGTGATCTTTGGGTTTACAATTACAATGTTACAGATTCCTTTTGGTAGACGTGTTGTATGTGCTTTTGCCGATTAAACGTGCCCGTCAAAGCGACGAGATGTACTTCAATCCGCATATTATAAGATAAAGTCGGACACAAAATACACAAAAACATTTAATTAAAACCAAACGGCTAAGATGAATACTATGTCAGAAAGCGGAAGATGCAGTAACAAATGCTAGGAACATGGCAATGCGAGAACAATCTATGGCGGCAAACATCGCCCTCAAAGCCGTCACGGCGAAATACAAATACACTCTAAACCAAACAGCAAGAGAGAGCTGGAAAAACAAAACTGAAAGCCTCAACCTAGACAAAGAAGGGAACAAGCTATGGAAGCTAGTCAGACCCATGAATGACGAAACCCCTTCAAACAAACAAATTACCATCAAGCAGGGCGAAAACTTGCTCACTGGAAAAAAAGCCGCAAACGCTTTTGTAGAACACTATGCCAGAGCAAACCACATCGTGGTCCCTGCAGATAGGCATACAGACATTAGTGAAGAGCAAAAGGGGCACGACAACATCAATACGGCACCAGAAGAGCATATGATAGCCAAATTAACAATGAGTGAAATGGAAGAGGCCATGAGAACATTAAAGAAAAGGAAATCTCCCGGAAAAGACGGGATAACAAACGAAATGATGATGGGGCTGGGCCAAACAGCGAAAAGGAAACTGCTATCAGTCCTGATCCAAAGCTGAAAAAGGGGTATTGTACCCCAGGCATGGAAAGACGCAGTACTTGTAGCAGTACCAAAGAAAGGAAAGGACAAAACAGATCCAAATGGATATAGGCCTATCAGCGTACTGAGCTGTGTCGGCAAACTGATGGAACGTATGATAAACACCAGACTGATGTGGCATCTGGAAGAAAAACGAATACTAATTCCACAGCAAGCAGACTTTAGACAGCACAGATCCACTGAGGACCAGGTCATCCTCATAGCCCAGGAAATAGAAGATGCCTACCAGGCACAGAAACACACAGTAGCGGTTTGGGTGGACCTGGAAAAGGCATTTGACAAAGTCTGGAAAGATGGACCAAATTAAGTCTAAATGGCAAATTCCTGCAACCAAACGCCAACCCAAACTATCTGGGAGTCACATTTGATCGGCACATGACATGGAAAAGTCAGATCGAGAAAAACCGAATGAGAGCCAGAGAAAGAATGGCAATCATGAGGAAACTTGCTGGCACAAGCTGGGGAGCAGACGAAAGCATACTAAAGAAACTGTACACTGGAGGGTGAGACCAGTTTTCGAGTATGGCATTGCGGCATGGACAATAGCAGCAAAGGCGAAGTTCGATAAAGTTAGCAAACTTCAAAACCAAGCCATGAGAGTTATAACAGGAGGCATGAAGTCAACGCCAATTGTAGAACTTGAAAAGATAACAAAACTGCAATCCATGACCGATAGAAGAGACTGCAGAGCCCAGCTGCAGTCAGAGAAACTCCGAAGACTGACTGACCATCCAATGCACCAGAGACTAAACAATTTGGGAAATGGGAAACTAAAGCGGAGAAACTTTGCAGAAATAGCCAAAGCAAAGATGCACGAAGATCCCATAAACGCACTAACAACACAAAAGCCCGTCACTACTGTACGAAAACCTACCTGGAGGCAGGATATATTTCCAGAGGTGGTAGAAAATATACCAGGTATTGGAAACAAAAACTGCCAGACGGAAAAAGAAAGGAGAGATACTACCCTAAGCTTTATATCGAAAAACTACCCAAGCATGGACTGGACCCATGCACACACCGACGGTTCTGTAACAAACACTACACAGAATGGAGGGGCAGGAGCATTCCTGAACCTACCAAATGGCAGAAAAATAACACTGTCATTCGCTACTGGTAAGTACACAAGCAATTTCAGAGCGGAGGCAGAGGCACTGAGGGCGGCAGTGGAAGAAATGGTGACACATAAAGAAAACGAAAGCCATACCGTCCTGCTTACAGATGCTATGGCCGTAGTCACAGCGCTAAAAAGCGAGAAAAACACTGAGCTTAATGACTTAAAAGCAGTACTATGTCAACTATGCCAGCAGTCTGCACCAAAAAGGGTAGTGGTACAGTGGGTCCCATCACACTGCAACATCCAAGGCAACGAAGAGGCAGACAGACTGGCAAAAGAAGGCGCAAGACTACCACAAACAAATACTAGAATGACGTACGAAGAGTTAAAACGGCTTTTTAAAGCCAGATACATGACCAAATGGGAAACTGAACATACCGGCTACACCAAAAACGATGCCTATTACCAGTTGAACAGAAGAGAGCAGGTCGTTGTCTTCAGACTTCGCACTGCCCACAATAGACTGAGATACCATCTATTCAACAAATTGAAGATAGGTGGTACCGACGAATGCCCGTGTGGTACCGGGAAAATGACCGCTGAGCATCTGATGCAGAACTGCCCGACACACGAGGATCAGAGAGAGCAGATGTGGCCATCACCAGTGGCAACACAAGACAAGCTATGGCAGTGTCGACAGCCTCAGGATGACCGCCGCTTTTTTCGAAAAAATAATGGTTACTGTCTGACTGCGTACGATGAAGAAGAAGAATACTATGTCGGCAAAAGAATACTGAAAGGCATTACTTTCAGAGTGAACCTGTGAAGACCATGCTTGAGTAGACAGGGAGATCATAGAAAAATTTACAATGTGGAGTGACAAGTTGCTTGTAGAGGAATGGGCTCCTCCAGGTGCAAAACGGTCCAAGACACACAGATATTGCATAAAGTATTGAGGAAAATCAGGAATGCACCAGCCATCTGAATACACAACAATGACAATCATACACCTTAGTTTAATTCGTCCAGACGGAAGATTTGATATCCTGGCACAAAACCGAGTGGTGTGGTTGGGACTGATCCAACAAATTTCCGGTATTGGTGCGCCAGTGACCTTTCAAGTTACCGTACTGATGATGATGATGATTATATTTCTATTTGCGGCATTTAAGGCATCATAGAAAATGATGCATGGATTGTATTATGATGTTGGTGACAATGCAGTTAATCGTAGCATGTGATGTATATCTGCGTGACAACCATATAATGTCACATATGACACACCATATTACTGAAAATAATCTGAAGCAGGACTCCTTAAAAGCTGGCTATGGTAAACTAAGTGCATCATTAAACCTATGCTCAACTAGTAGGGGCGATAGAAAAGAAAGAAGTAAAAAAGACAAAACCTACATCCTAACCTTCGAGCATGCTGTAACAAGGGATGAAAGAAACTTGTACGTGTGTCAGGCCATCTCATTGTGTAACAATCTTGCTGTAGAAACTGCCACAATAAATGTTCCTTTGCATGCTTCATGTAAGAAGGCCCGCTTTAGTTGTTGGCCTATGCTTCATCTGGACCAAAAATGAAATATGAATGGAGACCAAGTGAGAGAGTTTTATGATGAATTTATTTGAAGTGAAAATTCCCACAGAGGAGTGAATGAATGTTAAAATAATTATGTAATGCTGTTGGTGATAGTTCGGACAATAATTGTGATAATAATGATTGTGATAATAATGATTGTGAAGAAGAAGACAAAATTAATTGTAGTTTAAATATAATATTCACGTTCCGCGTGCTAGGATGCATGAGACAAATGGTGATGCTGATTATTGATGATTTTCTCATGTTACATGCAGGATTTGATTGGTAACTTAAATGTGACATTGGATGTTCAGTTCAAGTTCTCTCTCTGTACAGACATAATCAATGTGAGTATTGTTACGTTTTCAGTAGTGTTACAACAATCACTAATAGAATTGACACTATTTCTGTCTTTCAACGCTAACGTGGAAATAGAGTTCTGTTGGACACGTAGAGCACATTCTATAAGACTATGTGAAGGTTCAACAGATAGATAGCATGTTGCTAAATTTTATTATTGAAAGTTACTAGATGATATTGTAATACCGTAATCCTGGTGTTCACTCAGGCACATTTTGTGCCCTATGCCAGGTAGAATGTCGTCTAAACTTAACTCTGTCCTTTGCCATTAAGCACTATGCCGGACCAAGGCCCTGTCGAAAGCCATCTCTACATCTCATGTGTGGACGTCCGGGGTAACGATTATAGGTGTAAGACCACCATAACGTCAGTTTACGTGTCCATCTATTGTCAGGCGTGATTACACGTGGCCTGCCCACTTGTAATTTCTTATCAACGCCCTATCTGCAACGCCATTAAAGCAGGTTTGACTATTTGATCTCGTAGTGAAAGTCGCAGTATTCTACGCTCCATCGTTCGTTGAGTAGCTTCAAGCCCCGCCATGTCACTTTTTCGTAGGTTCCACATCTCGCAGACATACACCATGGCTGGAATGACCAGGCTGTTGAAGGTGTGAGCTCCCCCTTTGTTGTTTTTCATCTGTTGAAGTACTTTCTTGATGCGGTTGAAGCTGAACAATCCCGTAGCTAACCTTCGGAAGATCTCTTTATGCAAGGCATGTGAGTTCGTAATAACTTGGCCCAAGTAGATGTACGATAGGTCCCTATGTCAAGATGCCCACATGTAGGATCGCCCATTGTGTGTAATAGCTTCTACTGCTGTGCCTCTTATCACACTAGACTACTGCAGCAGTTACCACGTGACTATGTTTGTGAACTAGTTGCAGGTCCTGAGTGATCTGCTGGAGTCTTTGTGCATGACAAGAACAAGAACAGCACCACTGCCCCACAGAGAGCATATCGTATGAGGTCACCAACTGTGTCACATGGCATAACATCGGCCATGGTTAGGTGATTTGTTAAGAACAGCACAGATGGCGTCTGTCAGGCTGCGGGTCTACTTTGTTCTAATGCTTGAGTCTATTAAGATGGACCTGCTCATCGGTTAATCACCCTCCAAGAAACTGGTTGCATGAGACTATGTAGTCTTCTAAATCAGTCTAAAGACGTTAAGTTAGGTTACGGTCCTATATTTCAGTTTCCATTGTTTGCAGAAATTATCAACATTAAGTAATTCATTAAATAATTCATTTATCATCTGTGTCTGTCCTTCATTTATGAATTCATTCATTTCTTGGTCAAATATTTGTAAATGTATGGTATGTCTCCTAAAGTCTTGTAACATTGTTTCCATAACTTTCCAGTTTTCTTTTACATTATCAAAATGTGTATGTTATCTGTTTGTGTTTGTTTCATGAAGAAGGTGTGTGTTGTAACAACATAAGTGTTTCTCTCCTTGTCACTTCAGTAAGTTATATTTATACCTTGTCTAATTATTAATGTACATATGTGTCTGTCTGTCCTGTATAAACATGTTTGTCTGCTTGTCTGGGATGTACATATATGTCTGTTTGTTTGGGGTTTAGATATTTGTCTACCTGTCTGGGATGTACATATGTGTCTGCCTGTCTAGGAAGTACATATTTCTCTACCTGTCTGGGATGTACATATTTGTTTACCTGTCTAAGATGTACATATTTGTCTACCTATCTGGATGTACATATTTGTCGGCCTGTCTGGGATATACATATTTGTCTGCCTGTCTGGGATGTACATTTTATTTGCCTGTCTGGGATGTACATATGTGTCTACCTGTCTTGGATGTACATATTTGTCTACCTGTCTTTGATGTACATATGTGTCTGCCTGTTTAGGATATACATATTTATATGTTTGCGATGTACATATGTGTCTGTTGCAATAGATAATCATGCTGCTATAATTTTTCCATCATTTCCATTATTTTTCTTTAGGGCTTGTGCTATCTGCACGAAAGTCCATCAAAATGTCACGGCCGATTGAATAGTGAGGTGTGTCTTGTTGACAACCGGTTTTCTGTCAAGTTAGCTGATTATGCCATACCCTCACTTTATACTTCCATTATTGAAGACCCGTGCTCTCAGGAATATAAAACAAGTAAGTTGTGTCCAAGTAATTAACGTTGATTAGCACTTTCACATTTAACATTTATACTTTTTTTTTTAAATTTCGCACTGAAGAATTTGAAGAAAAAAATGAAGCAGGCTGCTTTATTCATAATATAGATGACTTGAAAGAGTTAATGGAAGACATACAATTGTTTTAATAATAATATTGAATACTCGCTATATATTTACTTTGTAGTTGAATGGTGCCTTCTAACCTTTTGATATTCGAAAGAATAGTATTTTGCAATTGCATATAGATAGCACAACATCTGTTCAGCATTACATGAAACAAATTATCAAGCAACAGATATTGTCTTTTGACAGACAAATGTTAGGAGACTCATTTATTTTAAAATGAAGGCCTGTTTCATACAGAGATTGTAACAGTTTCCGCCGGAGCAAGAGAGTTTAGGACAGGGGTGATGTGGTTGCTGATTACAAAGGTACCTGAACATGTTAAAGCTTAAAGGTACCTAAATGCGTGTCAAGGTCACTCACCGTCTCAACAAAGAAAAACAGAGTTGGGGCAAAGA
The DNA here is from genome assembly GCA_036924085.1 of Ariolimax columbianus. Taxonomy (NCBI): domain Eukaryota; kingdom Metazoa; phylum Mollusca; class Gastropoda; order Stylommatophora; family Arionidae; genus Ariolimax; species Ariolimax columbianus. Next base: position 18,864,129 of record JAVGWX010000004.1, on the reverse strand, counting down.
ATGTGGACAGGTAGGAGCTGACCACTGGCGTTCCGATTTTCGTAGTGGGTGAATGAGTGACAGACGTATTGGCAGCGGAACTTGCTGCGATAGATGAGTGACAGGTGGGCAAAGTATTTCGTTCCAATAACGACAATAGAGCCATCCCCCTGAGATCCATTGGTCAGCTGTAATACTGCTTGAGTGTATATAACTCGTGACAAAGTTGAGCTCAGGAGGCTGGATGGAGAGGACAGGAGAGCGAGAGAGTGAATGTAGAGAGGAGTCTGGTTTAACTCACCGACTTAGATAGAGGAGCGATTGATAGACTGTCGTACGAATGTTAGTGATAGAACAGGATCGCTCACATAGGTGTGTGAGTTTGGTATTAATAGATAATCTGAACGTCTGTTGTAAGCAGGACACTTTGTGAACGAGTTATGTCCAGATCGTCGCCTGGGGGGATTTGAGTGAGGAAGTTTTTGATAAGGTGTGTTGAGGGAGCAGATCTGACAGGTGTGTGTGGCAATAGAACTGGGTAATTATAGTTGGGAATTCCATCAAGGGCTAATGCTTAAAATTTCCGTTTTAGTTAATATTTATTTAAACATATATATATATATATATATATATATATATATATATATATATATATATATATATATATAATATAGGAATATTTAGGTAAGTGTGACATTTTATTTACCATTTGTTTAATTACTGACAAGACTTGACATTTTGGGAATACTTGACAGTATTGTAAATTTTTTGGGGGAGACTGGTTTATTCAACATGTCGAGGTTAAACAATGTTAAACAATGTTATCGTTGTCTAGCTTTTGGAGATTTGTCTATACACTGCCCAAATATAATTCGGAATATTAACATTTCCTGGAGAACAGCAGGAACCTCAAGCAAGCCTTTACTGGCACTAGCTACAGTCCAAATGACGAGCAATAAGTTGGACGACAAAAGTCAACTACAAAACCAGCTAAGAGAACTAACAAACAGAATTGTTCTGCTGGAAAAACAGGAAAAAGACCTCCGATTGAAGCTGCGACAGCTTTTGCAACAATTTGGAAACAGAGCGTCCAAACCAGCTAGGAAGGAGAGAAGAAATAAACAAATGACAGAAGTAGGCAAGGTCCAGTATTTTGTAAAGGGGCAGAGGGGTAGGAAGTTCAACCAACTTCCACATTCCGATCCGTGGAGGGACAGAGGTGGAAATGTCAGGACAGACGTGTGTGGATGGCTGAACAGAGGTGGCAAAAAGAGGAGGACTTTGACCCAGGTAGAGAGGCCAAGTCAAATGTGCGTAAAAATGGTTAAGCAGAAGTTTGAATCGGGCATATTTTTAGCCCATAATAAGAGACCCTTTGCAAAGTTACAGATGGAGAGACAAGGCAGGAGCTATCAAAGAGACTTTGAGCGCGGGACTGATGGACAGAAAGAAAGAGATACAGGTTTTTTGTATCCTGAAAAGTTAGAGACGGGGGGCAGGTTACCCAATGCAAACGAGACAAACGTTCGCTCAGACGTCCAGATGAAATAGCATCGGAAAGCGTAGCCCGAATATTCAGGAAAACTATGTTACGTCAGTTAACACGGTCGGGCCGGATGAAAAGGATCAAGTTTACCTGGAACTTGTTGTCAAGCCTGGTAAAACATTAGTTGAAGTAGATGAAGAATCGAGCAAGAGAACAGGCTGAGATTCGTCAGATGAAGAGGAAAGAAGAGAAGGAGGAATGGTGGCAAGGCCAGCTATAGTTCCGTACCTACCCACTCCATGTGCTAACCATGTGAGAGAAGTGGTCGAACAGACCGAAGGAATGTAAACCCCAGAGAGGACAGCGAACCAGTTATCGAAGCAAAGTTGAAAAGATCTCAGTTCGAGATAAGCCAACGGTCAAACGAACAGTGGGAAACGTCTTTCCCACAAATATTGAATACAGATGGACAGAAGGCTGAAGTAGCGTACGATGTAAGTGTACGTAACACCACCTGGGACCCGGTGGATACGAACCAAATAACCGTAGATCAAGCAGACCAGACTACTGCGATGGGCGTTTCAAAGTAGAAACTGCCCAACAATTAGAGACATCCGATGGAGCGCAGAGTCCGTCTGAAGTAAGCATTACAGCTAAGGAACGTTTGATAGTAGGCTTGATGACGCTGGTCAAAAACATGGAGAAATTACCTTAATTCAGAAATGGAATTAGGTAGAGTCGTGTAACACTTACACACTTGGTAGTGACAGATGTAGGGCTATCATAGGAAACTCGAGCTTATGTATACATTTGCATAAATTTGCTTTATCTACCGTTATCCTTGGGAAACGGAGATTTGAATAATTAGGGATTTAGGTAAAAATTTAGGAATGACCAGTTGTTAACAATTCCTTTGAAGTCGTTGTCTGAAGTACACGCCAGACAATGAGCTAACCACGTGTGGCAAGGGACGGTCAGTCTGATCGAGATCAAAAGGACATTTTCCACCAGCGGAACGGACAGAAGACGCAGGGTAGCTCGATGCGTCAGGTAATGTTACGTCATGGGAAACATGTGGACGTGATATTTCGGTCAGGGCGGACGAGGTGGCTTTGATGGGGGAAGTTTGGGGAAACAGCGGTGAATTAGATCACAACACTCGGTTTTAGTTCCCTGTGACAAAGATCCCAACAGTTAACGGAAAAGACTGCACCTGGACGAGTTAGAGTTACAGCATTACGTAATTTGACAGGTGGACGATTCGGTTGTTGACTCAGGCATAGTTAGAAGTAGTTTGCATCTGAATAAGTTAGAACTTAGTCATAGTTTAGTATCTGCTGAAATAGGCATTAACAGGTGCTGATATGTGAGGCACTAGCAGGAGTGAAAGGTGGATAGCACATGGGCATGTGTGCGTGCAACTACTTTGAAAATGCGTGTTTGGTTTGGGTTTCGACAATAGTGTGTTTGCATTTTTTTTAACTGGTTGTTATTAAGTTTGTTTAATCAATGATTATTTGTGCTGACACAGATATCAAGATATGATGCTTACGGACTGAAATATTGATATCATGGTCATGTGTAAGCGTTCAAATACTTTAAAATGTTTTGGTTTCATATCATGGTCATGTGTGCGTAGAAATACTTTGACAATTTCTGGGTGTATGTTCGACCATTTTTCTTTAATTTGTTGGGGTTTTTTGTTGTTGTTGAATCATGATTACATATATTGATATAGGTATAAAGCTACTAATCTGAGAAGTGTAGCTTATCCAGATTGTAGGCCTCCGCAAACAGAGGTTACCACGAGTTGCAGAACAAGAACTAGCATGTTGGGACACTGGGCTGGCTGACTTAATGGGACTTAGTGTTGTAACAATAGATGTTACTGACTTGTTATGGTGTATATTTAATCACATGTATGTGGAGCCTTTGCAGAGAAGACTAAGTTGATCAGAAGTTGAATAAATTGAGTGTGCAAATTGTTATGTAATATTGACTATGACATATGTTTGGCAAAAACGTTTTTATGGGTAACAACAAAAAGAATTTTGCCGTTTTTGAGAGGGGATCGCTGTCAGGAGAGACGCTGATACTAGCCTGAGGATAAAACCCACGTAAGTTCGTGGCCTCACAGGACTTAGTATGAAGGGAGACATCGGCCATGAGTCGTAAGGAGAGGCGTGTGATGAGACGGCCTGGGGAAATTGACCTGAACTGTTCGAGTGTAACAATGAAGGGTAGTGTCCTTAGAGGAATGCACGGGATACAATGCGAGGTATGTTGACCTCAATGAGTTAGGAGAATTCCTTAAGGTGTCTTTTTGTTTTGATGAGCTAAAGGTCCTGCAGGAACAGAATTTGGTGTGTTTGATGTACAACGATTTAAAAGTGGTGGCTTGTGTTGTAAAAACGACCAGCCATAGTGTTTTTATTCTGCTTGTATTGATTATGTATGCATTACAAAAAGTTTGTATGTATCAAATGACATGTCTTTTATGCATGTTCGATGTGAGTGAAGTTGTAAACAGGAGAGGGGTTTACATTATGGATAGTGGAGACGAAAATCGTGTAACATTGCTTTTTTTGGATGCAGGTACAATTTGAGTGGAGCTGTAAACAGGAGTGGTGTTTACATTTCCCATAGTGGAGACGAAAATGGTGGATATTTTGCAGATGGAAAAAAATGACCATCCATGTTTCGGTCTGTAGTTTAGGGAGGTAATGTAACAGTTCCCGCCGGAGCAAGAGAGTTTAGGACAGGGGTGATGTGGTTGCTGATAACAAAGGTACCTGAACATGTTAAAGCTTAAAGGTACCTAAATGCGTGTCAAGGTCACTCACCGTCTCAACAAAGAAAAACAGAGTTGGGGCAAAGAATGTGGACAGGTAGGAGCTGACCACTGGCGTTCCGATTTGGGTAGTAGGAGAATGAGTGACAGACGTATTGGCAGCGGAACTTGCTGCGATAGATGAGTGACAGGTGTGCAAAGTATTTCGTTCCAATAACGACAATAGAGCCATCCCCCTGAGATCCATTGGTAAGCTCTAATACTGCTTTAGTGTATATAAGTCTAGTCAAAGTTGAGCTCAGGAGGCTGGATGGAGAGGAGAGCGAGAGAGTGAATGTAGAGGGTAGTCTAGTTTAACTCACTGAATTAGATAGAGGAGCGATTGATAGGATGTCGTACGAATGTTAGTGATAGAACAGGATCGCTCACATAGGTGTGTGGGTTTGGTATTAATAGATAATCTGAACGTATGTTGTAAGCAGGACACTTTGTGAACGAGTTATGTCCAGATCGCCCGCCTGGGGGGATTTGAGTGAGGAAGTTTTTGATAAGGTGTGTTGAGGGAGCAGATCTGAGAGGTGTGTGTGGCAATAGAACTGGGTAATTATAGTTGGGAATTCCATCAAGAGCTAATGCTTAAAATTTCCGTTTTAGTTAATATTTTTTTTAACATATATATATAATATAGGAATATTTAGTTAAGATGACATGTATTGTATTGTGTTTGTAATGTTACTACTCATTTTTCAGGAATGAGTATTATATAATAAATATGCCATCTGCTGCGTGCTATATTATTTACAATGTGTGGTCAGGAATGATGTGGATGAGTGTGATAATGTTCTAAGTTATAATTACCCTAGGGCAAACAGTGGGATCTGCTACAAGATGACTGTCGAATTGAGTTTATTTTCAGTAAAGCCTCGACTAGAAATAATTCATAGGATTTCCGGTACGAAATATACCGAAGTTGATCCTTGAATTGTATTTAAAGGCCAGTCGGTGATTATATGTATTATTTAGTGTCAAAACAGTTGTTTATTTTCATTAAACTGCAGCACATTGAACCATCACATGTTTGCTTTGACCACTTCATCATTGTAACAAATATAGGAGACTGATTGAGCACAACATGTGAACATATAAAGTATTCACTCACTTTTTTGTATTCAGCCGAATAGGTATGCCTGTAACTAAACCATATTTTGCAAATATATTAGAAGTCATTATTCTGTACATTCCTACTTTTCGGTATACCATACACGTTCGTCTCTTGCAGCTAATCTTTATGTGATCTATTATCTTGATTTGTTCTTGTCGTCTTTTTCTGCTTCAAAAGGTGCATGCATCCTGTCAGAAGTCTATACAAAGGTATATATGTGCTCTTGCAGGAGTGATTTCTGCAGAACTTTATATCTAACATCATCGTGTTGATAGCCGCATAAAGCTACGTATATATGGGCCTATAACATTTCAGAGAGTATGATTAATCTCTAATAGTCCAGGTATTTGTGGAAGTATTTTTCAGTAGATGGTAAGCTCGATAGTGAAATCGAGACAAGGTGTCATAATGCATCTACTGTGACTTATCAGCTGTCACTACTGCTTAGGCACCATAGCATTAGTCTGGCAATAAAGTAACAGCGGATAAACAGTATGTTTATGCCAACTCTATGCTATCAGTGCCAAACATGGTCCCTGTCCAAAGTGAGTGAGAGCAGAATTTCAACATGTTAAATTAAGGGTTTGAGGAAGGTCATTTATGTTACCAGTAGAGACAGGTTGCGAAACGATGATATTCGATGTATTATTGGTGCTATGTTATGTGCAGAGTACATTTCCAGGCAAAGCATATACTGATTCAGTCAGCTCATGAGAATGCACCCTCATCAGCTTCCAATGATGACTCACAATGTGGGTAGATCTGACTACAGGACACGAGAGTGGCCATGAGGCAGGTGGATAGATGACATTGAAGTGATTATGCCACAATATTGGCTTAGATTGAATGACACAACACATTAAGCCCAGGACATAAGACTTAGTCCCCACAACACTCAACAGTATAAGGTGAAAGAAATCTGACAAACTAACTAATTTAAAGAGTTACTTTACTCTCCCAGAAGACATTCGGAAATATTATAACGGTCCTTGAACACCTGTATAACAAGGCGTCTAGCGCAGTTCTTGTGAATGGGAGGCGAGACATCAGTTGGTGTGTGACAGGGGTGTACACTCTTTCCACCTTTTTTCAATATATTCCTTGAAGAAATTATGAGTGAGGCACTTGGAGGTCACGTTGGTACTGTGATATCGACGGGTTGGCGGGTTCAGAAGCAGAACTCCAGGAATGGGTCAGAAGGCTCGATGAAACAGCTCTTGACTATGGTATGGAGATAAACGCTGGAAAGACAAAATTAATGACCAACAACGCTACGGGCTTCAACAACAAGATAAAAGCTAACGGTCAGGAACTCGAAGTGGTTGACCGTTTTAAATATCTTGGGTCGATTGTCAGTGATGAAGGATCAAAATGTGAAGTGTTGGCCAGAATAGCACAGACAATAGCGGCGCTTGAACGGCTTAACAAAATCTGGCAAGATAAACGGTTAGCACTAAGCACGAAAATCAGATTAATGCGTACACTGGTCCTGTCAATATTCCTCTATGCGTGTGAGACATGGACAGTTACAGCTGACCTTCAACGGAGGATACAGGCCTTGGAGATGAGATGTTTCCGAAAACTTTTAAACGTCACGTACAAAGATCGAGTTACAAACGAGGAAATACGAGAAAGAATTACAACAGCAATAGGGCCTTTCGAAGATCTCTTGGCAATCTCGGTCACATATCGAGATCAAGTGGTCTTGCAAACACAATCCTCCACGGAAAGGTGCATGGCAGACGACGAAGAGGCCGGCCGAAAAAGAGATAGGAGGACAACATAAAAGAATGCACCAGTCTCCGACCAGAAGAGTCACGGGCAGCGGCATCTGACAGAGAGGGATGGCGTGGAGTTGTGAGGTTGTCTTCATGTGTGCCCCAACGACTTCACCGGTTACGTGATGACCTGACCTGACCTGAGAAGACATTACCTACAGCAAAATAATCATATCAGAGATGATTGTACGAAAGGCCCATCTATGAAAACATTTAAGAAAAGTCACATTTCCTATTAACAGCAGATATTATAGTGATGTTTCATAAAGTGATCCTTGTATATTTTCTAGCATTTTCATCTTTATGGTTCTGTGCAGTAATTTCCATTTTCAATAGTTCCCCAATCCCCCTGACATGTTATTCCCTAACTTGCTTTTTATCTTTTGTTTTTAGTTATTTAGAACTAATTATCTACTGTCCATGCAAGTTCTAGTGTACTCTTTACTGATCTTGATTGTGTACTCTTTACTGATCATGATTGTGTACTCTTTACTGATCTTGATTGTGTACTCTTTACTGATCAGGATTGTGTACTCTTTACTGATCTTGATTGTGTACTCTTTACTGATCATGATTGTATACTCTTTACTGATCTTGATTGTGTACTCTTTACTGATCATGATTGTGTACTCTTTACTGATCATGATTGTATACTCTTTACTGATCATGATTGTATACTCTTTACTGATCTTGATTGTGTACTCTTTACTGATCATGATTGTGTACTCTTTACTGCTCTTGATTTTGTACTCTTTACTGATCATGATTGTGTACTCTTTACTGATCATGATTGTGTACTCGTTACTGATAATGATTGTGTACTCTTTACTGATCATGATTGTGTACTCTTTACTGATCATGATTGTGTACTCTTTACTGCTCTTGATTTTGTACTCTTTACTGATCATGATTGTGTACTCTTTACTGATCTTGATTGTGTACTCTTTACTGATCATGATTGTGTACTCTTTACTGATCTTGATTTTGTATTTTTTACTGATCTTGATTGTGTACTCTTTACTGCTCTTGATTTTGTAGTGTACAGATAACTTTACTTAATTTGTACTATGTGTTTAGATACAAAAAATACAACATATTAATACATAACATTTTTTCATTTGTTTATCTCACCTGCTAGCATGCCTTTGGAAAGCTCCTGAAGTTCTAAGGACTGGAGACAGAAGAGGCAGCCGTGAATCAGACATTTACAGTTTTGCTATCATTTTGTATGAGCTTGTGACAAGAGAATTTCCTTACAGTAATGAGGTTTTGTACCTGACTACTGAAGGTAATTATATACAAACACAGCAGCAATTTATAAGTCACTTTATTGTAAGCTCTACATAGTTCAATCTTTCTTTGTCTTTCTAATGACGTTTTTTAAGTTTATTATTTTATAACTACGATGTCTTGTCAAATATGCATAAGATCCCACACACCTAACCCCTCCTCAAAATAATAATTCAATTCTTTGTTGTTTTGTTTTCTTCCATTGTCTATTAATCTTATAAACACAACATATTTTTACATTGCAAAACAAAATAGTTAACAAATTTAGATAGTGTCAGCAAGGACTGGAGAATGGGTAAGTACATGTTATTGACAGTAAACAGCAATTTTAGGAAATGGTAACTAGATGGACACATTCCGGCAGAAAATAATTTGCAATCAGGTCATAGGGCACTATCCCCAAATTGTTACAGCTGTACAATAAAAACATATTGGAATTCACAATAGATGTGTACAGAGTATTACAGAAACAACAGCCTGCAATATACCGAAAATTAACTTAACTTAACAGCTTAATACTGCTTTAGAAAACTCAACACAGCCTGTAAATAACCAGTTTCTTTTACATTCACTTGATCCTTTTTTTTTTTTTTTTTGCGTTCGCTTTATTTTTCAATTTCCCAAGGTGGTGTGCGTTGCACTGTTGTTATTTTGCGCCTGTCGGCCTAGTGCATCCGACTTCAGCATGCATATTATGTAAGGGTCTGCTTCCTCCTGCATTTTCTAAGGGTTTGCTTCCCCGGGGTAACGGATGGTGCTGTGATGGGGATCGAACCCAGCACCTTCAGATTGTGAGCCGTGCCACTTAACCACTAGGTCACGCCGTGCCCCTTTCACTTGATCTAAAAATAACTATGTCCATCCAATCTATTCTTGAATGCATTAATTGATCCTGCCTCCACTAAATCTTGTGACAATGTATTCCAAGCATTCACCACTTTCTGACTAACAAAATATTTCCTGGTACCTAAACTGGACATTTCTTTTATTAATTTACAGATGTACCCGCTTGTTATTATAGGTGGCTGTATTTTGACAAATTTGTTACAGTCTAACTTGTAATCTTTTCCATTGATTATCTTATAAACATGTATTAAATGACCCACTTTTTTTTCTTGATGGCACTGTGTGGTTAGTGATATGTGAAAAGTAGTTATAGAAAATTATTGTTATGGTAGTTTCATAAAGAAGTAAAAGCTGTAACCTTTATAATGCAAAGAGATGGAAGGAATCATGAACTCTTAGGAGCAGAATAGTTCAGAAAGCAGCATACAAGTAAACAGAACGCAGTTCACATAAAGATAAAGTTAGTAAGGATGTCCTTGACATGTTAATGTCCCTTTTCTCTCAAATATATAAGAAATTTAATCAAATATCTGGTTCACTTGATTATTCATGTTTTTGTTCCTGGAGTTAGTTATTCATTTTCTTGTGCCTAGAGTTGGTTATTCAAGTTCTTGTGTCTGGAGTTGGTTATTCATATTTTTATGTCTGGAGTTAGTTATTCATTTTTTTGTGCCTAGAGTTGGTTATTCAAGTTCTTGTGTCTGGAGTTGGTTATTCAAGTTATTGTATCTGGAGTTGGTTATTCATGTTTTTATATCTGGAGGCGGTTATTCGTTCTTGTGCCTGGAGTTGGTTATTCGTGTTCTTGTGTTTGAATGTTATGTTCATGAAGGTGATAGTTGGGCTCTTAAACAAATGCATTATAATTATGAAGCAAAGTAATTTTAAATTGTGCACAAATATTTGTTTATTCTCTCTGCTTCCTTTATTAGTGTCTTCTTCTAAAATAAACATTAACTAGCACTAATCTATACTTGGTATTCCGTTTACTTTTGATGTACATTTTTAACTGACACGATTAATTGAGTCCGAAGTTATTTTTCATTGGTAACAATTTTATTCTTCTCCATTTGTTTGCTTTTTTTCCAATTCTGTGTTTTCTCTGTTTCACCTCAATGTGTCTGTTACTTTACATTTAATTTTTCTTTCTTATATATGTTAACCATTGATTAATTCTCTTGTCTAGTGCTGTCTAAACTATTTTTAAAATTGTTTTGCTTTGCTCAATCATTCTTGCTCTTATTTTATTTCTCATTACAATTCCTTTTTTTACTCCATCGCTTTTTCAACTTTATACTTTATAATTAAAACCCCATTGTCAATCTCACTCTTCGCCAAGCAATTCCCTCCATCACGCACCATCGCTTTCTTTATCATTCACTTTCACAGCTTCTTCTCCACTTTAATTTGTTAACTAGTGTGGGACAAAAGCTACAACTGGACTCCTTGCAAGAAGCCATAGACAAATCACTTTTTTTTTGGTGTCTACACCATGGCAGTTCATGCATAAATGTGTTCTACATAATGAGGTTTATAGCCCCAAATGAAAACCCTATTTAGTCAATCAAATGATGCGCTTAGCAGAGCACAGAATTCTTCCTCAGTAATTAGGATTGTCTCAGAGAATGAGTCCATTTCTTCATCATCATCAAATGCCATCTTCACAACAGAGATTGACGGTAATGGATCTCCATCTGCCTCTGTCTTGCGTCAGGCTGGTACTTGCAGTCAAACTATGTCCCGACCACATCCTGATGTTGTCTATCTATCTGTTTCTCTGTCGCCCTTTGGCTCTCTTACCCTCTACTCTGCCATATAAAATAACTTTTAGCAGACTGTCATGTGCTTGACATTACCAAAATATTTTATTTTTATAATTTGTATTACCTTCAGAAGTGTCTGTTTCACCTGGAGTTGTTCCAGAACCTCATTATTAGTTTTCCTATCTTTCCAAGAAACTCGTCCAATTCTTCCGAATACTCACATTTCTGCACTTTTTCTTTATGTCTCACTTTCAAAGTATTTTCCATTTTGTCTATACCATACCTGAGTGTTAGAAGAATCCACAATGAATGAGAGAACTGTAACCTGCCAGGCATGTTGTAAGATGTAGACTAAGAAGGGCTGAGTATGTGGCTGGCTACCCCATCCTGTAGAATTTTAAACCACAAAAACTTCAACAAAGATAGTCATGTCAACATTTGATGACCTGGTATGTATTTGTTGAAGGCCTATACTCCACAGGGAGCTGAAAAGGTTTTGATTGATTGCTGCCAGGGACTGTTGGAAAGAACCAGACAGATATCAGTGGTACATGATGTGAGGAGAAGGAGCTGGCATAAGATAGGACACACATTAAGGAAACTAATATTGCCAGACAGTCTCTGTTCCGGAATCCCTTAGGTAAAGAAGTAGAACCATACCAAAATACACATGGAGAAGAAAGCTTGAGTCAAACATGAAATACATGAGTTGGAGCTCCTGGCAGGGGGACTTGGCATGCATATATTGAAGACCTATTTATTGATGATAATCAGCAGATAAAAGAGTTAAATCACTCATTTATTCCTGTTTCATACTTGTGGCATTGTTTATAGAGCTTTCTTTCCTTCTCACAGCTGATTTTTGTCTGAGGTAAATGGTAGGGTGTGCAATGTATAAGTGAGAAATTCGTCTACTCCTTTGAGCTTAGACATCCATATTCATTGTCTCTTAGAACATGATACCAGTGTTGCAGTGATCTTATATTCATCTCTATCAAGCTCTATCATATACAGAGCTGACCAAAAATGTTCCAGGTATTCAATGGCTAGCTGTGCAAAATCATCATGTGAACTTTCTTTATCCATATCGGCCTTTATATTTTCATTTCATTCAATCTCTCTCGGATTTAAAGCATTTGGTGAGAAGCAAAATCTAAAAACAATTCCTTGTAAAAATTTTGAATGTACAAAAATGACAAAGATTTGCTAAACTTGATACCAATATGGATGACTCAATAGAAGTCATTTGCGCAGAACCATTAAATCCCTGTAAAAGTTATTTTGAGTGCATCATACAAGACAACAAAGAAAAATTTGAAAGCCATTAGCTGCTAGAAACATTTGTAAAGATGTAACTGTTTGTCTGCAGGAACTTAAGATACTAAGACCCCAGATTTTGACTTGCTGTCTTTATTGCCATCCTTATTTCTCTATCTTTGTTATTTCTGGCTTGCTTACATACACAAACGCATATATATATATATATATATATATATATATATATATATATATATATATATATATATATATATATATATATATATATATATATACATACATAAATACATACTTTTATTTATACATACTTTTATATATACATTCTTGTGTCATTCTTGCATACATGACGCATACATATATACTGACATACAAATATACAATAAAAATCATACATGCATGAAGAATGTGATGTGGAATATATTCATAAAGTAATCCATTCTAATGTGAATGATATGAAGAAAATGTTTTGTCACATATTTACATAGGTACAGCTTTACATAGGAACAGCTAAACATAAGTTTGCTAATTAATGTCTCAGTACAAATCCATTACACGTATGTACAATTATTATATGTACATACATAGACACACAAAATACAATGATACAAAGTTACAGTCACACAAAATCAACTGGTTGTATACAGACTCTGCAGAGCTTTCTAAATTAGTATAATGAAGTTAAGTTAAGTGAACATACATACATACACAGTTACATTCACACATAACACATACATACATAATTACATCTCTAAATTCATACATATGTAGCTAGAATACATACATTTTTAAATTCATGCACAAATTAATGGGTACACAAATGCATACATTGATATACATAGATATAAAACATTAGTAATTTAACCATTTCTATATATTTGTAAAACTTGAACCAAAAATGCTAGTTTTCAACACACTTTCTTTCTAATATTTGTAGCGATAGAATGTCTGTTTGAGCTTATTTACATGTTAGGCTGTTCAGAACGTTATAGAGAATACATCTAACCAAAGACAGAGATATCGGCTACAAGATACATCATAATCTGGAGATTAAAGGCAATAACATCAGAAAGATTAAAGACAAATAGTTGAATGAACAGTAAGCCAAACTCATTTTAACATCAAACAACCAGATCAAAATATTGAACCAAATAAAACGGAATAGACAAAAGAAAAATGAAATTGTTTACAGTCATATAAAAACACTGATGGAAGTTTATTTAATCTTGGAAACAAAGAAAGGAACAGATCAAAACTGCAAACAACTTAACAGAAAGCATGATTGCAACTTTTTTTAAGGTTCAACAAAGTACAAATTAATTTGTCATATTTTGAAGTCATTTGTACAGGCCTCTAGACCTGTTTTGCATGTAAAGTTAGCATATTTCCCTTACTGCTCTTCATTGTTGTCTTTAAAGACATTTTTGTTTTTGAAACAACAACTTTCAGTCATTGATAAAAAAATGTAATTATGCAATATCCTTTGTTATTTTCAAGATAAAATATGATATTTAAAAGTAAACATCATATTTTCATGGCACGAATTTAAATAGAATCATCTTGGATAGCATTACTGAACAACAAATTCTAGATATAAGATCTGAATTAATACACGTCTTCTACAACAAATATTGTGTGTAATATTTATACAGTGCATTCTATATCCAACTTGATCGAGGTTTTTTTAGTGCATCTCTTGATGTCTTCATTCCTCTAATAGCATGTGTTGGTGTTCTCTTGTCTGTTTGCCTGGAGTCTTCCATTCACTTGAGGTTTTCATTCCTCTAATAGCATGTGTTGGTGTTCTCTTGTCTGTTTCTTCTTCTTCTTCTTCTGCGTACACAGTCAGACAGCAACCATTATTTTCTCGAAAAAAGCGGCGGTCATCCTGAGACTCTCGCCACTACCATAGAGCTTGTCTTGCAGTTCCACTGGCAATGGCCACATCTGCTCTCTCTGATCCTCGTATGTCGGGCAGTTCTGCAGCAGATGTTCAGTGGTCATTTTACCAGTACCGCACGGGCATTCGTCGGTACACCCTATCTTCAATTTGTTGAATAGGTGGTACCTCAGTCTGTTGTGGCCAGTGCGAAGTCTGAAGACGACGACCTGCTCTCTTCGGTTCAACTGGTAATAGGCATCGTTTTTGGTGTATCCAGTATGTTCGGTTTCCCATTTGGACATGTATCTGGCTTTGATAAGCCGTTTTGACTCTTCGTACGTCATACTGGTATCTGTTTGCGGTAGCCTTGCACCTTCTTTTGCCAGTCTGTCTGCCTCCTCGTTGCCTTGGATGTTGCAGTGTGACGGAACCCACTGTACCACTACCCTTTTTGGTGCGGACTGCTGGCACAGTTTGCAGAGTGCTGCTCTTAAGTCATTAAGCTCAGTGTTTTTCTGGCTTTTTAGCGCTGTGACTACTTCGAGAGCATCTGTCAGCAGGACTATATGGCTCTCATTTTCACTGTGTGTTGCCATTTCTTCCACTGCCGCCCTCAGTGCCTCTGCCTCTGCTCTGAAATTGCTTGTGTACTTACCAGTAGCGAATGACAGTGTTATTTTTCTGCCATTTGGTAGGTTCAGGAATGCTCCTGCCCCTCCGTTCTGTGTAGTGTTTGTTACAGAACCGTCGGTGTATGCATGGGTCCAGTCCATGCTTGGGTAGCTTTTCGTTATGAAGCTTAGGGTAGTGTCTCTCCTTTCTTTTTCACTCTGGCAGTTTTTGTTTGCAATACCTGGTATATTTTCCACCACCTCTGGAAATATATCCTGCCTCCAAGTAGGTTTTCGTACAGTAGTGATGGGTTTTGGTGTTGTTAGTGCGTTTATGGGATCTTCGTGCATCTTTGCTTTGGCTATTTCTGCAAAGTTTCTCCGCTTTAGTTTCCCATTTCCCAAATTGTTTAGTCTCTGGTACATTGGATGGTCCGTCAGTCTTCTGAGTTTCTCTGACTGCAGCTGGGCTCTGCAGTCTCTTCTATCGGTCATGGATTGCAGTTTTGTAATCTTTTCAAGTTCTACAATTGGCGTTGACTTCATGCCACCTGTTATAATTCTCATGGTTTGGTTTTGAAGTTTGTTAACTTTATCGAAGTTCGCCTTCGCTGCGGTTGTC
The DNA here is from genome assembly GCA_036924085.1 of Ariolimax columbianus. Taxonomy (NCBI): domain Eukaryota; kingdom Metazoa; phylum Mollusca; class Gastropoda; order Stylommatophora; family Arionidae; genus Ariolimax; species Ariolimax columbianus. The sequence continues at coordinate 18,848,644 of JAVGWX010000004.1, read as the reverse complement.
CATGCCGCAATGCCATACTCGAGAACTGGTCTCACTCTTCCAGTGTACAGTTTCTTTAGTATGCCTTTGTCTGCTCCCCAGCTTGTGCCAGCAAGTTTCCTCATGATCGCCATTCTTTCTCTGGCTTTCATTCGGTTTCTCTCAATCTGACTTTTCCATGTCATGCGCCGATCAAATGTGACTCCCAGATAGGTTGGGTTGTCGTTTGGCTGCAGGATTTTGCTATTCAGACTTAATTTGGTACTTTGGGGTTTTAAGGAGAGCGAGAATATTGTGCACATGGTTTTCTCCTCGTTTATTTTGACCAGCCATGAGTTCGCCCACTCTTCCAGCGATGTTAGGGCCGTCTGCATCCGATTTCTTGCTATTGTGAGATTCTTTTCAGAGGTCCACATAGCCAGATCGTCTGCAAACATTGAGCTATGGACTCTTCTTGGTATATTCTCTGTAATATCGTTTATTTATACCAGGAAGAGTGTGGGTGACAATACTCCTCCTTGGGGTACTCCCTGCTCGAGTGTCACCTTTTTGCTCATCTGCCCTTGTACTTGGACTCTGGCCGTTCTTTGTTTGAGGTAGTGGTTGATCCACTTGTACATTTTCCCACAGACATCACTTCTTCTTAGCTTGACTCTAAGTCCATCCTTCCAGACTTTGTCAAATGCCTTTTCCAGATCCACCCAAACAGCTACTGTGTGTTTCTGTGCCTGGTAGGCATCTTCTATCTCCTGGGCTATGAGGATGACCTGGTCCTCAGTGGATCTGTGCTGTCTAAAGCCGGCTTGCTGTGGAATTAGTATTTGTTTTTCTTCCAGATGCCACATCAGTCTGGTGTTTATCATCCGTTCCATCAGCTTGCCAACACAGCTCAGTAGGCTTATGGGCCTGTATCCATTTGGATCTGTTTTGTCCTTCCCTGTTTTTGGTACTGGTACCAGTATTGCATCTTTCCATGCCTGGGGTACAATACCCCTTTTCCAGCTTTGGTTCAGGACTGATAGTAGTTTCTTCTTCGCTGTTTGGCCCAGCCCCATCAGCATTTCGTTTGTTATCCCGTCTTTTCCGGGAGATTTCCTTTTCTTTAGTGTACTCATAGCCTCTTCCATTTCGCGCATTGTTAGTTTGGCCATCATGTGCTCTTCAGGAGCCGTATTTATGTTTTCGTGTCCCTTTAGCTCTTCGCTAATGTCTGTATGCTTATCTGCAGGGACCTCGATGTGGTTTGCTCTGGCATAGTGATCGACAAAGGCGTTTTCGGCTTTCTTACCTGTGATCAAGTTCTCGCCCTGCTTGATGGTAATTTGTTTATTTGACGGGGTTTCGTCGTTCATGGCTCTGACTAGCTTCCATAGCTTGTTCCCGTCTTTGTCCAGGTTCAGACTTTCCGTTTTATTTTTCCAACTTTCTCTTGCTGTTTGCTTGAGAGTGTGTTTGTACTTCGCCGCGGCGGCCTTGAGAGCGATGTTTGCCTCCATGGATTTTTCTCGTTCTGCCATGTTCCTAGCATTTGTTACTGCATCTTCCACTTTCTGTAACTCATCATTCCAGTAGGGCTTATAGTTTTTCCTAGCTCCTCTTGGGATGGTTTCAGTGGCGGCTTGCATTATTGCCTTGCTTAGGCTCTCCACCATGGGCTTCATTTTGGTGTTTCGTGTGTTGATGGTTTCACACAGCCCATCTGTCAGGATTGCAAATCTGTCCCAGTCGGCTCGTTTGTAATTCCAACGTGGGAGCGGTTTTGTTTCCTGTGGGCCTACTTCCATGTCAATGGTTAGCCTGATCGGCCTGTGGTCGCTACCTGCCAGTTGGTTTAGCACCTGGCGGTCTATTTTATAGTGTATGTCCTGTGTGGAGAAGGCCAAATCTGGAGTCGAGGTGGTATGCCATGTTCTTGAATAGAAGCTAGGGCTATCCTCCGGCCTATTGATTAGGGAGAGATTTGCATCTATCTCCCAATCTTCCACTTCGTCACCTCTGCTGTCTGTGTCAGAGTATCCCCATCTCTCCGAGTGGCTGTTGAAATCTCCAACCACTATGCAGTTGGAGTCTCTGACCTCCATACTCGAGAGCGATAGGTCTCTGTTTGGTGGTCCGTACAGATTGAAAATGCGGAGCTTCGTCTCTTGAGCCATTATGTCAACTCCTACAATTTCTGCTTGTCCGGTGTGATTGACAGGTACCGCGCTACTCGGTATGCTGTTTCTGGTCAGTATCAGGACCCCTCCTTTGTGGCCTTCTCTATCTAGACGGAAAGTCTGGTATCCTCTGATTGAGAATTTATGGTTATTGTTGAGGTGCGTTTCCTGGATACATGCCACGTCAATCTTACCTTCATGCAGGTGGTGTGTTAGGGAAAGTTTTTTGTTAATGACTCCCTCCGCATTCCACTGTAATATTTTGAGGGTCTTGATGTTTTGGCCAATAGTCGTTTCCCCATAGCCATGTGCCTTGACTCCACGACACATGGGTGGGTGACCACCAGTAGTCAAGGGTGTGCCCCTTCGAGGCGTGGGGCCCGGCGCTATCGCTGCCTGGCGGGTCTCCTCAGGATGAGCGCCATACGTTTTTCGAATAGGTTGTACTGCCATCATACTGTGATTTACGTTGCACTGTTTTGTTAGGCTTGCGGCCCCGTGCATCCGATTTCAACAGGCGTTTCTGTAGGGATGCCCTCCTTAGCCTTTGGCTGTCCCCAGCCTATCTGCAAGGCAGCAGTTGTTTACGATCAGAGTTTTCTCTCCTATGGAAGTTGTCTTACCAGACTATCGAGTCTTCACTACTCGTGTCTATAGGGTGCAATGATGATATGTGATATATGAGATGGACTGGTTTACCCGGAAGAGAGGCAGTCCAGTGTGTCTGTATCCCAGGATCGTCACGTCCTGCCAGAAACGTAGCATTTGCATGTGAGTGGGGTATCTCTTTTTCCCTTTATTTTCTTGGCTTCTATGCAGGGATGGTACGCCTGGCATTCCCCGCCACCTGGGGTGTTGACACAGTGGGGCAGGTGTGCAATGTCCGCTGGTCTGCATCTCTTCTGCGTCCAGCATGATAGTTATGGCTGATAACGTACAGAGGTAGATATCGTAGCCGGAGTGCATTTCGCCAGAGGACAAGCCTGGTAATGTCACAGAGATGTTGATCGCCTGGTGTGCGGACAACTCTCATGGTCAGTGGTTGAGTCTTGACAGTTCACAGTGTGGTGGCTGCTCTACTGTTTTCGACACCCCGACCAGGTTCTAAGTCTTTGGTTGGTGTTTTTCGCACCCCATCGCCGTGTAGGGTGAGTATCAAGCAGTTGTCCGCCCGCTTTGATTTGCGGGCGGCAAGGACCTCTTACTGTGGCTCTACCTGATAGGGCTGGGGCGCAAGCCCCAGGTCCCGAGCATGTAGGAGCCTCCCATTGCAGTGGTGCTGAGATTTTGGGCGGGATTGCGGCTTACAAGGGTTCGGCCGTAATCCCCCACATGGTAGCCTCGCGCCCTTTGCTTATCAGCCTGGTACGTGAACCAAAGTGTCTGCGGCTCCTCTCGATTTGAGCTGGTTTTCCGTAGCAACGCCCTGTCATTTGTAGGGTAAAACTGACCTGTCTTCAGATCTATTTCCAGCACCCGTTCACTATTTGGTCAGACGAATTTATTGAGGGCTTTTGTTTGTCAATGACCAGGTATTTGAAATCTGCGGTTTCTGCGGAGTTAAACACGATTTCCGTAGCGTTCTTTCATTTGGGCGTTTGAGAGCTGACTTGTCGTCCGTGAGTCTAATACCAGCGTACGTTCATTATTAGACCCAAACGGCAGTGCTCTCGATTTGTCAGTTGTTCTACAGTATTGGCGTGTTCAGTCAAATTAAGCCGCAGGTTCCACACCTGGTGGTGCCCTTCCGTCAATTCCCTTAGCGAGACAATAAGGTTTCTTAAAGGGTAGCCCCAAAAATTTTCGAGGGTCTAATTCCAGCACATGTTCTCTATTAGACCCCACGAAGGTGTACTTTTTGATAGTCATTCTGCAGTATTGGCGTGGTAAGTTAACTTAGGTCTCAGGCTCCACTCCTGATAGTGCTCTTCCGTCAATTCCTTTATCAAACACTGGATGCAGACAAAACCGAGCCACAGGGGACATAACCCCAGATTTCTGGGGGTCTAAGTCCAGCACCAGTTCCATATTAGACCCCAGAAGAGTGGTCTCGGCATGTCAATCATTTCAGTGTTGGCCGTGTTGAGTCAAATTAAGCCGCAGGCTCCACTCCTGGTGGTGCCCTTCCGTCAATTCCTTTAAGTTTCAGCTTTGCAACCATACTTCCCCCGGAACCCAAACACTTTGGTTTCCCGGAAGCTGCCCGCGGAGTCATCGAAGCAACTCCTGCGGATCGCTAGTCGGCATCGTTTATGGTCAGAACTACGACGGTATCTGATCGTCTTCGCGCCTCTGACTTTCGTTCTTGATTAATGAAAACATTCTTGACAAATGCTTTCGCAGTAGCTCGTCTTGCGGCGATCCAAGAATTTCACCTCTAACGCCGCAATACGAATGCCCCCGTTTGTCCCTGTTAATCATTACCTCCAGTTCCGAAAACCAACAAAATAGAACCGAGGTCCTATTCCATTATTCCATGCACCATTATTCAGGCAGCCGAGGCCTGCTTTGAACACTCTAATTTTTTCAAAGTAAACGCGCCGGCCACCCAGGACGCTCAGCGAAGAGCACCCGTGGGAGAGAGCCGGCAGACGGTAGGGCAGGAGACAACGGGCAGTGAACCGGCGCGAGCCGGACGGCCCGCCTGCGCCTGAGATCCAACTACGAGCTTTTTAACTGCAACAACTTTAATATACGCTATTGGAGCTGGAATTACCGCGGCTGCTGGCACCAGACTTGCCCTCCAATAGATCCTCGTTAAAGCGTTTAAAGTGTACTCATTCCAATTACGGGGCCTCGAAAGAGTCCCGTATTGTTATTTTTCGTCACTACCTCCCCATGCCGGGAGTGGGTAAGTTGCGCGCCTGCTGCCTTCCTTGGATGTGGTAGCCGTTTCTCATGCTCCCTCTCCGGAATCGAACCCTGATTCCCCGTTACCCGTTACAAACATGGTAGGCATGTCACGTACCATCGACATTTGATAGGGCAGACATTTGAAAGATGCGTCGCCGGCACATGAGGCCATGCGATCAGCACAAAGTTATCCAGAGTCACCAGTGGGGACGCCGCAACCCCGCGAGGGGAAACGACGATTGGTTTTGAACTAATAAAAGCGCTCTTTCCGCGAGGGTCGGAGCTTGGTAAGCATGTATTAGCTCTAGAATTGCCACAGTTATCCAAGTAGGATCGTGTCATCTAAGGAACCTCGACTGATTTAATGAGCCATTCGCGGTTTCACCGTGAGACAGTGTGAACTTAGACATGCATGGCTTAATCTTTGAGACAAGCATATGACTACTGGCAGGATCAACCAGATATCTGTCGGAGACGTACGTACAGCACACACCGGTCGGCGGAGGAAGGGTGTGTAAAAAGCCTCGCTGGGACGACGGCCGTAGGGACCGACTGACGGGACGGACGGTTTGTTCCACCCGTCCCTCACTCCGTCGACCTAGGACCGCCTGACAGGGGCCTCCCACACGCACCAGACGACCGACCGACCGGGCTCGCTCGAGGAGGGATGGCAGCGCTCTGTGCAGAACGGATCCCAACGACCTCGGCGACGAATTTCACTGGGACTAGAGACACAATTTGGCCTGCCCTTCTTCTCCGTAGGAGAACGCAGGGCCTCGAGGCAACGATTTCTGCTTTCCATTTGCCGGTCACAAGCTCTTTGCGAGAGTCGGACCACCAGCGAGACGTACTGTCGAGCTCTGCTATAAGCCTTAGATAAATCACCACGGACGGACCACGTTTCCTGATACGGACCAGACTAGCGCACCTCGGTGGAGGAGCCACTACCACAAACCGCACCCAATTCGCACTACGGGGAAAGGCAGGCGAGCGTTTTCCGCAAGCCCGCGCTATCGCTCCGCCTGGCGGGACTGAGATCGCTTTACGAACACTGGTTGAAATTGAGTCGCCGCGGCGAGACAACTACCCCAGATTCTCTTGTTCTCTTGTCTGTTTGCCTGGAGTCTTCCATTCACTTGAGGTTTTCATTTAAATAGTCTTTCTATGAATATATCGTACATTTTTAATTTGTAAATTTTTTTATTTTATTTTGCCTGCTCATGATCAGGCCACTCCTCACTGTACATTATTGTCAACTTATTATATCTTCTTCTTCTTCATCGTACGCAGTCAGACAGTAACCATTATTTTTTAGAAAAAAGCGGCGGTCATCCTGAGGCTGTCGACACTGCCATAGAGCTTGTCTTGTGGTTCCACTGGTGATGGCCACATCTGCTCTCTCTGGTCCTTGTATGTCGGGCAGTTCTGCAGCAGATGCTCAGCGGTCATTTTCTCAGTACCACACGGGCATTCGTCGGTACCACCAATCTTCAATTTGGTCAACTTATTATTTGATATTTTTTCTTTTGTTGCAACTATTTTCTTATTGGTTATGTGAGCTTGCAGTTTTCTAGAAATTGTCTTGTTGTATCCCGAAGAAAGACTATTGTCCTTAATATTGAGTGTCCAATCCTCAGGTGTACTTATCTTAACTTAACTTCATTATATTGGTTTAGAAGGCTTTACAGAGTCTGTATACAACCAGTTTATTTCACTCCACAGATTCCGAAAATACTGTGAGCATCCAATCTATTTTTTAATGCATTAACTGACTCTGCTTCCACTACATACTGTTGCAATGCATTCCAAAATTCACCACTTTCTGACTAAAAAATATTTCCATATATCTAATCTAGACCTCTCTTTAAACAATTTGTAGCTGCACCCTCTTGTTCTTGTAGTCGGTTGTACTTTAGAAAACGTGGTATAGTCTAATTTGTTCTTTCAATTTATTACCTTGAATTTTTCTTTGCTCGACACACTGAAGACCACTTTTTTTAAAGTATTTCTTCAAAACTATAATTCTAAAACTCTGCTATAATTTTTGTAGCTCGTCTTTCTATCCTCTCCAGCATGTTTATGTCAACTATATTATATGGGCTCCACACCAGAACACAGCACTTAATTCAGGTCTCACTAATGATTCATATAACTTGACTATTACTTCCTTGCTCTTAACTTAACTTAACGTCTTTATACTGGTTTGGAAGACTCTGCAGAGTCTGTATACAACCAGTTCCATTTACATCACCTTCCTCTAGAAGCTGTACGCATCCAATCTGTTCTTAAATGCACTGACCGTCCCAGCCTCCACCACCTCACTTGGCAATGCATTCCAAGCATTCACTACTCTCTGGCTAAAGAAATACTTCCTAATATCTAATCTGGACCTCTCCTTATTCAACTTGTAGCTGTGCCCTCTTGTCCTTGTTGGTGGTTGTACTTTAAAAAACTTGTTATAGTCTACTTTATCCCTTCCTCTGATCATCTTATACACCTGTATTAAGTCACCACGAATTCTTCTCTCTTCTAGACACTGAAGGCCAGTTCTTTTTAATCTTTCTTCATAACTGTAATTCTGGAATCCCACTATCAGCTTTGTCGCTCTTTTTTGTATTCTCTCCAGCATGTCTATATCCCCTCTCTGATAAGGACTCCACACCTGTACACAGTACTCCAATCTAGGTCTAACTAATGCTTTATACAGTTTGACTATCATTTCCTTGCTCCTATGTTTAATATTTCTTTTTATCATCCCTAACATTGCATTTGCCTTTTTTACTGCTACCTGAACTTGCTCCCTCACCTTACATGTATGATCTATTATAATCCCTAAGTCCCTTTCTTTATCTATCTTTCTAATATTGTTCTCTCCCATTCTGTAATTATGTTCCATATTGGATCTACCCATGTGGATGACTGTACATTTATCTACACTAAACTCCATTTGCCAGATTACAGACCATTCTCGAATTTTATCTAAATCCGACCTCAATATATCCACTTCTGCTTTAGATGAGACACTACTGCATAGTTTCATGTCATCAGCAAATTTTGCAATGATGGATCCCATACCTATGTCCAAATCATTTATATATATCAAAAATAAAATTGGTCCCAAAAACCGAGCCCTGTGGCACTCCACTTTTCACTTCACACCACTCAGAGTACTCCTTATTTATACCCACCCTTTGCCTTCTTCTCGTTAACCAATTTTCAATCCATTTGGCAACTTCCCCACCTATTCCATGTGATTTTAATTTTCGAAATAATCTTTGATGAGGTACTCTATCAAAGGCCTTTGCAAAATCCAGATAAATAACACCCACTGTCTCCCCTTTATCTAACATTTTGGTAACCTCCTCCATGAATTCTAATAGATTTGTTAAGCATGATCTCCCTCTGGTAAACTCATGCTGACTATTTCTAATTAGATTAAATTTGTCTAAATGCATTACAATGTTTTCTTTGATTAGTGACTCTAACAATTTACAGACTATGCTTGTTAAGCTCACAGGTCTATAGTTTGCTGGATCTGCCTTTTTGCATCTTTCCAATCCCGTGGAACAATCCCTTGTGCAAGTGATTGAGAACATAACATAGCCAATGTGAAATGTTTCTTTTTATAATGGCATTATCCTTTTTCACTACCACCTGGACTTGCTCCCCCACCTTTCCTGTATGATATATTATAACTCCTAGGTCTCTTTCCTTTTTTATTGTCCTAATATTGTTCTCTCCCATCTTGTAACTATATTCATTATTGGATGTTCCCATGTGGATGACTGTACATTTTTCTACATTAAACTCTATCTACCAGCTCTCAGACCATTTTTTAATCGTATCTAAATCGAATCTCAATAGATCCACCTCTTCCGGAGAAGAGACCCTGCTGCATAATTTTTGTGTCATCTGCGAACTTTGCAATCATGGATCTGATATCTATATCCAAATCAGTGATATATATATTAAGAACAAAATTGGTCCCAATACCGATCCTTGGAGCACACCACCTTTTACATCACACCAGTCAGAGTAGACCTACTTCCTATTTATGCCCACTCTTTCCCTTCTGGCCATCAATCAATTTTCTATCCAATTGGCAACTTCACCACCTATTCCATGTGATTTCAGCTATCATTGATGAGTTACTCTATCAAAGGCCTTTGCAAAACCCAGGTAAATAGCATCCACCAGCTCTCCACCATCTAACATTTTGGTAACCTCCTCCAAGAATTCTAATAGATTGGTTAAACACAATCTTCCTTTAGTAAACCTATGCTGACTATTTATGATTAAATTAAACTCGTCCAAGTGCAGTACTTTGTTGTCCTTGATAATTGACTCTAAAATTGTGCAGAGTATGCTCATCAAACTTACTGGTTTATAAGTGGCTGGATCTGATTTTTTGCCCTTTCTGAACAAGGGGATCACACCTGCATCTTTCCAATCCCTTGGAACAATTCCTTTCTCAAGAGTGTGAGAATAAAATATAGCTAATGGTTTTGCTAACTGGTCTCGAAGTTCAAACAGTCACTTTGGATGAATGTCGGCTTGACTAGGGCACTTATCCACCTTCAAATATAAAAATATTTAAAGGCTCTGTGATCCTGGAGCATTCTTCTTTTGTATAGACTGTGCCAAAGTACTGATTGAGTTGATAAGCAGCATCCTTGTTCTCACTTATTATTTTTCCAGTACTATCTCCAAGTTGGCCAACTGTGTCTTTCGTTTTCTGTTTATGTCGAACATAAGAAAAAAAGCTCTTGCTATCAGTCTTGATCTTTTTAAGCAAGTTTTTTTTCCAAAGTCAATTTTTGCTGCTCTGTTAACTTTATAAGATTTGTTTTGTATGTCCAAAATATTTTAAATGTTTCATTAAATTTTCTAGCCTCTATATATTTTTTTCCAAGTTTTATTCTTAGCTCTTCTACAACTAACCACGGATCGAGTTATCTATATTTTTTCGCTTGGGGTTCAACTTCCTACACGGAACAAATTCCTCTTTCATGTGCACAAGAATAGATTTAAACTTAGCCCATTCCTCTTCAACATTTCTGCCAGTGAAAATATCTGTCCAGACGTGGCTCGCTGATTCTATCATCTTCTGTACATCTGTTCTAGAGTAGTCGTATGTCAGTGGACACTTTATATCATCTTTCATAGCTACAAGATCCCAAAGGATAATCTGATGGTCGCTCGAGCCAAATAGTTCACGAACAGTAACATTTGCAATCATATTTTTTTTTCAATAGAAAAATTAAGTTAAGTATGTTTCTGCCTCTGGTACAGTCCTCCATGTGTTGAAATATAAAATTGTAAGTTATGCACTAAACAAAATGATGGGATTTGACATGTGCTTCCACCATCTGCCAATTAATTTCTGGAAAGTTAGAATCCCCCATTAATAATAATTTATCTGCACTGGACAATGCTATAGCTCGAAACAGATCTTTATCGTTTTCTTTAGTATTCGGTGGACACCGGTAGTATACTCCAACCCTAAGCTTCATATCGAAAAGCTAACCAAGCATGGACTGGACCCATGCATACACCGACGGTTCTGTAACAAACACTACACAGAACGGAGGGGCAGGAGCATTCCTGAACCTACCAAATGGCAGAAAAATAACATTGTCATTCGCTACTGGTAAGTACACAAGCAATTTCAGAGCGGGGGCAGAGGCACTGAGGGCGGCAGAGAAAGAAATGGTGACACACAATGAAAATGAAAGCCATATAGTCCTGCTTACAGATGCTCTCGCCGTAGTCACAGCGCTAAAAAGCCAGAAAAACACTGAGCTTAATGACTTAAGAGCAGCACTCTACAAACTGTGCCAGCAGTCCGCACCAAAAAGGATAGTGGTACAGTGGGGCCCATCACACTGCAACATCCAAGGCAACGAGGAGGCAGACAGACTGGCAAAAGAAGGTGCAAGACTACCACAAACAGATACTAGTATGACGTACGAAGAGTCAAAACGGCTTATCAAAGCCAGATACATGACCAAATGGGAAACCGAACATACTGGTTACACCAAAAACGATGCCTATTACCAGTTGAACCGAAGAGAGCAGGTCGTTGTCTTCAGACTTCGCACTGGCCACAATAGACTGAGGTACCATCTATTCAACAAATTGAAGATAGGTGGTACCGACGAATGCCTGTGCGGTACTGGTAAAATGACCGCTGAACATCTGCTGCAGAACTGCCCGACATACGAGGATCAGAGAGAGCAGATGTGGCCATCACCAGTGGAACTGAAAGACAAGCTCTATGGCAGTGGCGACAGCCTCAGGATGACCGCCGCTTTTTTCGAAAAAATAATGGTTACTGTCTGACTGCGTACGAAGAAGAAGAAGTATACTCCAACCAACGTGTTTTCTTACCCGCTTACGATTTCGCCCCATACACTTTCAATTTTGATGCCTGAATTAATATCATCTCTGATGGGGATTCAATGGTGTGTTTGCGCTCGGCATGGCAGCCTAGCGATGTCGGGGTCGGCTAGTTCTTCTTCTGAGGGGCGAACAGTGAAATGAGCAGCCTGCCGATAAAGTGAACACACAAGTCAACCTCACCTCCAAGTGGTGCACACTGGGAAACTATGGTCGCGAGGCTGTAGGCAAACGAGGCAATGGCTTGCCTGGGGAGACGGGCTCCTCCAGGTCAGATGCAGATGTTGGCCGCACCGACTTAAAGAGGAGATGGGATCCGCCAAGAGACAACCGCCCAAGATTCTCCCATGAAGGTACAATCACAATCAACTATACCGGCTCGGTCGCAGCTCAGGTTAACAGTGACCGTACCAGGGCGGTAGTGATAAGTGGAATCATAAAGCTGAGAAAGGACAAGCTCATAATAGGAACATGGAATGTCAGAACACTGAACCCATGTGGTAAAATCAATGAGCTAGCACACAAGATGAAGAACTACGGGTGGGAAATCCTGGGTATATATGTTAGGCTAGATGGAAAAACTTTGGTGAGTTTACCACGGAGAAGGCCACAAGTTCTACTTCAGCGGCAGGGAGGACAAACATGTGCATGGAGTGGTGATACTGGTACATAAAGACACTGCCAGATGCATATTGGATTACAGTCCATTATCTAGCCGTTTATCATCTTACGGCTAAAGGCAGCACTGTTTAATACTACGATAATACAGTGCTATGCACTCACTGTAGACTATGAAGATTGTGAAATAGAGGCATTCTATGGTCAACTTCAGGGCCTGGTAACCGAAACGCCAAAAAAAGACATATTGGTAGTTCAGGGGATTGAAACGCACAATTGAAGAAGATTCAGTCCATGTCTGTAGAGGAACATGTGGCCCATACGGAAACAAAGAAACCAATGACCGGGGCCTCAAGACTCCTAGAATGTGTACGATGCAATAAGCTGTTGGTAGTAAACACATTCGGGTTTAACAAGCCATCTAGACGCTGGACATAGCATAACCCAAACAATAAAGTTCACAGCCAAATTGATTATATACCGGTCCAGATGGGGCTTAGATCTAGCATGAACACTGACAAAACAATAAGTTTTCCCGGGGCCGATATAGGAAGCGACCACGATCTTGTTTCGATGATTATGCGTCTGCGACTGAAGAGAGACAAGACTAAAGTTTGACTGGACAAACTAAAAGACCGAACAAACATCGAAGTGTTCCAATCGAGGGTAGGAGGGAGATTTGCTCCATTGTTGGCTCTCAGAGGAGGGCTGGATACCGATACAGTAACAGTCTCTTAACTCATCATTCATTAGTTCAGCAACAGCGATCCTGGGATGCCACCAAGCAAAAAAGAAGCTATGGATGACGAAAGAAAACAAGACCTTTGTGATCGAAGAAGGTCACTAAAAAACAAAAAACATATACCTGATGAGGTTGGCAGATATAAAGAGGTAAAGAAAGGGATACAACAAATGATGAGAGAGGCGAAAGAAGTGTAGTTATATGAGCAATATTCAAACATCGAAGAGAGATTAGACAGAAATGGCACTAAAGGAGTATACAAGGTGGTCAAAGAACTGATAATACCAAGACAAGGCAGGAACTTTATGATTCAGGATAAAAGCGGCAAGTGCCTTTTTTAAGACAATAACATACTGGCGCGATGGACAGAGTACCATACCAAGTTATACAACTATGAGGGACGGAACGAACTTAAGAAAACAATCCCTCAAACACCAACAACTATAGAGGATAACTAACTGATAATGAAGGAAGATGTAGCTGCAGAGGTAAAGACATGCAGAAGAGCGAAAGCGACCGTGTGGACAATATACCAGCAGAGCTCTTACAGGCAGGTGGGGAGGTAGTGATGTATGACCTGGCACACATCTGCAACAAAATATGGGTGATACGAAACTGGCCGGATTTATGGACAAAACCAATGGTTATACCGTTAGCTAAGTCTGGAAACCCAAAGCTATGCCAAAATTACAGAACAATAAACCTCATCAGCCACCCTAGCAAGGTCATGCTTAGATTATTAATCCTTGACCGATTGAAACCCCAAGCATCGTTGCTAAGGAGCAAGCAGGCTTCAGACAGGGAAGAAGCACTACAGAACAGATCTTTAATTTAAGGCTGCTAAGCGAGAAATATCTAGAACAGCAGCAAAACCTGTATCATGTATTTGTTAATTTTAAGAAGGCGTCTGATAGGGTATGGCATAAAGCGCTATGGGCAACCATGAGGATGTATAAAATCAACGGAAAGGTCCTTGAACACCTGTATTTCAAGGCGTCCGTCTCAGCTCTTGTGAATGGGATGCGCGGGGACTGGTTTCGCACATCAGTTGGTGTGAGACAGGGTTGTACACTCACTCCAACTTTTTTCAATATTTTCCTTGAAGGAATTATGAGTAGGGCACGTCGAGGTCACGTTTGTACTGTCAAGATAGGGAGCCGAACGATTACCAACCTTCGTTTTGCAGATGACATCGACGGGTTGGCAGGTTCAGAAGCAGAGCTCCAGGAATGGGGAAGAATGGTTGATGAAACAGTTCTTGACTATGATATGGAGATAGACGCTGGAAAGAAAAAAAATTAATGACCAACAACGCCAAGGGCTTCAACAGTAGGATAAAAGCTATTGGCCAGGAACTCGAAGTGGTTGGCCGTTTTAAATATATTGGGTCAATTGTCAGCGATGAAGGATCAAAATGTGAGTTGTTGGCCACAACAGCACAGATAATAGCGGCGATTGCACGGCTTAACAAAATCTGGCAAGATAAACGGTTAGCACTATGCACGAAAATCAAATTAATGCGTACATTGGTCCTGTCAATATTCCTCTTTACTTGTGAGACATGGACAGTTACAGCTAACCTTCAGCGAAGGATACAGGCCTTGGAGATGAGATGTTTTCGAAGACTTTTAAACGTCCCATGCAAAGATCGAGTTACAAATGAGGAAATACGAGATAGAATTACAACAGCAATAGGGCCTTTTGAAGACCTCTTGGCAACTGTGAAAAGAAGGAAACTCGCTTGGTACGGTCACATATCGAGATCAAATGGTCTTGCAAATAGAATCCTGCACGGAAAGGTGCATGGCAGACGACGAAGAGGCCATCCCAAAATGAGGGGGGGAGAACATAAAAGAATGGACCAATCTCCGACCATAAGAGGCCCAGGCAGCGGCCATTGACAGAGAAGGGTGGCGCAGGGTTGTGAGGATGTCTTCATGTGTGCCCCAACGGCCTCACTTGTTACAGGATGACCTCACATGATGGTTATAGTAACTGAGTTATTACAATACAATAAAACTCCCCCTCCCTAGTCTTGTTGTCAACTACCCTATCTTTCCCATTGTATATCCTTCTATTTCTAGTTCACTATCTGCAATGTCTTCACATGTCCATGTTTTGGTTAAACCTATTAGATCTGGTTTTTCTTCCTCTACATATACTTCCAATTCCTCTCTTTTATTAATTATTGATTTGCTTGATCTGAGTGAGCGCCTTGTAGTTTCTAGATTACTTGTCTATGAGCCTTAACGTAACTTTTATCTTACTTCTTTTGAAGAAATAAATTGCTTAGTCAGAAACTCTTTGTTCGTTTTTTAGATGGTTGTGAGATGTTAGCCTTTTAATGGGTTGTTATTGGCTTGTGCTCTGTTGTGACTATTAGTCTTTGGGTGGGTTGTTATTGACGTGTGTTTCGTAGTCTCTGGATGGGCTGTTAGCGACTTGTGTTCTGTTGTGATTGTTAACATTTGGATGGGTTCTTTTTGAATTTTATTCTGCTGTGACTTAGCCTTGAAACTTTAGGGTACTGTCATGTATGTATAGTATTGTTTTAGAGATTGGTTGTCCTAAGCATTTGTGTTATCTTTGTATTTTATTGTGCCAACTTGGTCTAAACTCCTTGTTGTTATTGTGCTGTTTAGGCTGACTGGCTGATGGTTGCTTGTCTCTGCTCTGCTAGATTGGGAGTTGGTGTTGTGTTGTACTGTACTTATGTTTGTTGAGTATAGTGTTTGATGGGTCTATTTGTCAAATTCTTTGCATCTTTCCTGATTTATCTTTCAATTTATATCATCTGTTTCTGTGCACTATTCCCTACTAGCATGCAACCATTTTTTAGATATGATTAAATAGATAGCCTTGTGTAATTAATGTATGGCTTTCAACAAAACATTCTGTTTTGGTGCAATCAAAAATATTTTAAAATATAGAGCTGTTCAAATGTTAATATTTTCTTTGATTCAGTAAAAATAGTGTTAATTTTCTGAATATATTTCTGGTTTCATATCCATGATGGTTCTTAGATGTTAGTTAAGATTCGTTTGTATTAAGCCTATTATAGCATTGTGTTTTCATTTCTTGTAGCCAGTTTAGGAAAAGCGATTATTTGTTTGTCTGTCTGGACTGTCTAATTTTTCCTTCCATTCATCTAACTCCCATAACATGCACACATATATATTTCATTTTAAGCCTCTTTGCTAGGCCCACGATTTTTTTTTTTTTAAATTATTTTTTTATATTCTTGATGGTCTGAGCCCTGAATGTCTTTATTGTTCATCCATCTATTAGTTCTTTCAAGGGTTTAAGTTGCTGAGGAATATAGACACCCACACATAGTAATATCTTTCTGCAGTATGAAAAGTACGGACAATCAGCAATCAAAAGTCATTGACATCATTGAAAGATACCATGACTGCTATTGTCACTTCTGCCAAAAAAGATAGATAAGCAGTTTTGGTTACATGATTTATAGCAGGAATCTATCTTAAAGCCTATAACGTGATTGGTGTCTCAAAGTTGAGATCATGCAAAATAAAGGTTGGACAATATTATTGCATACAAATATGAAGGACTAAATCTGAGTATTTCGTATCTAAATAAATTGTTATCAGAAAGGAGGAAATGAAAATTTAATTTTAGACCAAGGTAGAAGCAAATATTTTAAACGAAGCGGCAAATTTCAAAGACCTTATCAATTTCTAATTAGAAGGATAAAGTTATAAATTTAAAAAACTGAAAAAGAACAACTTCATTCAAGCTAAAGCAGGTTTAATTGTTTTGCAACCTTTAGGATATTGAGCTTGCTTGTCCTCATTTGACCCTAAGCTGATTTGAGTTTGAACACCATGGTATAGACAGGTCTGGAGATAAACGTTCTAAAAAACATTATTTTTAAATAGGTATGCAGGGATCAGAACCACAAAAAAAGGAGAAACAAAGGAAATATGCTTTCTACTTTTTCCACAAAATATACTTTTTTAATTAGACGCCCTTTAATTAAATGACCTCAGAAAATGCACGCAACTAAAATGGCAACATTAAATATTAACGAACTTTGTAAAAAAGAGCCAGAGCGGATAGAAAATTTATGGAAAAAAACGAAGATAAGAATTCTAAGCTAGTGAACATAAAAAATGGAACAGAACATCAAAGGAACCCATAGAAACATATGTGTTGGTGTGGAGTGATTTAAAATAAAGGAAGGAGACAAACAAGGTGCAGGTTTTCTTGTGTTTTCAGAGGAAGTAAAGAACATTGAAAAATAGATCAGTGAAAAACAAATGTACCTAAGTACTTAAACAAACGATAATCCCCATTGTTGAAACTCAGCTGAGCAAAACTATATTTTACATTCAATAATGAAGTGGGATGTATTGATGTCTTATTCATCATAAGACAGTTGAGCGAAAGAACAACAGAATATGAAAGCATTTAAACATTAATCGATCAAGAGGAAGCTATTGACAAAGTAGATAGGAATAAACCAAATATTATTATGTGAGAATGCTACACCATTTGAATAAAAATGTAATAAGAACAATTTATGAAATCACAGATGCTTTTGAATAACCACAGTAGTAGTGTGACAGGGATGCTATTGCTGTTGAACATTTACGTGGACAATATTAACAACAGAAACCAGCAAAATTGCATCATCAGAAATGGAGTACTTCGTCGTTTGTTCTCAAACCTCCACTACTAAGCCTTGAAAAGAACTTTGCAAGTAGGAAGATGTAGTCTGGACAACGAAAAGCGTTGTGGCATAGCTTAAAGGTTGACTGTGATATTTGCACCTTTTGGTCCGACACATCCCACTTCAGCAGGCATTTTGGGGAACCAGGTTAGCGGTGTGACCCCTTCTGCTTAGCTAGTTTGCTATGTTGCAGACTGTTGTTCAGGATCACCACATGCAAGTGTAGAAAAGCCTTGGCAGCTCTGGTTCACTGGCTCTGACACTAGCAGTCAGTTTTGGGTTGCTGACTACTGCAGCTCATGCACTGCTCAGCATCTTGATATCAAAATGGAATTCAACATGAGAAGAACATAACCTAACTCAAAACATAAACTACTCATTGCAGACAACCAAAATCTAATGTATGTAGATAAAGATAGACTGGAAAATCACAATAATGCAGATGCTACATATTGTACAAATTATCTACTTCTTCATCTGCTTATGTGTTTGTCCTGATAAGAATGTTTTATTCTGCTATTCAAAGTTTACAACGAGGCTGAGATGCCTGCACATTTTGGCTCAATGCATTTGGTTTCATCACATCCTTTTTGGTACTGGGTTTCCCTTTTATCTTCAATCATTTTTCTCTCGGCCAGATGTCATGGGTGCATTCTGCTTCTGGTACCACTACTTGGAGTCAGAATAAGGTTTTGCTAAAATTTGATTTTCTGACTCTTCTGCAAGCAGACAACTATGAGTTGCTGGCTGTTGCCAGGGTATGCACTGCGGTGTTTTCTTTTCATTAAATATATAAAATTAAGTTAGCCCATTGAAAATAGAAACTATGAGTATTAGCAGAGCACCAGTTCAATAAATATACATGTAAACAATATCTAACTTAAACTGGCCGAAGAGTTGAGATACTTGGGAAGTATTTTTACAGAAGATAGAAGACGCAATAGAGAAATCAAAACCAGATGTCATGAAGCTTCTTCTGTCATCACTATTTAAACATCAGAACATCAACATGGCAACGAATGAACAGTATATTTATACTAACTTAATGCTACCAATGTCAAACTTGGTCTTTCTCCAAGACACAAGTGAGGAAAATTACAAAGTGGGAAATTAAATGTTTAAGAAATGTCAGGGGTGTCACCAGGGGAGATACTATGAGAAATGATAAATTAAATGGAAACCAGCCCTTGTGATGAATACATATCGTGACAGAAATAAGATGGTTCGGCCAACTCATAGGAATGTAACCTAATCAACTACCACTACACGCTTACAACATAATAATATCTAGATACAATACATGAGGCAGACCATGGGACAGATGGATAGATGACATAGCTGAAATCCTGCAACAGCAATATGGGTTTACAGTAACTGTCACAACACACTTGGTCAAAGAAAGGCATTCTGAGCCCATCACTCCACTTAACATCACAATGGGTGGAAAAGTCAGCAAATATGTAGGCCATTTACTTTATTACTCACAAAATCCAACGATAAGATGCCCACTTACATTCTTCCCACCTTTCTAGCACTTTTCTAATACATATTCAAGTGTATCTGCCATCCATCATTTCTATCACATTTACTCTTTACATTATTGATTTTCTCCTATATCCCCTTTCATTGCCAATTGGCTATTAATTCATGCCTTATTGGGCCAGATTTTAGTTTCCTCACTATATGTCAAGTTTGCTTACTAAAACATTCTCTTATATATGCTCACCAATAAATATGTGTCTTTGTTTGTTCCTGTCCCAGAAGAGTTTATTTCTAACCCTTTCCTCTATTCAGAACTTATAATTGCTGCTTAGTTTCTGTTTATGAGTGTCTACATTCTGCATATATATATATATGAAAAATGAATTTTGTGCAACAAAACATTGTCGATGGACCAGAAGAAAGATAATCCTTGTATGCTATGTGGTACCAGTACTGACATATGGCAGGGAGTCATGGACAATATGCAAGCAAGCATGTAGATCTTTGGAGGCAACGGAGATGTGGTTTTACAGAAGAATGATGTGGATCCCATGGACTGCTAGGAAGACTAATGTTACAACCTTTACTGGCTTATTATGAGAAGATGTGAAAAGGTGCACATTGTGACAACAGACAAGATAACAGGACAGAGAGACAGATGAAGGCAGAGAGAAAAGATATTGGACAGCCTGAGAGAATGGCATGGGCGACAATCAACAACAGAGTTAGTAAATGACACACACAATAGAAGCGGATAGAGGTCCAAGATCACCAACCGACATGGCACCTGATAATGATGAAATATGAATTTATTTGTAGAATTGGATTTTCATAGCAAAGATTTTTGGTTCAATCCCTGTTTTCAGCATGATCCAGTCTACCCAGTTGTAAATGAGTACCTGACATACTGTTTGGTAGGGCAAAGAAAGGAACTGGTCACCCCATCTAAAAAAGGCTGAGATCTAGTGCAATAAAGCCTAATATTCATCATCAACAGCATTTTCTTTTGTGGGACCTTCTTTGTCTTTCATGTCTCTATTAAATCGTTACTTTATTTATTACTTTGTGCATTCCATCATGTGTAAGCTACATCTTTTTGTTTAAGAAATTCTGGAAAAGGTTCGCTATGTATCCAGTCCACCATTCAGACCATCTGTGGACATTCCTGTGAGATTGCTAGAAATGAAGGTACTTATGGAAAACTGCTGGGTGGAGAATCCAAAAGATAGACCCTCTGCCAAGACTGTCAAGAGTGCTATAAAGAATATAGCAGTGTAAGTTGATAAATACTTTAATATGTTTTTTATCTTTAGAGATTTTGGTAAGAATGAGTTATTTCAAAACATATTTGTAATAGTTACCTGATTTAAGATAAAGTGGTGACATGGCTCACAAGCCAAAAGTGCTGGGTTTGCTCCCCAATCACAGCACCGGCCATTACCAAAGAGAATATCTAATTTTATTTTTAAAATTTCCACAAGTTTCTTGTCAAAATAAACTCTTAGATTTTTATGATAGTTTCAAAAGGAATCAGGAATCAATGGAAAAAAAATACCTTAGTATAACTGAAGGTTACTCTCAATCATTGTGCAAGACATTCATCAGAAAGATCATGAATAAAGTAATAGAAGATGTTCAATATAGGACATCTAATTAATTTTTTTAAATAATGTTAAACATGAAGTCAGGGTACAGGAATTAGACATGGAAGAGAAAGAATATCATCATATAACAACAGTTATTGGCATACTATTTAATGTAGATAGTTATAGAATAACATAACAAAAAACTAGGATCTGTCAATCTTCTTCTTTTACAAAGCTATCTATTAATAAAATTCTATATTTGTTGATTTGAATAGGACAATTTTATTGATCAGAATCAATCAATCAATGTTGTTTAGTGTCTTTCTTCAATTGTTTTGTTGGTTATGAATTGTTCTCAGCCAATGTTCAACAGTTTTCTAAGACAGTTTTTCTTGAATTTTATTAGCCTTTTTTCCAATGCTTTTGTTATCTTCCAAAATTCACATCCATTCCCTTTCTGTGACCCAAATGTTCAGCCAAATTTTCTTGCTTGCTGTTAACTTAACTTAACTTAACGTTTTTTATACTGGTTTAGAAGACCCTGCAGAGTCTGTATACAACCAGTTACATTTCTTCTGTTCTTATTAGTTGTTTGGTTGCTTGAAGAGTTGATGTCTATTCCTAAAATTATTTATCTCGATCTCTTCTTTGCTAATTTGACTGCTGTGTTGTTGCCATATATATTTAAGAGATCCACTGTATACTTATTCTGATAGTATGAAAAGTAAATTTCGGACCAGAAGTCGGAAAGCTGTGTTTGTAATGAAAAGTTAATTTGCGGCACATGTCTTCAGAAGGAGCAGTCCGTTACTATTGCATTTTCCGATACCATGTCTGCCAATGGCCCCCTCCCAGACTGTATGGTCTGTGCCAACCCTAGCGTTAAAATCACCAAGGATGACCAATTTGTCAGATTTGGGGACTGCAGCGATGAGCGCCTCAAGGTCCTCATAAAACTTATCTTTTGTTTCCTGAGGATTTGTCATTGTGGGTGCGTATGCACTGATAAGTGTTGCATGGCGCCCTCCTATTAGAGGGAGACGCAGTGTAATCAGGCGGGCAATAATTCCTCTGGGCATGCTTGTGAGCTTTGCGACCATGTTGGTTTTGATGGCAAAGCCAACTCCAGCTTCATGGCGTTCTTCTTTGCTGCGGCCGCTCCAGAAGAAAGTATAAGCAGCGCCTTCTTCTGTGATTTGTCCTTCCTTTGCCAGTCGTGTCTCGCTCAGGGCAGCTATGCAGATGTTGTATCTAGCCAGTTCCCTGGCGATCGGGGCTGTCCGTCGTTCGGGTCTGTTCGCTTTGGCGTTGTCCAGTAGCTTGCGGACATTCCATGTTGCAAGCGTGATGGTAGTTTTCGTGATCGTTTTCTGCCTGTTCCGCAGCTGTAGTTTGAGGCCCCTGCCAGTTGCGAGTTGCTAGTCAGGGTGTGATCTGTAGGGTGATGTCGTGAGTTGCGCAATGTGTTTATAGTGAGGGAGTAACTAACTTCAGGATCCAGCCCAAAATACGCCCCCAGGGAAAAAAACCACAGAGGAGGCTAAATGTCTTTCAGCTGAAATACGAACCCACGAGAGGAGGCTTCCAGGAAGAGCTTGAGGGCAGAGTATCTGAGCTCCGTTTTGAAAAGAACGACATCGAAGAGAACTGGGCATCATTGAGAAACACACTCTACGATAAAGCTATTAAACACATTGGCCCACTCATGTGCAAGCATAAGGACTGGTATGACGAGAACGATCTAGAAATGCAGGGCCTTCTCGATGCAAAACATGAAGCGCACAGGGAATACCAGAGAGACACACCATCTCCGGCAGCAAAAGCTGCCTTCAATACTGCTCGCAAAGCTGTCCAGACCAGGCTTAGAGAGATGCAAGACTCCTGGCTCAGCAAAAGAGCTGACGAAATTGAGATATTCGCCGAGCGTCATGACACCAAACGGTTTTACGAGGCACAGAAAGCTCTCTACGGCCCACAGCCCTCTAGTAATACTCCAGTTCGCAGTGCAGATGGAGCACTGCTAACAGAAAAGGTTCAGATTCTAGACAGATGGGCAGACCACTTCTGCAAAATACTAAACCACCCATCGTCCATAAATGAGGAGGCCATCCGGCGAATGCCGCAGGTGGAACTGAACCTGGCGTTGGATGAAGTCATCACTGAGGAGGAAGTCGACAGGGCAATCAGTTCACTATCTATAGGAAAATCTCCAGGAGCGTGTGCATTACCAGCAGAGGTATATAAGACAGCTGGCCCATCCCTCACCAGAAGGATCACTGAACTATTCTATCACATGTGGGATGAAGGAAAAATTCCGCAGGAGCTAAAGGACGCCTCAATCGTTCACCTGTACAAAAGAAAAGTCAACCGTCAGGAATGCGACAATCATCGTGGAATATCACTACTCTCCATAGCAGGCAAGATCCAAGCGCGCTTACTGCTAAACAGGCTCAACAAACACCTTTAACAAAACCACCATCTCCCAGAAAGCCAATGTGGGTTCAGAGCCGGAAGAGAAACAGTGGACATGATTGTTGCCGCTCGCCAAGTACAAGAGAAGTGTCTGGAACAAAATCAGGCCTTGTACACCGCATTTATTGATTTGACAAAGGCATTTGATACAGTAAACAGAGGAGGGATGTAGATGATAATGTCCAAGTTTGGCTGCCCCAACAAGTTCATAACCATGGTGGAACAGCTACACGAAGGCATGTGTGCTCGTGTTCTGGACAGCGGTGCAATCGCTAAAACGTTTCTAGTATCTAACGGAGTAAAACAAGGATGTGTTCTCGCCTCGACCTTGTTCAGCATAATGTTCATGGCCACAATGACAGACGCCTTCAGATCACTGGAGCTTGGAATACCCATAAAGTACCGCACAGATGGCAAGTTACTCAATCCCAGAAGAATGAAGGCCAAAACCAAAGGGACTGGCGACATAATCAGGAAATATATTTGCTGACGACTGCTCTCTAATGAGCAACTCAGAACTGAACATGCAGGTTGGAATGGATTGGTTCTCTGCCGCATGCGACAATTTTGGCCTGACCATAAATGCCAAAAAAACAGAGGTCATGTACCAACCAGCACCAGGCATGCCGTACACAAAACCAGAGACAGTCAGCGGGCAGACGCTAAATGTCGTAGACAAATTCACATATCTGGGCAGCACGCTGTCGAGATCTGTCAGCTTAGACGATGAGGTGGCAAGCAGAATAGCAAAGGCCAGCACAGCCTTTGGTAGAATGCGCTCGATGGTCTGGACACGTCGTGGCATCAGCATCAAGACCAAACTCAAAGTCTTCCGTGCAACCATCATTCTAACCCTACTATACGCTTGCGAAAGCTGGACTGTATACTCTGGACAAGCAAGGAGGTTAAACCACTTCCACACAGGTTGCCTGAGGCGAATATTCCACATCCGATGGCAAGATCGTGTCACTGACATCGAGGTTCTCTCGAGGGTTAACATGCCCAGCATCCATGCACTGCTAGAAAAAGCACGACTAGGATGGGCCGGACACCTCGTCCGTATGTCAGACGAGCGGCTCCCAAAGAAGCTTCTCTACGGCAAGCTGAGAGAGGGATGGCGCGAGAGAGGGCGGGCAAAGAAATGATTTAAAGACGGTCTGAAGGACTCACTGAAAAGTTGCCAGATAGACATCGACACCTGGGAATGTCTTGGGCAAAACAGATCTGACTAGAGAAGCGCAGTCAAATCGGGTGTAGCTACCGGCGAAGACGACCGTGTTGTGAAAGCCCAGAGCAGACGCAAGACCCGGAAATCCCGAACAGCGGGAACACCATCACCTTCTACAAACCTCGCGTGCCCGTTATGTAGCAGATGTTTTCGTGCCCGCATTTGCCTGTTCAGCCACATGCGCACCCACACCCAACAGGGAAATATGTGACAAGGATGATGTCGGCGGTCCTCATCGACAACGATGGACAGCTATTATGAAAAGTCAAAAGATGGTCAGCATCATGGGTTATAAATATTTGAAATGTCAAACTGATAAGGTGGATTAGATTTGTAACGTTCATTATTATAATGGCAGATCACTTGGAGAAACTGGCAACCTCCTAGATAATCTCATGAGAAGAATGGAACTATATGCTAACAACTTAGAGAAATTAGTTGAGGACAAGACTGTTGAGCTCAGGGAAGAAAAGAAGAAATCTGAAGAACTCCTGTACCAAATATTGCCAAGGTCAGTCGATAACTGAATATGTGTGTGAATGATGATTGCTTGATGAGTAAAGAGCAATTCAAAGTGCATACATACAAGAATTTGGAGTAAGGACGCATTCTATGAGAAACTATTAAATGATTTTGCTAGTTAAAGTTGATATCATCCTGGAAAATTTTGTTTGATTTATTAAAATTCTTTTCATCTTTAGTTTTTTTTATCGATACATTGTATTCTTACCAGAAATGTAGTTATAATAATAATGATATTTATAATAATACAAACTTGTAGTAAACTCATAGCATTACTGCCGTAGGGGTGTGAGGTGTTAGTGATCTCACATTTAAAAAGCTCGGCTATATGAGGGCGGTAGCCATCTCCTCTCCCTCACCGCTTTTACTTCCCGGACTGAACCGGTACCCATTTAAGGCTGGGTCGACCCGGGTGCCATTGCGGTCTGAAAAAACATTACCACCTTAACTGGGGAATGAACCCAGGACCACTCAAATGTGAAGCCAGCGCGCTAACCACTGCGCTAGGCGGCAGTAATTTCACAAACATGTAATACGATTATTATTAAGATAATAATGGGTGAAAGCAAGGTTGGTAATGATGATTATAGTTGCAATGATTATGAAATGTGTGTAATGGTGGTTAATGGCACAAATGTTGGCTAAATATATTGATTATGGTGGTAAATAACATAATGGTTATTGTGATGAATGCTAAGGAATACAGTAGACAGCTAGGAAATTAAATAAGTTACTGATTTTGAAGTACTCAACATGGTAAATCCTTTGAGCTACAGAGATGGGCTCGACTTGTTGTTTATATGGTCCAATCGCCTCCCCTCTATGCAGCTACTGTATGGTGAGCCAGAACAGGCATTGACTCAAGGGGGTGGGGAAGGTTGAGAGGGAGGTTTTTTTTTGTATGAGACTCTAGGTCTCTTCTTCATGTGTTCTGTAGACTTCCTTTGTTTTTCTTTCCATGTGGGTTTCATGACTGAGATTGTCTGGGGATACTGTCATGGGGCTTATCGAGCACCAAATTCTTCCCAAGATTTCTTTCTCAACCTATCTTTGTTATGTTTTCTCCAATAGCATTTCATTTGTATCCTGTCAAACAATCATAAGCCCATAACTCTTCTCAAGGATTTAAGGACAAAGCCTTGCAATCTCTTAATATCGAGTTTAGTCATTCGAAATGTTTCTGCTCCATATAAAAGGACTGTCTTCACATTGGAATTGAAAATCCAGATTTTGATGCATTTTTATCATTTTAGATTTCCATATTTTTTTCAACATGACAACGGTCATTATTGCTTTTTGTATCCTGGTTTTTACATCCTCATCTGCACCCCCTGTCTTATTTATGGTGCTTCCTAGGTATGTGAAGCTCTCTGCATCCTACAATGATGTTCCTTTCATGAGTAATATAGTCATAGTATCTTTGATTTTTACTTTAGGCCTGTGGCAGACAAACTGAAGGCAGGTTTGAAAGTGGAGCCTGAATCTTATGACAGCGTAACCATATATTTTAGTGATATAGTTGGCTTCACAACTATTTCTGCACAGTCTTCATCGATGCAGGTAAAGTCTGTCTATTTGTATAGTCTGTCTCAATCACAATTAATGGTAACTTAACCTGTCGCTCGGGAAGGAAGACTAACGTCTGGACAGGCAAAATATACTGATCAGACATGTTAGTCAATGTCAGGTAAAACATACTGGCCAAGGCCCTCACCTCGGCTTTCTAGTAGCCCTGCCTGGAAATGGGCTGTTTTTGCGGCAGCCTGGCTAACGAGGTAAGGGATCGACGTGATCCCAATAGTAGTGAGTGACACGCAGATGAAACTAAGCATAGCACAACCGCCTGGATGACCGCGGTTCACCTTCATCAGCCATCTTTGGATGTGAAGAAAGCTACTGCAACCCGCCACTTAACGTCCTTTTCAGGACGTACAAAAGAGTAACCTACTCAATGTGGTCATTCACAAACAACAACAACCTGTCGCTCCATTTGTTGAAGCATATATCTCCTTTCCAAAACTGCATTTGACTCCCATAACCATCTTTTTGGATATCTTGATTCTAGTCATTTGCAGTGCAGTTTTATAGCAATGGTTTTAACATGCTGAGGTTGCCAACCCCATGCACAACAAAGGAAAGCAAATAGCTTTGCTTACTTTGTTGAGCTCATTTAGGCATTGCTCAACTGCTCTGACTGCTGGGACCAAAATTTACTATGTCATCTGTAAACCTTAGAGGAATGAGCATTTCCCAGTCTATATTGATGTGTGATGTTGAAATATCAATGCAGAATTAATATTTCAAAGCATACTCCAGCTGCCTATTTTTTGCACATCTGTAGGTGGTCGACCTCCTCAATGACCTGTATTCCTGTTTTGATGCCACAATAGAGGAGTATGATGTTTATAAGGTAACATTGACATAGCAATAAGTATACTCATAACCTTATATTTGAGTCACTCCTTTCATTGTCCATAGTGCTACCATTATCTTTCTTGATTTGTATCTGCGATGTTCATTGGCTTCTTGTTATGCTCCATTACATTTCAGTTAACTATTTTGCACTTGTTTTATGTTCTAATTAATAATTATGTTGTTGTATCTAATTGTTTTAGGTTTTGTCTCTAAAGAAACATGTGCTGTTCGACTGTAAAGAGTATTTTAATCCATCTTTAAAAACTATCTTGACACTTGACAAATACCCACCACCATGACACATTTATTTATAGAAATTAGCGGCATCAATATTCTCCAGCTGGAATGGTATTTAAACTTCTAACAATATCAACAAATTTGATAAGAACACTTGACACACAAAGCGTTGAGAGACATAATTGCCTAATCTACCTAGTGTTCAATCAAGAAACATATGAATATGCCTGGTCCAATCCTATATATAGATGAGTTGTTGTCGTTTCAAATGCCCACAATGAGTAGGTCTACTCTTTTATGCACCATGAAAAGGACGTTTAGTAATGAGTTGCAGTAGTTTTCCTCACATCCTGAGTGTGCTGATGAAGATGGACCGGGTCCTCCAGGCGGTTGAGCTATGCTTGGCTTCATCTGTGTGTCCCTCACTACTACACGGATTATGTCAATCCTTCCACTTGTTAGCCAGGCTGCCATGAAAACAGCCTGTTTCCAGGGAGGGCTGCAAGGAAGCCGAGGTGAGGGTCTTGTCCAGTATATTTCTCCTGACTGACTAAAATTTCTGATCAGTATGTTGTGCCTGACCAGACGTTAGTCTTCCTTTCCCGACATAGAGAGTAAATTATAGAGGTTCTAAATGATTTGGAAAGTCTGAAACAACACATAGAATAGTCATACTATCCTATCAAATTAATAGGTTGCTAAAACATAAATAGCCAAGAAGTACAGTGAGGCTCTTTACTTGAAAATATGGATGGATAAAGTAATCACAAGAAGGAGATATAAATGATAAATGTAGTTTCATATGTTGTTGTTCAAAGCTTCTCGTGCTGAGTTCAGTTAACTCCTGGCTACATTTCTTTGGTAGTGGGCTACAGTGGCTCTTCTTACATCTCAACGCATACTTGAAAAGGTGGACTTTGGCAGTCCTGGATGTAGTGTAATGTGAGACTCCTCGCTAAGGTTACCACTATGCCCTATCTCATTGAACAGACTGCTGTAACACACCCTCTTTCCAGAAGCCCTACAAGGAAGTGAGGTGGGGTCCTGAATAGTATGTTTCACCTGACCCTAATTAGTCTTTCCTCCCATGGAAATCAATGGATTTTACTTAGTCCCAGCATGGCAGTGTAGAGTTCATTATTTTTTTTCTTAACTCTTAGAGTTTCTACAAGATAAGGTAGCTGGCACCATACCTAACTCTTTCTATTCATCTCTTACAACATGTTTGGCAGTTTACATTGTAGCCATTCATTGCTCCCCTTTCACGCCCTGGCAACACACAAGTAACACATGCAAATCGTGCATGGGAGATATAAATGAATTGATGTGGATTCATTGTAAATGTCAAGTGATGAGATTTAAAAGATACTCATGTTGACTGAAGGGCGAAACGTTGTTAAATAGAATAGGACCACTATAGCCTGTTGAACATGTCATTGAATATATTTGAGGAAATGTTGGGCATGGCACTTAAAACCACAACATATAATAGAAATTGCTACAGGAACAACCATTATCAAGACCATATGAATTGCTATTGCACAGACACCGTGCATAG
This sequence comes from Ariolimax columbianus, assembly GCA_036924085.1. Lineage (NCBI taxonomy): Eukaryota > Metazoa > Mollusca > Gastropoda > Stylommatophora > Arionidae > Ariolimax > Ariolimax columbianus. The sequence goes on along the minus strand of JAVGWX010000004.1, from coordinate 18,819,704 downwards.
TATTCAACAACAGTGGCAGCCCATGCTGCACAAGAAGGCAAGTAGAAACAAGCAAATATCAATGTCAAATAGAGTAAGAGATATAACAAAATCACATTTTCATCTGCATGGCCTATGGGTGAACTTGCTCAGTCTTCACACTGTGTCCAGTTTAGCAGACACTGGGTTTTTTTCTCAGGCGATTGTTATTCCATGTACGGAAATTAATGGCAGCCTAATGTACTGCACATCTGCCAAAAAACTTATAACAGCCAAATAGGTGTTAGTTGTAAGAAGCGACGTTCTGTAAAGGACATGCTACTAACACATGCAAAGAACATTACATGGCATTAATCTGAATGGTGATAGCCATAGTGCTGTTGGATCCTTATAAAAAATATAACATATATATTTTTGTTTCTTAATTTAATATATTTTTGTTTATTCCTGTTCGGTATATTTCTATTTCTCATAAATGATTATGCATTATCAAAATTGTCATTACCTTGCCATTCCTATAGTGTCCCATCATTCTTGAGTTTTGACACATTCAATTGTCTTTTTACCTGCCGTCCTCAGGTAGAGACAATAGGTGATGCCTACATGGTTGTTTCCGGGCTTCCACAGCGTAATGGAAGCTTGCATGCAGTCCACATTGCTCGGATGTCCCTTCAACTTTTGCAGGCAATCTCTAAGTTCAAGATTAGACACATGCCAGAAGAACGAATGAGGTTGCGTATTGGTTTACATTCAGGTAATAATGGACTTATTCAGTGGTTAACGTATGTGGTAGTCAATTGCAAACACTGCTGTCGGACATGAAGTGTGAGACACATTGTGCTAGGTCTCCATTTGCTGTAAGGTAGAATTGCATCTCTCTTTAAAAAATGAAATATTGAGAAAAGCCAGAATTTCAGATCACATTAATTTATTTGTTACTGGATAGAGAAACGCATTTAATGCTGAAAGATGAGACTGTGATAGCAACATGAAAGTCAACAACATCTGTGTCATTGCTTTATCAACATCAGCAGCTCCATGACTTTTATAAACAATATTATTCATCAATTTGCTGTGGATATTACCACTATCACAAATACTTTAAAAAAATCAAACACATTTTTGCCATTCCGCAGTTCAGCATAATCACAGTGTCACTCTATTGAAAGGTCGGCTAGCTGGAGATCACATGGGGAGAATCACATTTACTGGAATTAAGATCTCTATCAGATTGAACAGTCAATGTGGTTGACATTTTCTCCTGTATCAGATCTTGTAACAAGCTTTGCATGTGTGATTGTCAGCCCACAAGAAGAAAATTGCTGCCGGAAATTTAGGCTTCATCTAATTTAGAAGTGATGGTATCCTTGAGCAAGAATGTTATCTCACAGATAATTAAATAAAGCTTACAGTAAATTGGGTTGAGCATGGATGCAAAAATCTTATAATAAATCTTGTTTGTGGGAGCTATTGCTATAGCAGATACTGTGCAACTTGATCCACTTAACCTCCTGCTGATATTAGTTAGGTAATTTACAAGGTTGACAATCTGCAATTGGGCACTGTGGCTAGATCATCATCATCATCATGTGTCATGTCTGGTGGCATAGACAATCAAATTACTGCATTTGGGGATGGCGTGTGCCAGTGATTAAGTTACACGGCTCACAACAAAGAGATTTGTTCTCTCATCCACCTTGTCATGTCTTTTAGGATCTTTCTTTTCTATCTTCTTCTGCCTCTCATACACTTGATATTTTCTACTGTATTCAAATTTTCCTGTCACTTCTTGCTGAGTATCTTTGAATTTTGTGTGTCTTTATTTTAGCAGTGATCTTTAAATATTGTTTTCTTGTAATGTTTCTTTGTTGGATTTCTTTGCTGCTTATGGTTTTCGTAGCATTCTTTTCAAAGCCACATTTTTCTATTGATGCAATGGTATCTCATTTTGTTTGTTCATTGTCTGAGATTCACAGCAATAGAATAGTTTTGTTTCTACCTCACAAAGTACAACTCTTTCACACTCCAGTTGCTAGGGACCTATTTGTCAATATCTTTATATTTTTATTTGTTCTGAAAGCTTGCTTTTGTTAGTAGAATTATGCTATACAAGTTAAATGTAGCATTTTGGACATTTGTAGAGATAGACGAAACTGCTAATGTTTTATGACATTTTCTAAAATTATTTCTTGTAATGGTTTTTATAGAAGTAGTAGAAAGTTATTATTTTTAGAGTAATGATATTATTTGATATTATTTCTTGTGATTTATAGTCTCTAAAGGAAAGGGAGCTGGACCGTTGTCTAACTTCCATTAAGTGACATCTTACAACATGCCTGACAGGTTATAGTCTTATTAATGTTTGCTCCGATTTGAGCCTAGGTATTACATGGGCAAGCTTGATTCATATCCTATGTCAAACGGGAGCCGGAAAAAGAGGATATGTATGTGAAGGCACAGTGGAGAAATACTAAAGCCTTACTATACAAATTTGAAATAGGAGACACCTTTTGTGAAAACACGTGGAAAAATGGCAGAAGCATTTGTGAATAATTGCACAAGAAAATCATAAACAACAACACTGAATGACACCTTTGGCATGAGCATAACACAATTCAGATAAGACAATGTACCAAATAAGACTTTAACAAATGTTTAAATTAAGCAAACCTTTCGCTGTGCATCAGCTCACTACTATAGAAATACATTTTCTTGAGGATCAAAGAAGAAACTGGCCCTCTCTCCCTCTTGTAAACAAAGATCATTGTGCCCCATATAGAACAGTATTATAAGATATGATAATATCTTTCAAACATATTGTATTATTAATAATTACTGTTCCATTCCTTGCGTCGTTAAGCGTTGTGGGGAGTTTAAGTTGTCTTTCTTGTGTTAAGTGTGTTGCTTCTGTTGAGGATTTCTATTATGTTGTCTGCAACATGAACATCTCATTCCATGTAGCCAGATCTCTTTCTGTTGTAAGCATGCAGTGGCAGTCGATCAGGTTGTATTCTCATGAAATAACTAAACAATCATATTTTGTGCTCTCAAAAACATTCAAGCACAACGAATAGTTTTTGCCAAACTTCCAATGAAATCACTTTTCATTTTGTCTATCGTGGTGACAATAGTAATTTTCCTTAGACTTTTCATTTCACAAGTTGCAATTTTTCTCTTCTGTGTCTTGGATAAGGATCGAGCACTGATAGGTCAGAGTTGGTATCAATATCATGTTTATCAGTTGTTGCTAAGTTGATGGTTGTGTCTTTAAGCAGAGATAACAGTTGATAAGTTACAACAGAGGCTTTCTGACATCAAGTTTTCTGACATCTCTATCAAGATTTCAATCTTTTGTAAAGTTACTTTCCAGGTATTTCAACTTTTAGATCTTCTTAAGTTTGATCTTAACTTAACTTAACGTCTTTGTATTGGTTTAGAAGACTCTACAGAGTCTGTATACAACCAGTTTCTTAGAGGGTAGATTTTACAGATGAGCGAGTCCATCTTAATAGACAAATAACTTGGGTATATTTTTAATTTTAAGAGATCCGGGGAATTTTTACCAGGAGATCCACGTGAAAAAAAAAATCTTGGTCTCCCCCGTGATTCGAACACGTGACCTCCGACACCCGAGGTCGGACACCTTACCTTGAGATTACAGTGTCCCCTTTTGTTTACATGAAACTGAAGTAAACTGCTAATCTTAATAGTTTCTGCCTTTGATGTGCTAATCTTCATATTATATATATATATATCAGAGACTACACTATGACCATTCATTTGATCTTGAAGTTTATCTTTGCCCTCATTAATCAGGCTTTGGTTGTCTGCAATGACTAGATCATGTAGTGATCTGTGTTCTTCATTTCTTATGTTGAATTCCACTTTTGGTTGTGCAATTTTGATGGCTTCTGTTATTATTCTATCCATGTAATATAAATATTTGTCAAAGCACACATCCCCGTCAAACTTCTGCAGTTATTTCAAAAGCATGTGTGATTCCACCAATTGTTCTTAACAAATTTATATTTATGTAGTTCAATACTCTCACATTATCTAATAGTTGTTCTTGTATTCTATAATCTTCTAATATTATCCAGAGCGTATTCCTATAAACTTTATCAAAAGCTGTCTCCTGATCTATAAATGATATGTTTAAATACTCATCATATTGTATTGTTCTTTCACTAAATTGTTTTAATGTGAAAAAGGCAACAGTACATCCCAATTCCTTTAAAATTAAAATAAGGCGAGGCTGCAGCGGTTCTGTGGATGTGTATAATGGGAAAAAAACATTTAAAAAAACTTGTAAAGTTGATTAAGGTTGAGTTTAATCAAAATTTGAAAATTGGTATGGTTAAATACTACACCGAGACGAGAACACAAATAAAACCTACGTTACGACCAATAGGCCTTCATCAGGAACAACAATACTGAACTTTTTTTTTTTTTTTTTTTTTGCGTTCGCCTTATTTATCTATTCCCCAAGGCGTGTGTGCGTTATACTGTGGTTTTTATTTTGCGCCTGTCGACCCAGTGCATCCGACTTCAGCATGCATTTTATGTAAGGGTCTGCTTCCTCCTGCATTTTCTAAGGGTTTGCTTCCCCGGGGTAACGGCCGGTGCTGTGATAGGGATCAAACCCAGCACCTTCCGGTTGTGAGCCGTACCACTTAACCACTAGGCCACGCCGTCCCCCAATACTGAACTAACAAATCAACATATAAGAAAAAATAGTCAACTCATCTGTTTCTGATAGTGGACTCAGTCTGTCTAACAGATCGGTTGGGCCAGATGCTTGATTGAAACTGAATCAGAGGTGTCAAACACAAAGTGGCCAGGAGTGACCAGCAATCTAGGGGAATGTGCCGGATAAGCCACTGGTGGCCAAATAGTGGTCGAGATGGAAAAACAAAGAGAAGGCAATATAGGCCGGGAGGGCGTGAGATTGATATGGGGGGGGGGGAGGAGGAGAACTGATAGAAGAATGGGGGGGGGGCAAAGGAAGACAAATAGATGGGGGCCAATGTGAGGGTTTAAGAAAAAGTATGGAAGATATTAATGCCATGTGGTTGGAGATAGCCCATACTAGAGATAAGTCTATTCTCAAGGCGAATCGATGACGATCGTCAGAGAAGCACGAAACTAGACCAGTGACACTAACGTCAGCCGTACCCCGGTGCTCAGGACCATTGAAGTGGCTGGCAATTGGGGAACCAGTGCAGTTGCGGATGTCGTTGAGGTGTTGGCGGAAACGCTCCCACAGTTCCATACCAGTTTCCCCAATGTATGCCATACCCATTTCATTACAATATCCAAATTGCGCTTTGCTCAGCTGAGGTTCAGCAATATGACTTAATCTTTGTTCAAGTATTTTCACATAAATATATTTCTTGTTTGACTTAGCAATGATATACTATATTAGTTATTTTTACTGTCATTTTTCTTCCACATTGGTACTATTGTAGCTTTTTGCAGACTGCTTGATACTTTACTGCTTTTCATGCTCTCTTAAAGATTCTCTCTAGCCACTTCAGTCCTGTTGTCCAACAAGCTTGAATTGCTTTAGTTGTTATACTGATCATACCTGGTGAATTGTTTCTAGTGTTGTTCTTAATTGCTCATTTTGTTTCTTCAATAGATATGTCAAATTCCAGATCATCCTTGTTTCTTAGGATAAATAATGATTGTCCCTTACTGCCTGTTGGTTGAAAAAATTCTTGGAAGTACCCTTTCCATTGTTGATTTAGATGTTCAGTATATATATGAGGAACCCTTTTTTTTAATTAATAGTTGAAGTAGGATTAAAGCTGTCATAGCTTAATCTCATTGCTTCAATATGTTTGTAAAAATCTATTGGGCGATTATTGTAGATGGCTAATAGCAGTTCTCTTTATTTCTTCCATTATTCTTCTTTTTCACTTTTGATTTTATGTTTTGTATTTCACCTTGCTAAATGAAAAGAAATGTAACCTCTCTGTGTCTTGGACAGTAACATATATTTATTAGCTACATAGACGAAATGTGTCAATTTGGAATAGACTAAAGATTATTAATCTTGATGTACTAACTTAGTCGCTCCTCATCTGCTAAGGAGTGTAGAGTTATTACTTTCTTTTCCTTTTGGCTTATAATTTCTACAGGATTGCCTAGACAGTACCATGAAGAATTCGTGGTGACTTAATACAGGTTTATAAGATGATCAGAGGAATGGATAAATTAGACTATAACAAGTTTTTTTAAATGCAGCCACCGACAATAACACGAGGGCATAGCTACAAGCTGACTAAAGAGAGGTCCAGATTAGATATTAGGAAATATTCTTTTAGTCAGAGAGTGGTGTCTGCTTGGAATGCATTGCCAGGGAAGGTAGTGGAGGCAGGGACAGTTAATGCATTTAAGAATAAACTGGATGCGCATAGCTTTTAGAGCAAGGTGATGTAAATGTAACTGGTTGTATACGGACTCTGCAGGGTCTTCTAAACCAGTATAAAGACGTTAAGTTAAGTTAAGTTATGTGCAATCCTCCATTGCTGGCTTTTTACAACATGCCTCAAACTTTTCCCGTTAAAATCTACATGTCAATCAACATTACTTACTAGGTACGCACAGTATGATGTCAGATAAAGTTAGCTACAGTAAACCATCCGGGATGAATATACAATTATTGTATTTTCATCCCAAAATATATGTTGTATAGCATTAGGGTTGTCTTTTCTTCTTCTTCTTCTTCTTCTTACGCTGTCAGACGTCAACCTGTATTTTTTCGAAAAAAGCAGCGGTTATCCTGAGGATGTCGACACTGCCGTAGAGCTTGTCTAGTGTTGGCCACATCTGCTCTCTCTGATCCTCGTATGTCGGGCAGTTTTGCAGCAAATGTTCAGCGGTCATCTTCTCTGTACCACATGTGCATTCGTCAGTGCCACCTATCTTCAATTTGTTGAATAGGTGGTACCTCAATCTATTGTGGGCAGTGCAAAGTCTCAAGACCACGACCTGCTCTCTTCTGTTCAACTGGTAATAGTCATTGTTTTTTGTGTAGCCAGTATGTTCGGTTTCCCATTTGGTCATGTATCTAGCTCTAATAAGCCGATTTGACTCTTCGTATGTCACACTGGTATCTGGTTGTGGTAATCTTGCACCTTCTTTTGCCAGTCTGTCTGCCTCCTCGTTGCCTTGGATGTTGCAGTGGGATGGAACCCACTGTACCACTACCCTTTTTGGTGCGGACTGCTGGCATAGTTGACAGAGTACTGCTCTTAAATCATTAAGTTCAGTATTTTTGCTGGCTTTTTAGTGCTGTGACTACGGTCAGGGCATCTGTAAGCAGGACTATATGGCTTTCATTCCTTTTACCTGTCACCATTTCTTCCACTGCCGCCCTCAGTGCCTCTGCCTCCGCTCTGAAATTGCTTATGTATTTTCCAGTTGCCAATGACTGTTATTTTCCTGCCATTTGGTAGGCTCAGGAATGCCCCTGCCCCTCCGTTCTGTGTTGTGTTTGTTACAGAGCCGTCAGTGTATGCATGGGTCCATTCCATGCTTGGGTAGTTTTTCGTTATGTACCTCAGGGTTGTATCTCTTCTTTCTTTTTCAGTCTGGCAGTTTTTGTTTCCAATACCTGGTATATTTTCTACCACCTCTGGAAATATATGCTGCCTCCAGGTAGGTTTTCGTACAGTAGGGATGGGCTTTGGTGTTGTTAGTGTGTTCATAGGGTCTTCGTGCATCTTTGCTTTGGCTATCTCTGCAAAGTTTCTCCGCTTTAGTTTCCCATTTCCAAAATTGTTTAGTCTCTGGTGCATTGGATTGTCAGTCAGTCTTCTTAGTTTCTCTGCTTGCTGCTGGGCTGTGCAGTCTCTTCTGTCGGTCATGGATTGCAGTTCTGTAATCCTTTCAAGTTCTACAATTGACGTTGACTTCATGCCTTCTGTTATAACTCTCATGGCTTGGTTTTGGAGTTTGCTAATTTTATCGAAGTTCGCCTTTGCTGCAGTTGTCCATGCCGCAATGCCATACTCAAGGACTGGTCTCACTCTTCCAGTGTACAGTTTCTTTAGTATACTGGTTGTCTTTACAATTCATGTATTGTCATCCAAAACTAAATATAGTATCACATAAGGGATACCCTTCTAATTCTTGCATTGCCATCCAAAATTATCTGCAGTATAGCATCAAGTATACCTTTACAATTACTGTATTGTTATCCATAATTATCTACAGTATAACGTCTGGGATGAGTTTAGGACTCACATGTTAACAGCCATAATTCGTTTATCGATCCTTGAATTATATGTAGAGAAATGAGCAACTATTGTTGTGCTATTTTAATTAACATGGCACCACTTTTGGTAATCATACATTTCCAGAATTAGTGCATTCTTTCTGTCTGCATCAGGTCCAGTGTGTGCTGGAGTGGTTGGACTTAAGATGCCTCGCTACTGCTTGTTTGGAGATACAGTCAATACAGCATCAAGAATGGAGTCGCATGGAGAAGGTCAATATATTCACGTTGGGGGTGATGGTTGTTGTTGCAATGGTAGGGGTTTGTAGTAACATTAGTTGTGAATGTGGAAGTAAACTGGAAATCAACCAGAACCACAACATTGATAAGAAGATTTCATGCTTGAAAGTGGCGGGTTGGCTCAGCTTCAACCGTATTAAACCAATCCTGAAGCAGATGACGGACATCAAGGCCAGGGTTCACACCTTCAATAGTATGGTTATCCCAACAATGGTATATGGGTATGAGGTTTGGAGTCTACGCAAATCAGACAGATACAGAGAAGCTCTGTATTAACAAACTAGCAATGAAGTAAAGGGTATTAAATATCTCCTAAGAGACTGCATCCGTAATACTGACAACCGGAACCAAACTGAGTTCTGAGATGTCGTCGACTCTGCGTAAATGTAAAACTACAGATAGGCTGGCCATGTGGTCTGCATGACGGACAATAGACGAACGAGGAGGGTGTCTTTCTGGTGGCCATGCAACTACAATCACACGCGCGGTCGCCTGCCAACGAGACATAGAGAGATGATCTGCACCACGCCTTTGGACCATCATGGTACTCTAGGACAAAGGAAAGACACAGATTCAAGCAGCTTTTAGCTACCTGGCATCAGACAGCCTTGCTTGATTGAATACCTGGATTCGAGTAAGTAAGTGGTAGTAGCAGGTATGTTTTTTAAAAACAATATCCAAATTTGAAATACTAAATTGTGGTGGAATCAGCATACAATTTTTTCTAATTCTTTGGAAACAGCATTTAGTTATTTGCTAATTCTTTGGAAAGAGCATTTAGTTATTTGCTAATTCTTTGGAAACAGCATTTAGTTATTTGCTAATTCTTTGGAAACAGCATTTAGTTATTTGCTAATTCTTTGGAAACAGCATTTAGTTATTTGCTAATTCTTTGGAAACAGCATACAATTTATGCTAATTCTTTGGAAACAGCATTTAGTTATTTGCTAATTCTTCAAGAACAGCAAATATTTTTTCTAATTTTTATTTAGGATGTTAATTTTGATTAAATTTTGGTTCACTACTCTTATTACAGCTATGATGATTCATATGAGCTCATCTATCAGGAACATTCTTCATCATTTTGGCACATTTGATATAACATCAAGAGGAAAAATTTACATTAAGGTTAGAGGTCTCCTTATACTATACTCTCTTTGCCCTGATAACTATTGCCGATAAGTGACAAAGTAGTTTCATTAGCTAGCCTGGGTTGTCTGCAAGAATTTCAGCCTACAGATCTTTTATTTTATACACCAGACTACTGCAGGTATAGGCAACGCCATGGTAGTACTTTTAATGCAGTCAGAAATGTTAGTTCTAGTAGTTATGGTAACAATATTGATGTTGTTGTTGTTGCAAATGCCACTTTTACTTGAGTTAATAACTTTTAATGACTTTCTTTGGTGGTGGGTTACAGTGGATCTCCTCACATCCTGTTAATGAGAAGGTGCACCAGAGTCCTCTTGGCTGTAGTGCAATGCAAGGTTCCTCAGTAAATTCACTGCTATGGGGATCAGATTACCACTATGGGGATCATAATAAAGGTGTAACACTTATTTCCCGGTAAAGGATTAATAATACAACCTGTCTGAAACTCTAAACATCACTTATTGCAAAATAATTAGATGTGGTGATGGTAGTAGCTATTATAGCAGCACAGCAAAATCAATGTATTAGTAGTTGTGGCTACATAAGAGTTGTAGTCATAATATGAAAATATAAATCAAATAAGTGGGTAGGGCAGCGTGAGCTAGTGGTTAAGTGACACTGCTCATAACCCAAAGCCGCTGGATTCGATCCCCATCACAGCACCGGCCGTTACCCCGGGAAAGCAAACCCTTACATAAAATGCATGCTGAAGTCGGATACACTGGGCCGACAGGCGCAAAATAAAATCACAGTGCAGCGCACACCGCCTTGGAGATTTGAGAAATGTGTACGGAGATGGATACCAGCTTCAATACACTGGAAACGATGATGGCAACGTTGAAATATCACAAAGTTTTTTCCAGGTGGGTCCCACGGATACTCACACAGGAACAGAAAGAATATTGCATGTAAGTTTGTCATGACCTCGATCTCTTGAACCATTACGAGGATGAATGTGACAGTTTCCTGGATTGCATCATCACTGGGGATGAGATGTGGTGGTACCACTACAATCCTAAGTCAAAACGGCAGTCCATAGAGTGGTAACTTGTGAGATACCTATCAAGGAAAAAGTTCAAGGCGAAGCACTCAGCGGGTCAAGTGATGTGTACTGGCTTTGGGATAGGAAAGGGGTAATCCTTCTAGGGGGGGGGGGGGGGGGGGGGGGAAGACTACTGTCTGGTCAGGCAAAAAATACTGATCAGGCATGTTAGTCAGGGTCAGCCAAGATCCTCACCTCGGCTTCCTTGTAGCCTTCCCTGGAAACAGGCTGTTTTCATGGCAGCCTTTGCTTACGAGGTGAGGGATTGATGTGATCCCCATAGTAGTGAGTAACATACAGATGAAACCAAGCATAGCATAACCATCTGAAGTGCCCGGGTCTACCTTCATCAGCACGCTCGGGATGTGAGGAAAGCTACAGCAACTCGCCACTTAACGTCCTTTTCAGGGAGACAAAATAGTAACCTACTCATTGTGGGCATTTGTAAACATAATCCTTCTTGATTTCCTAGAACCTAGACAAACCATCAACTCTGACAGTTACATTGTGACACTGACTAAGCTGAAGGCTTGAATTTCTAGAGTCAGGTCAGAGACAAATATAACTATTAACTATACAAAATATAATTTTATGTCTTTTGCATCACAATAAATGCTATACCCCATACCAACCTGAAGACTTAAGCAAATTGTCAGTCTTTGCTGGACTGTCCTATCACACCCACCATATAGTCTGGATATGGTGTCTTCTGACTTCCATCTGTTTGAACTAATGAAAGATGGACAGAGTGGGCAACATTTTCCTAGCAACGACGCTGTCATTGTAGCTGTGAAACAGTGGGTCACCTCCGCTAAGGCTGATTTTTATGAGCACGGCATGAATGCTCTTGTTTATTATTGGAGAAAATGTGTAGCCAAGGGTGGTGACTATGTTGAAAAATATTTTGTTGAAGGCAAGATATTGCTCTATCAAATTGTGTTATTGTTATGTTATGGTTGTGATGGAATACAATAGGAATCATTACTTTCAGAGCACCCCTTGAGGGGATGGCGTGGCCTAGTGGTTAAGTGGCACGGCTCACAATCCGAAGGTGCTGGGTTCCATCCCCACCACAGCACCGGCCGTTACCCCGGGGAAGCAAACCCTTAGAAAATGCAGGAGGAAGCAGACCCTTACATAAAATGCATGCTGAAGTCGGATGCACTGGGCCGACAGGCGCAAAATAAAAACCACAGTGCAACACACACCGCCTTTGGGATTAGAGAAATAAGGTGAACGCAAAAAAAAAAAAGACCACCCCTTGTAAATGAGGCAGATGGGGAAGAAAACTAATATGAAACTAATCTTAGCGAAAACATATCTGGGGTGATCTGTTGAAACAAAACATGTGATTGAATTGCTAGAACGAAGAATTATAATAAATGTGATAATAAAGTACTGATAATAATATTATTAGCGGTTGTGGCAGTGACTGATGTCACAGATTAAGGATAATTGTGACAAGATGAATAACTACATTTCAGGCCTCATATTTAGTGAGTTAATAAAATTGTATTTAATATTTAAATTTTGCAGGGCAAAGGTGAGATGAACACGTACTGGCTAAAAGGAGAAAACACTACAGATACCAAAGCTTAAAATCTGTCAGTAAAATGGAACATTTTGAAAACATTTGCTTGAATTTACCAAATCATTCTTAGTGGAAGTGAATGATTTTCCATTGAACAGTAGGAATTGCTGAAAAATGAACCCAAGATTCATAAAGGACAAGTAGAGGCTACTCCAGTATACCACACATTTCTATATTTTTTAATCCATCATGATTGAAAGTTTAAGGAGTCTTCTTATGATTCTTGACAACTTTTGCCATTCGTCTTCTGAGATATGTGGCACTAGAGGACAAATCAGGAGGATAACATGGATTTAAAAGGCACTATCTTCTCATATTTATACTGTTACATCAGTCATTTTCTGTTAGTGACATGACTGACAGCAGGACTTCCTTCTGACATGTCTTAACTGGGACATCAGTTATTTCCTCTGTTTGTGACATGATTGACAGTAAGACTATGCTCTCATATTTTTATAATGTTACATCACTGGTTTCCTTTGTGAATGAGGAAACTGGTTCTCCCTTCATATCTGCCCAAAAACTGTTGGCACATAACTGGCCACATTCAGCAGATGTGACAAAATGTCAAACATACAATCCTTCAGTTTTCTTATAAACAAATGTCAATCATTCAATCTTTGGGTGTTCTTATAAGAAATTGTCAATCTTTATATCCTTTAATATTCTTATAAAGAAATGTCAATCATACAATAATTGAGTGCTGTTATAATTAAATGACAAAAACAATCAATCCACCAATGTGTTTATAAAGACATGTCAATCAATCAAACCATTAATATTCTTATATACAAATGTCATTCATACTGTCGTTAATGTTCTTAACGTTAGCAAAACTACATTCAAAATTTGCGCAATTTCACCTGTGACTGCATTATTTTTCAGCACGTCACATTTTGCTGTGATTGTTGACTTTGAGAGTCTGCAACCTTTTTATTTGTTGGTCTATAGAAATGATTTGTTTGTGGCTAAATTAATAAAGAACTTGTTGGTGTTATTGTTTTTGTTGCATATGCGCTAGTTTCTGAGATTCAAGAAAATGAAAGCGAAAATGATGAAAAATAGCACAAACATTTAGATTCACTTATTGAGAGGGGGGTTTATCATGTCTAAATATTTTGAATTGCCACAGAGGACGGATAATGAAGTTTTACAAGATTGGCATATCCTTTATTTACTACTTTAAATGTATTTATTACATCTATACATATAAACTAACGGAAGACGAAAGCCTCAGACACCGGCTTGACACTTAAGAGAAGTAGAACTCCTCAAAGAATCCCTCCTCGCTGCCCCCATCCCAAGGCAGTGTAGTACTCAGCTCCCTCCCAGAAGCCCACAGGGATTGCAGTCGACACCCCCACTGCCCAGTCGGAACACAGCAGCGCTCTCACTGTCCCTGCCACTGGAAATTACTAGATCTGGCAGAACGCAGTTTTGACTGGTCATTATGGCATTCAACCGACGTAACGGGCCTCTGATGCCTAAGAGAACATTTATTTATTTTATTTATACAAAATAAACAGATCTACCTAAGAAAAATCTGTTGCAATACCTTAACTTTATCACCATCAATAATGGGATAATCTTCAAATCGGAGTGAAAAAAAGAATAAACTATTTTCACTTCACTTTAAAATTAAAGAAGCCATTTTCAAACTTAAAATCGAAGCTGCTGTAAGGTCTATTTTTAGATTCAAAACCTATATGTTCAGTCATTTCTAGAGCAATAACCAGTGATAATGCAGAGACAATGCGCTCGGTCAGTTTTTTTACCTTTAGTCGTAAAACAGACATTTTTTTCATGCTAAAAAGTTTGCCTGTATTGGTTGAAAGACTTGTCAATGTTAACTTCGGTCATCAACATTGTAGTGACAACATTTACTAAGTCAAGGATTTTCTGGGCACTAAAAAACACATACACCAGAAACTGACAAGAAGCGCAAAGTAGTAGGCAAGCATTCTGATAAAGAACCCAGTTCATCCAGGTGACATACGTCTCTTGCTGCAAAACATGTTTGGGATTTCTACTAAATGAAGCCAAAAAAGACGTCAAGACATATAATTTCTCATGCTCAATTCGCAACTAAGTAATGTAAACCCAGTTATATCCATACATTTTTATGTATTCAATGACTTTCTTTATTTTCATATGGACCATGGACCATACATCAGTTTTAAAGTTTATATTAGTGGTAATATATTAACAATTAAAGGCGGTAGTTTCCAATGGAGAAAGATGACAAGTGAGGACACAGGTGGAAACTCAGACAGTGTAAAATATACGCAAGTATATCAACAACAATTGCCAAGAGAAGTAGTTTTCTAAACACTGAAAAATATATATATGAAATAATAAAAAAGATTTTTAAATGATAAGAACTCTAGAATGTAATCTGATTGACCTATCTGGCAAACAAATGTTACTGCATGACACAAATGAATTAGGGAATTCAGCCAACTGAAATCCAAAACACAGTGTTACCAATGGTCTGTCCTTTCTATGCCTAACTTGCTATTATGAAATCTAGACCAGTTAAAGTGCCATCTTGACATCAAAGGCTGACTGAAATTGATCTCCAACATCCTCACTCTTGCCTTAATGATGCAATCTGCCAGGATTTTTCCTGTCCATATTGTTATGTTATTCTTCCCCTTATAACTTGTTTTACCTCTGCATGTTTGCGCTCTTTCTTTCTAGTATTATTTTCAAGAAGGTATAGTCTTTTGTTGTGACTAAAATATTTGAACTGTCTCACTCTAACTTCGTTCATCAATACTCCTAGTGGTCTTAATTTTCCCAAGACTTTGTTTTTGTTTCCTTTCAAGAGACGTGCCCGTTTTTTTATATATCTTTTCAAAAGTATAAATTCTCTTCTCCAACTTTTTGCTCATTGTCTATGTTTCCACACCCCACAATTACTATTGAATATATATTAAACCTCAGCCTAAAAGCAAAAGTTGGTTCTCCTAGACTTTATTAATGGAATATGGTTAGAAAATAGTCTCCAAAGCATGGTTCACTGTAAACATCAAGTCTTTTCTGCAGGAAAGTAAACCACCTGATAACCCAAGAAACTACAGATTTTTCTCAAAGAATTCAGCAGTTTGGAAAACTGCTGACAGAGTGATGAAACTCACGCTGGAAAACACATAAGACGCACACACAAAGAATAAGAAGGAAAAATTGACAATACAACAGTACGCTTAGGCGACCAGGGCCTGTCACGTACAATGACCATGTCTGATGGCTGCGTCAAAGGCGGCCTGCAGTTCTGTTGAGGAGGTAGCGATCTGTTTAAGCCAGGTGTTGTGAGGGCGGCTCTAAAGACATCTCCAGGATGAGCATAACCTCTTCCTGTCTCTTGCTCCCATATCCTGCCGTAGCATCTCGTGGGCTTGGACTTTCCAGGATAGGCAGACAACGTGACTGAAGAGGGAGAGCCGATGATGATTAATCGTTGAGGCAATGACTGCTAGTTGAGTAAGTCTAACCACTTCACTGTTGAAAATCAAGTCATGCCAGTGGATCTCGTGGATGCTCTTCTGGTTGTGCAGGTGGAAGGCCTCAAGACACTGGTCCCTCCAGGTCTCGGAGCTGTACAAGAGGATGGGACAATATAGGAGGAGCATATATGAAAAATTGACAATATATAAAACGGAGACCAAAAAATTATTTACTGGCTAGGGTAGCAGATATAACTGTGGAACTTTAACATTCTTTTTCTTGTCCCTCTTCCCCCCAGCTGGAGTATAGAAGCACTACTGCATTTGATCTTCTATAGGAAACCTGCTCAAAAGCATTTTGTGTACTTTTGTAGTGGTGGTTTCTGTAGCAATTTGTTTTATATGATGAGGTTGTTAGCTTCATGTACAATTCTCTTTAGTCATCTTTTATGACAATACTCCCCAATACTAGCCCTGTATCCACTCATACACAAACAAAAAGTCAACATTAACAAGAAGAGATTCCAATAACCAGAAGTTACAAATGGAGAAATATATGAATAATGTCACTTTATATACAGCTAGAATAAGTAGTATCATACACAACATGGAAGCCGCTGAACAGATTCCTAACTAGTGTTTCACAGTGCAAGAAAAATTTGAAACAATGGGGATACATAGCTAATGACAGATGTGACAGTAGCAATACAAGACCCAGACAACCTGATGACCTGTTCCAACCTCCAGGAAATGCAATAAGTGACATGCTAGAGACAAATAACAACGCAATCTATGAAGCTGAATAATGGATGAATACTGTATGACATGCGGCTTGGACAGATGAAGTAAGTAGTTTTACATTTGACATTTCCACATTACACAAGCACGAAGAACAGCAGTCAAAATATATCTGGAATGATCATTGTAAAACTTCTGTTCTTGTGAACAATTCATGTATAAATGTTAGTTATACAATATACAAAATGGTATTTATACATTTTGGACATCCTGACTTGGAAGTGAAGCAAACAAATTAAGCTTTCAACCATTAATAGTTATATTAACAGCTTTATACATGCATCTCACCAAATGTAATTTGATCCTTTTGGTGTGTCTTATAAACATTTTTTTTTAATACTCATAGCAATGATAATACACAAAAATGCATTTATCATAGTTTTTAAAATTTTGTGTCCAGAAAAAGTGTCACAACCTAACATTTGTGATTTGTTACTTGACAACAGGGAACAACATGGTAAACCGATTAGTTGCACAACTCACAATCCAAAGTTGCATGTGCTCAGATTCATGAAATGACAAGGAAGTACCTCAATGGGAGATAATCACGTTTAAAAAAAAAATATATGCTGGAGTTGAACACAATCCAGCACATTCCTCTTTAAAAAATAAGACAGATGAAGAAAACAAAAAGGTTAAACTACTGTAACAGCTATCCTCTATTGCCTGTTATGGTTCCTATAATCTTTCTGCCATACTTATCAAGTCCTTGAGTGGGACGGCGTGGCCTAGTGGTTAAGTGGCCCAGCTCACAATCCGAAGGTGCTGGGTTCAATCCCCATAACAGCACCTGCCATTACCCCAGGGAAGCAAATCCTTAGAAAATGCAGGAGGAAGCAGACGCTTACACAAAATGCATGCTGAAGTCGGATGCACTGGGCCGACAGGCGCAAAATAAAAACCACAGTGCAAAGCACACCGCCTTTGGGATTAGAGAAAGAAGGTGAAGGAAAAAAAAAAGAAAAAAAAAGTCCTTGAGTATGAAAGGGAATGGATGTAAAACAATACCAAGTAGGGTGGTTGAAAACTGCAGGAAGCTATAAAATGATCAAAATGCATACCAAGGATCTTCAACTCCAATATGAAGTCAGTTCTTCTATATGGAGAGGAAACATGGTAGATGTTACCATATTTCAGGACTTCATATCTCTGAGAAAAATTCTGGGCCCACAGTGGTTTGTCAATGTTACAAACAACAGCTTATGGGAGAGAACAAGACAAAGTGGAACAGGAAATCTTTGGAAGAAGGTGATACTGGACAGACCACACATTAAGAAAACTTTCAAGGTGATACTGGACAGACCACACATTAAGAAAACTTTCAAGGTGATACTGGACAGACCACACATTAAGAAAACTTTCAAGGTGATACTGGACAGACCACACATTAAGAAAACTTTCAAGGTGATACTGGACAGACCACACATTAAGAAAACTTGCAAGGGGATACTGGACAGACCACACATTAAGAAAACTTTCAAGGTGATACTAGACAGACCACACATTAAGAAAACTTTCAAGGTGATACTGGACAGACCACACATTAAGAAAACTTTCAAGGTGATACTGGACAGACCACACATTAAGAAAACTTTCAAGGTGATACTGGACAGACCACACATTAAGAAAACTTTCAAGGTGATACTGGACAGACCACACATTAAGAAAACTTTCAAGGTGGTATGACCAGGTAATCTCTGTCATGGAACCTGTGGATAAAAAGGAGACCAAAGAAGACCAAAGAAGACACGGAGAAGAGTCATTGAAGCCAATACAAGGAAAACAGGGAGAAGTTGGAAAGAATTGGAGAAAATAATACATCATCAGTCTGCTTGAAGAGGGTTGGTTGATAACCTATGCACCCCAAGGTGATAAGGGTGAAGAAGAATATCATTGTTAAATAACATTACAGAGTCAGTAGGAAAAAAGAGACAATACAAATTCATTTTTTTTAAATACTCTTAGACAAAATTTCATGAAAATTATTACAGTTGTACATAATTAACCAATAAAGATGTTGGCTATTTCATTTTTTGTTCAAATTTTCCTTCTTTTGTTGAAACAGAAGTCCTCAGATGCTTGCGCTATTGGATTATTGTGGTGCTGATTGTTGTATATGGAGTTTATTCCAAACATACAAGACCAAAAGTAAATTGCATAGTCAGCAGAATTTAGGTCATGACTGTTGATTGGCCAAAGTGTTGGAGGTATAAATGCAGCAGTCTTAAGTTCAAGAAATTGAGCAGTTTCTCAAGTGTGACGACCTGTTACATCATCTTGTTGCAAGATAAACAAGTCTGAAAATGATAAATATCTGAAGGATGTTGATTTGACAGAACATTCCAGTAGTAAGCACCATTTATTTTCATATCTGGCTCAAGGAAGTGAACATAAGTTTGTCCCAGATCAGACAAAGGCCATAATCGATTTTTTAAAAGTTGGTTGTAAGGATAGCAACCTTTTTCAATCAATGTTAGGTTTGAAAGTTTCGCTCTTGGCATAAAAACAATCATTTTGATTGTACCATGGGGAAGCAACAGTGAACAATTTTTAATCGGTAAACCAAATTTAATTTATCATGCGTGCTAAATATCTGTTTAGCAACAATGATAATCACTGGAATCTTGTCCCTTTGTTAGCTTCAGCAACAATCATAATCACTGGAATCTTGTCCCTTTGTTAGCTTCAGCAAACAATCATAATCACTGGAATCTTGTCCCTTTGTTAGCTTCAGCAACAATCATAATCACTGGAATCTTGTCCCTTTGTTAGCTTCAGCAACAATCATAATCACTGGAATCTTGTCCCTTTGTTAGCTTCAGCAACAATCATAATCACTGGAATCTTGTCCCTTTGTTAGCTTCAGCAACAATCATAATCACTGGAATCTTGTCCCTTTGTTAGCTTCAGCAACAATCATAATCACTGGAATCTTGTCCCTTTGTTAGCTTCAGCAACAATCATAATCACTGGAATCTTGTTCCTTTGTTAGCTTCAGCAACAATCATAATCACTGGAATCTTGTCCCTTTGTTAGCTTCAGCAACAATCATAATCACTGGAATCTTGTCCCTTTGTTAGCTTCAGCAACAATCATAATCACTGGAATCTTGTCCCTTTGTTAGCTTCAGCAACAATCATAATCACTGGAATCTTGTCCCTTTGTTAGCTTCAGCAACAATCATAATCACTGGAATCTTGTTCCTTTGTTAGCTTCAGCAACAATCATAATCACTGGAATCTTGTCCCTTTGTTAGCTTCAGCAACAATCATAATCACTGGAATCTTGTCCCTTTGTTAGCTTCAGCAACAATCATAAGCACTGGAATCTTGTCCCTTTGTTAGCTTCAGCAACAATCATAATCACTGGAATCTTGTCCCTTTGTTAGCTTCAGCAACAATCATAATCACTGGAATCTTGTCCCTTTGTTAGCTTCAGCAACAATCATAATCACTGGAATGTTGTCCCTTACTTAGCTTCCAATCTCTTGAAATTTTCTTTTGGGCGTGAGGTTCATCTTCCTGCCTTAACACCAACTGTTGGACAATGCAATGCTTACTCTGGTCAGTCCATACATATCTTGGTCTTCCACTCCCAGCATGGTGTTTGATCAAACCAGTTGCATTAACCGTGCGCGCATATTTATCCAATCCACCACATGACCAATCTCTGTCTGGAAACTTATAAAAATTGTCTTGAATTGAAAAGTTTTAGTTTGCGTTTAAAAAAATTATTGCACGTCTTTCTTCTGGAGTGAACACTATTTCGAAGTAGACGAATCTAATGATGGCGTCATTTTAAAAAATTATGCAAACGTGGGATGTTCAAAAATAAAGGGAACAACTGCTACTATATGGATTATCATTAAATTTCATCAACTAATAACCATTTAAAGGTGCACCAATTTAATAGCAGCTCCTCTCATATTCTCTTTTCTATGTAATTTTAGGTCTACCTCTCTTCCTCTTTCCTTGAGGATTCCATATGAGAGCCTGCCTAGCTATGTTCAATGAAGTCTTACTCAGCATTTGCCCTATCCAGATCTATTTTCTTCTCTTAATTTGTTGTTCCAGTAGGTGTTGATTGCTCCTTTCTCACAGGTCTTCATTCCTCATCATTCCCTGCCACTTTATGCCCATTACCCCTCAGAGGCATCTGTTAATAAAGAATTGGAGTCTGTTGTACGACCTTGGCTGTTCTCCATTTTTTCTCTTCATACAGTAGCACTGACTTGACACTGGCGTTGAATATTCTAACTTTGGTATGAATCTTGTTTTCTTTGGATCTAGTTAGTCAGGGATGCCATTCTTGCCTTTACAATTCTGATCTTTACATCTGCATCTGTACCTACCAGCATGTCAATTATGCAGCCAAAATAGGTAAATGCATCCCCTTCTTCCAACGGCCCCCCCCCCCCCCCCCCTCCATCATGCATGGTTCTTTGTTGATCTGGTTAACATTATCTAGCTTGGTTTTCCTCATGCTAAAATTCAGTTCCAATTTTGCAGATTGTTCTTTCATCTTGTCATGTCTGTATTGTTGCTGTACTATTATTGTAACAATCCCCTGGTGACATCTCACAATGGGAAATTCTCAATCACTTCTTCTTCTGTATAAACTGTTTTCTCTTAAAGACCCAGCAGCTCCACTTTTGTAGCATCTTGGTGTCACAGTCTTGACCACTGGCTGCTTATTGAAGACTGCTTCCTTGGAACTGGTTGTATACAGACTCTGCAGAGTCTTCTAAACCAGTATAAAGACGTTAAGTTAAGTTAAGTTAAGTTTTCACTATCATGATGAGCCAAGAAATGATAGAGGAAAAACAATTGTTATCAAACAGTGATCAGTAGGTGCATGTGGCCATCATTACACTTCCATACAGGTATACTGTGGAGGAAAGAACAATACTATTCTACTCTGCTTTGATATGAATGGAACAAAAAATGTCTAATTAGAGTTGGGAGGCACATGAATCTGTCAATGGCATCATGGCAAGTACGAAATGCTGCAGAAATCATCTCTAGACCACATAAATGTTTTGATACAGACTTCATTGAAGAAGGAAAGCTGCAGCATTGACCATATGGGCGAAGTGGAGCTAATCAACATGATTGTAATAATATGACTATAAAACTAGAACAAGCAAAACTTTCATACAACAATAGGCATAATTTTGTTAAAACTATAATTAAGACAAGAGAGACTCATTGGTCTTGATGTAAGGTACCGGAGGTTGCGGGTTTGATTACCAGGATTTTTTTTCTCATGGATCTTCAGATAAAAATTCCCCTGATCTCTGGGTAGTGAGATCGAACTCCCGTGAACAGTGTTGAGCACGCTAAAAATTCCTTGGCAGTTGGAAATCAAAAAGAATAGGTTTAGCGGCCAAAATTCAAATTAAATATCTTTCCAAGTTATTTTCCTATTCACCTTTCTCCAGGTGGTTTGTTAAGAGCAGCTAAAGATGGCACCTAACTTGGCTGCAGGTCAACTTAGCTCTAGTGTTTGAGTCTATTAAGATGGACTCGCAAATCGGTTAAACCACCCTCCAAGAAACTGGTTGTATACAGACTCTGTAGAGTCTTCTAAACCAGTATAAAAACGTTAAGTTAAGTATTCCCATTGTCTATTGGGAGGATCTGTAAGGCTGAAGGATTTGTATGGCTGAAGGATTTGTATGGCAGAACGATTTGCAAGGCTGAAGGATTTATAAGGCTGAAGGATTTGTAAAGCTAAAGGATTTGTAAGGTTGAAGGATTTGTAAAGCTGAAGAAAAGCAATAAAGGAATATGCTACCATAGACAGAGAATTTTAAATTGTATTTGTGATAGAAAAATGCCTAGGCGTTGCTGGCATTTTGAGCCTAGATCAAGTGGTCAATATCATAACAGCTCGACGGGGACGGCGTGGCCTAGTGGTTAAGTGGCACGGCTCACAATCCGAAGGTGCTGGGTTCGATCCCCATCACAGCACCGGCCGTTACCCCGGGGAAGCAAACCCTTAGAAAATGCAGGAGGAAGCAGACCCTTACATAAAATGCATGCTGAAGTCAGATGCACTGGGCCGACAGGCGCAAAATAAAAACCACAGTGTAACGCACACCCGCCTTGGGGAATTGAGAAATAAGGTGAACGAAAAAAAAAATGAAAAAAAATAACAGCTTGACCATTCATTCCTCCAAATTAAATATGCATAGAGATGACATTGAACTCTGTACACTCGATTACATTGTAATGAATTCAAGGAATAACTGAACAATCTATCCAGGACTAAACCTTGTGGTGAATACTTGATGCTCACTCTACTGACAGTCTAATGCAATAAGTAGATAGATTAATATATATGTACATTGACCTTGCTGAAGAGATTTAGATCCAAATATATAAAAATGGCTAATAGTAAATAAATTTTGAAACACAAACCAATATTTAGTGTCACATGCACTAGAACTGTACTTTTTTATTTATAATTTTGTACGATTAGGACAAGATACTGTACAGAAAAAGTTAACAAAGATGCCAGGCAAAGAGTCAGCCACAGGAATCTTGATCAACAATGATTTCAAGAAAGCTACTATACACTCTTCTTCTTTCCTTCTTTATCTTTTTGTCATTTGTCCTGGAAAGGACAATTTATTACATTGTGTCATAGTTTACAGCAAAGCTGCAATATTTGCACTTTTTGGCCTGACACATCTGATTTCAGCATGGCATTTTTGGGACCTGGTTTGCCATCCCTCTTTAATCTCTATTCATTTAGTCAGACAATACAAGTCAGTCTTCGCTGGTCTTAACGCAAGGAACCAGCTATGAGTCACTGACTATGGTCAGCTCATTCACTGTTGTCTTTTCAGTCTTCCCTGTTTTCAATTAAAACTGACAGGAAAATCCAGTAAAATCTTACTCTGTTTAACACAACCTTCTGGGGCTACAGTTCTTACTTTTAATAAATTATTTTGTGGCTTTTATTTTAAACTATATGTAGTGACACAATTGACTTATCTTTGAATTATATCACAGTCTGTTCTTAAACTTTTACTGCATGAGTGCCCTTTTATTAGTATTTGTAATTAGTCTTGCTTAATTAGTAAATACAGAATCCATTAATTATTTATGATCCACTGATATTCACCAGGTTTCAGTTATGAAGTATTTACAGTAACATATTAACAAATGACACATTTAACTTCATTTTATATATTGCAACATCTTTTTGAAAAATAACAACAGCTGAAACAACAAACTGTTCTTAAGCATTTTGCAACAAAGTAAAAGTCAAACTACATGTTACTGCTCTCCATTAGCTCTGGAAATTCCTCATCATTCCCAGCTCCACCATCAATTATCTTCCTCTCCCAGAAGGCAGCTCGGGCAGATATACATCCCGTTTTTATGAGCGGTTCATTTGTAGGACTGGCATCATGCAATAAAACCTTTTGTGTAACTAGCTGAGATCGTTGTGGTTTAACAGGTGATGTGGTTGTTCGCTTGATTGCAGCTTTTGGGACTTGGTTTAAGTTTTTTTGTTGCTTTACCTCAGGTAGTAAAATGTCTGCATCTCCCTTGGCAGCTGATTTAGGTTCAGCTGAATGTTGTTGTTGTGCATTTTGTCTTTGCATATATTCTGGGTCAGTCACTGGATAAATTAGAACTGGCTCTTTATATAGACCTAAGCTTCTGCGCACTCTTGGCATAGGGCTTGACTTGCCTTTTGCCTGTGCATTAGGCTTTAATGTGGAATGTGTTGAAGATAACACTGGTACTGAAGTTCCTTCAGAAGATGTTGGTAGTGATACATTATTTGGCTGTGGAGATTCTGATATTTGAGGTGATGATCCAGGCACTTCAAGTGACTTACTAGATGAGGCTGAAACTGCTTGGCTTTGACTCGAAGCAGCTTTAAGTTTCTCCATCTGTTCTTTAGGGACATTTCTTGCTGTGATACTGTGAACCTAAATTTCAGAAATAAGCAACACTTAATTAACTTGGGTACTTCTTTATTGTATATTATTTTTGAACATTAATTTGATCTATATAAACAGATTATTGATTGGGGGATGGCGTGGGCTAGTGGTTCAGTGACATGGCTCACAATCCGAAAGTGCTGTGTTCATTCCCCATTACAGCACCAACCGTTACCTCAGGGAAGCAAACCCTTAGAAAATGCAGGAGGAAGCAAACCCTTACATCAAATGCATGCCAAAGTCGGATGCACTGGGCCAACAGGCACAAAATAAAACCACAGTGCAACACACACCACCTTGGGAAAAAGAGAAATACGGCAAATTCACACAAACAAATAAAAAAATATTATTGACTGATTACATATGACTCACAAATGCCTTCTACATCACTTCAGATTATGCTTGAAACTTAATTTAATGCTATCTAAATTATTAATTATCCTAGTGGGACAAATGAAAGGTCAAACCATGTGAAATCTGGTAAATGAGAGAAGCAGCTGATCAATATAAACAGATAAAATAAATGTAAAAATCAGAATGGTGTTTACAATATGATTGAAGGTACTAAACAAAATACAGAAGATAAAGGTTGGAATATGACTAGTTCTTGGTTGCACAAGGGATATCTCCATTGTGAAGATTAGATGTTCGCTTGAACTTTTGTCTATAAAATCTTAAAATCTAGCACCCACTTCACATGAACACTGTAGTTATCAAGGGAACAAGAATCAAAGAGAGGTGTCATTGATGGCACAGGCAGAGAGCATGATTGGTTATGTGAACACCGGTACAGACTGCAACAAAAGGGTTAGAACAGATCCACACTGGAGATAAAATGACAGACTACCACTGAGTCATCAATAAATACATAATATGGTGCAATAGCAGAGCAGACCTCAAGGTTAAACAGCCGATAAGTGATAATACTCAGGACAATCATTCTGTCATATATATCTATGGATCTGTACAGCATGATGGGAAAGCAGGTTGAGGCTTCTCTCCTAGAGAGAGAGAGACCAGTTTGTTCCTGAGTGGGGCATATATGACAACAGCCTCCAATACCAGAATAGAGATTCCAATTATTTCTCCATTGATGATTATATTTATTTGTTTATGTTGCTTGTCTATTACCATAGTCTTCACCATCATTAATGTGTTTATTTTCATGCAGAAACATTTGCAGTGCTGCTACTAATCTCCTCCTATGGCTTGATCATTGACAAATTTTATGGCATTAACTTTCACACCATTGATTTTGACACAACTATTATAACTTTAAACAAAGTTAACATTAACTGTGATGTTATAGTTAAAGAAGAAGAATTTCACAATTTGGAAGTACAAATTAAAATGATAGAGAGGTTAATGAAAGATAATATTCTGAAGGTGTCAATAGGCATAAATTGTTGCAGAAAAATAATTTGGCTTTTTAGCACCCTCTCTGACCAGCCAGAGTAGGCATCCGACCTTGTTATACCATAGATCCTTGTTTAAACTATTAAAAGTCTGATAATACATTTCGTTACTTACTCTTTTGAATGATCCATCTCCTAAATCTTCATCATCATCAACACTGGTGAACACAGCTTTGAGCTTATCCACAGATGGAAGTTCTATAGAACTTGCACTATTAAACTTGGCTTGACTTTCAGGTTCATCATCCTCACTGGCATTCATAACTGTGTAGATGGGTTGTGGCTGCTCCCATTTTGAACTGACATAAACTCCTGAGTCAATGGACTGACGTGGAGAAGAACATTGGCTGGAGCTGTCCCCCTTGGAAAGCAGTGATAAAGACAGCTTAGGGAACAGTAGCACTGATTTCTATTTTGCCAATATTTAGTCAAATGAAATTATAGTGCAACTAAACGCACATTGTAGAAAATAATATCCAATATTGTACTCTTTAAACATTTTACACATAACTCATTATGTAGTCTATTTTTAAAAATTAATAAATAACAATTTCGTAAAATTTATATATTTATATATATATATTCAATATATTCACAAGAAATGTTCTTAAAGTAACTCCTGTTGAATTTTTTTTTAATATAGACAAGTTCTTAAGTGATATTATTTTTACGACATTGTTCACACTTTATCCTGCATTTCAACGTAGTTTCCATCACTATTGAGGCACCACTTATCATAGCTGGGCACATGTTTTTGTATACCCTCTGGCAAAGATGGCGCCATAACTGGCTGCGAGTCTACATTTCTCTACTGTTTTGGATCATTATGGATGCCGCCAGACCACGGATTTGCCTGGAATTCACACTAGTTGACGACTTCCACTTGTGTTCACAGAAACGTGGTGTTGTTTTCCGTCGGGACTTGTTATTTCGTTCTTTTTTTGTGATTTCTTCCATCCGTTTATCCTGGTCTGGACGCCGGCTGAATGGCACTACGCTTATACCTGTGTCGTATTTCACGGGTTAGTTCTGCCGGTTCACCTTCACGACTTTGGCGTGTGGAAATTTTAGATGCTACTATGATGAGATGAATACAGCTGGGGAGAGATGCCAGACTCACTCACACGCTGAGTGTTGTCCATACGACCTCTTGTGGTTATCGAAAAGGCACGACAAACTGCGTTAGATGCCATCCCACCTTTCTACCCTGCGGGTTACATGTTTACGGAAAGGCTTCGGTGGTAACCCTGAGACAAAATCTGCATCCTATGCTATCTCCAATCGTCTCGATGAATGTCTTGCCACTGGCAAAAGGTAGCTTAGGCTCTGTGAGTGAGGTTGACAAAAGGCGCAGTTTCTTCCTCACTTTAATCCAAATCACCGCACAAGTCACCCATTTCAGCGGACACAGCAAGAGATACGACTGTCCACACGGCTGAACAAAGAGAGTGGTCTTCATCACTTGTGATGGCCACCTTTTTATATATATATATATATATATATATATATATATATATATATATATATATATATATATATATATATATATATATAGAAAGAGAGAGAGAGAGAGAGAGAGACAGAGAGAGAGAGAGATCAGGAACTTCATATTGCATTTGTAGATCAAGAACAAGCTTTTGACAGGATAGATAGACAACATCTGTGGAAAATATTGGTGAACTATGGAGTAAACAATAACCTAACCAACCTTTGCAAAAGTCTTAACATTGATAATCAGTACTCTGTTAGAACAATAACCGGAATTGGACAAAAATGTCATGTGTGCTATCCTCTTTGTTATTCCTCACATATGTAGACCACATGTGTAAAACAGCCAACTCAAGTGAAACAAACTTCTTTTCGCAGATGACCAAGTTGTGATAGCAACAGCAGAAATACAATTGCAACAGCATTTTGACACACTAAATACAACATGTCAAGAATACAGCATGAAAATTAACATAGAAAAATTGAGGTCCTGAAAATATCTAGACAAGCAAGACAATCAAATATCTTCCTTGAAAAGCAGTAAATCAGACAGGTGAAAGATTTCACATACTTAGCGAGCTCGTTATCAGCAGACGGAAGAATCATAGTAGAAATCCAACAATTAACATTTGGGCAATTAACATCAATACTTAATTGCAAGCACATGACAACAATTACCAAAAGAACTTTATTGAACAAAATTTCCAACCAAACACTCTGCTACAAATGTCAAAACTGGACACTTATATCAATTTTAAAATGGCAAATCATAATAGAAATTAAATGCCTGTAAAAAATATTGGGTGTAACAAGGAGAGACATGCTCAGAAACAATGACATTAGGATACTGGTGAGAACAACACTAGTATTAGACTACTTCAAAAGACAGCAACTTAAATGTTTGGTCATGTAACAAGACTACCACCACACAGCACACCCCCACTTTAATGATCTCTTCATAACCTGCCATTAAAAGGCAAAATAGGATAAGCGAAAAGAAGGAGAGAGAGAGAGAGAGAGAGAGAGAGAGAGAGAGAGAGAGAGAGAGAGAGAGAGAGAGAGAAAGAGTACATCTTCTTTTCCCCCCATCTCCAACCTAATAACATTTTAAAATAATGTTCTTATTGTTTTGAAACTTCTAATGTAAAATTTAACTCACTCTTTCATCTGTGCTTTTCTGTTTAACAATCTCTTGAGGCTGAAGTGATAATGATTCCCCTAAAACAGAGCTTGTTTTGTTCTTAGCTGTCTCCTGTATCACAAAATCTCTTGAATATTGGTCCCTTAAATCTTTCTGTGGTTTTAATCAAATGAAAATTAAGTCTGGAAAATTTAAATTAAGACTAAACAAAACCAAAATACAGACATTCAGAAACATGGATCGTGACTCAGATGAACTACTGTCTGGCATACCGTGTTTGTTAGCTTACATAGATTGAATTTGAGTGCAAGAATCCTCAGTTTATGCAAGCATTTAAAGATGTAGTTGGTATAGGGTACTAGCATATTCTTCTAAAGCGAGTTCCAAGTGAAGGATTAGCATAGTGGTAGAGCTCTCACTTTTCATGACAAAGGTATTGTTTCCAACTTCCATTACTGGTACACTGCAGTTGAACGAGCTATAATTGGATTTCTGGCTTACTATTAGTGAAAGAAAGACAGCTTAGAAGTGAACTGGCCACCCCATCTCATAAACAAGTTGTGGCCTCATAAAATCAGGTCTAACACTTTATCCGTGACAGCAGTGTCTGCCATGAACTATCTTTACCTTCAGTATTATAATCACATGAGAATAATGCTGCTCAGAATTATCATGAGTGGTGTAAAAAGCAAAATAAAGTTGATAATAAATGGTGTGGCTTTATTGAAGACAAAAACCATATGCTTTCTATAAACAGTGCTCTAAATTTGAAACCAGATCAAAACTTGTGCAATATAGACTTTACTAATGTCTCCAATAAGACATAATATAACATAGTTCTGTTGTTATTATTGTTATCCCATAGCTGCTGAACAAGCCTGCTCTTGGCAGCCCAATGCCATTCTTATATAAGTACGGGTCTTTTTCAGTTGTTTCACTGCTCCGTACAGTGTGTTGGTAATTGTTGGCAGTGCTTATAAGAATCTTTTCCTCATGTCCACAAGCACCTTACACTCAATGAGTAGATGTCTAAATGTTTTATCAGGGTGAGGGCAATGGCTGCACAAAGGCAAGTGGTGGGGATTGATTAAGTTCAAGTGGCTATTGACTCTGGTGTGTCCTGTTTGGAACTGAAAGATGAAACTTTGATCTCTTCTATCTAGTTTATTTATGTCATCACTGCTTTTTGTTTGTGACATTTCACTAAATTCACTGTCACCCATTGTTTCCGTCACACACCAGTTCATCCAGATTTCCCTTGTATTATTCTTAATAATTTGTTTTACTGTGTGATTACTGCAGGGTCTATTCAGGTGGGCAAGAACAATATTAGAAAGATAGGAAAGGAAAAGGACCTAGGTGTTATAAAAGATCATACAGGTAAGGTGAGTGAGCAAGTCCAGGTAGCAGTGAAAAAAGCCATTGCAATGTTAGGTATGATACAAAAATTATTAAACATAGGAGCACAGAAGTGATAGTCAAACTGTATAAAGCATTAGTTAGACTTAGATTGGAGTACTGTGTACAGGTGTGGAGTCCTTATCAAATAGGGAATATTAACATGCTAGAAAGGATACAAAAAAGAGCGACAAAGCTGTTAGTGGGATTCCAGAACTACAGTTATGAGAGACTCAGAAAAACCAGCTTACAGTGTCTAGAAAAGGGAAGAATTCGAGGTGACAATACAGGTTTATAAGATAATCAAAGGAACAGAAAAATTAGACTATGACAAGTTTTTCAAAATAAAATCACCTACAAGAACAAGAAGGCATAGCTACACATTAATTAAAGAAAGGTCCACATTGGATATTAGGAAATATTTGTTTAGTCATAGAGGAAGAAATGCGTAGAATGCATTGCCACAGGAAGTATTTGATGCAGGGACAATTAATGGATTTAAGAATAGATTGGATGCGCATAGCTTTTAGAGCAAGGTAATGTAAATGAAAATGGTTGTATACAGACTCTGTAAAGTCTTCTAAACCATTTTAAAGACGTTAAGTAAAGTTACGTTAATTGTTTGTTTTGAGGCTCTTGTTTTTGCTAATCTGTCTACCATCTCGTTTTCTGGTAGCCTACTATATTCAGGGATCCATTGCAAGGTGACATTATTCCCATGGGCAGTGATAATGCTGGTGAACCCCCTTCCTATTAATAATATCTCCTTTTTATTGTTAAAAGTTCTAAAATCAAGAAATGCATACATACAATACACACATATATATATTTATACATGTGCATGGTGGTGTCAATTGAATGGTCAAATAATACATTTTAATATTATAATTATACAATAGACAACTTATCTTAACTTTGTTTTTTAAACTTATCTATATTGAGCTGAGGAGAAGTACATAAAATGTAGCTAAAATGTGATTGCAAATGTAAACTAACAAAAGACTTAAAGCCTGTCTTTGCACTGTCATAACAACAATATCATGAAGAGTTCACTTACATGTTTATCAATTTTTGGCAAGGCAAGATCAATGCTTGACTGAATCTGTGCTGTAGATTCCAAGCCAGAATTTGGCAAGAGAAAATTATCAAGGGTTTCCTGTAGCATCATATCATCTACAAGACCATCAGGTTTTGTTTTCTGTGTCAAAAATACAGAATGTTCATTACTTGTTTTATTTTTAGCTGAAGAAACAGACATCTCTTCATTCCATCTTTGGCTTTGGGAATGTGTAGAAGATTGTTTTTCAAGTTCAATAATGTCATCAGCAATTTTTAGAACATCAAGGACATCTGTAGTCAAAATTGTCTTACTTGGAGTTTCATCCTGTAGGAAAAGCAGTACAGAATGTTTATCAACAATATATATATGTGCATACATTTTCCAGAACTGTTAGCAGTTATAAAATATTGTTATCATTGATAGTTTTAGTCACCCCTCATTTACATTTTATCTAATGATTCTTTAGCTAAATTCTTATATTCTTTTCAAAGTGAAAGATTTTAAAATGTATACAAGATCAGGAAAAAAAAATATGTAAAAAATTGAATAAGTTTGCTGTATTAATTCTAGTCTATGAATAGTTTTACAAAATTGGAACAATTGTATTTATGTATTATTGCACCAAATATGTAAAGAAAAATTATAGAAGAACAATTTGAGGTAATCAATAGAGGTTTGTCTTGATATTGTTACATAATAAATTATTAGATAATTGATTTGAAAAAGTATGTATCATTTTAGAAACAAAAATATGTTTCTTTAATTACGATTTCATTTTAAGGAGATAGTTCTAGCAAATTTAGACAAGTAATTTTTGGAATAGATTGGATTAGATTAGTTGCTCATCACAAGCAATGATGATGACAGTGTCAGACATGTGTATTCAGATATGATCGCATATGACTGTACAATCTGACATGAGTGTGACAGACTCTATTACATGTAGGGCACACTTGGACAGCATCTGTAATTTGACTGTCTATCATCATGCAGGTTGCTTAATCAGTGCTGCAGCGATGAGTCTCTTCTTGGCAAAGTGAGCACTGTGTGTGATGCAGTGTGCCAGGCTGAGCGGTTCAGTGCAAGCAGCTCCCAGGTGGTGACATCAATGAGAAAACTGTTCAAAGAGAATTTCTGAGCCTTTGTATTGCTTCCTCTATCACTTTTCCTAGCATTTGCCTGTCCTGAGCTCACCTTACAACAGCTGCTTAGGGAAGCACTCATTGGCATGCAAACAATGTGCCAAAGCCATCTGATCTAATCTCACTGCAGCAACACAATGATGCTTGAGAGTGGAATCCTACAGAGGTCTTCAGAGTTTGGCGCTCTATTCTGCCAGGTGACCTGAGCATCCTGTGGAGGCAGTTCATGTGGAAATGGTTGAGTTTCTTGACATGCCTGCTTTCCACATTCTACATGCAAATAGAAGGGTTGTTAGCACTACAGCATGATATACTTTGATCTTGGTAGCAGCATGGATGCCCTGCTGACCCCAAACGTTCATTTATAATAAGTCAACAAATGAATAACCTAAGAAAATGTAGGTACACAAAAAAGAAAATGGAAAATTGAAAGTATGATGTAGATAGATATAATAAAATTGTGATTGTCGAGATTAAAAAATCAGCTTTTATAAGTTGGTACTTTCAAGAAAAACCAATATGAAATATAATATTTGCAAAATATTGTAAGTAATAATAAGTGTTTGAATAAAATTGAGAAGAAGGCTTTCAAGCTAATCCATGTAAGTTTCTCTTTCAATAAACAGACATCAGCTACTTTGAAATGTTTTTCTATCAAACAAAAAGAAATACTGTTTCAGCTGAACTAAGTACTCATGGATCAAGAGTGGTAAAATTAGTTTTTTTTTGTTTTACCAAATAGTGGTAAATATTTTATCACACAGTCTTCTGCACACAATCTAAGGGTCCTTTTCGGCGACTCCGGGATAACCGATTTCGTCTACACTGATAACGTCATACCAGGCTATGATTCTCAGACCCCGGTAGGCCCCCTAGAGGCACTGCACCTAGGCTTGCACATTTTCTGGATGAAGACAAAAATCCAAAGCCTCAGCAGGGAGCCCTTCAGCGCTAAGCATCACTGTGAACGACAACCCTGTTTCAGTCACCGAGGACTTCATCTACCTCGGCAGCAGACAGTGCTCTGACACACGTAGCAGCCATAATATCCCCTGAAGGATGGGCTTAGCAGCTTCATCAATGCACTTCCTACACAGAGCCTGGTTCCAGCAAAGGCTCTCCCCGTAGACCAGGCTTTGCATGCTCCTGTATGGCTCAGAGTCCTAGACACTACTACAGCATGACCGGCAGTGCCTTGAGGCCTTTCACCTGCACAACCAGAGGCATATCCTCGGGATCATCTGGCATGACATGATTTGCAGCAGCAACATAGTTCGACATACTCAACTTGCAGGTGATTGATTGCCATCATCTCTCATTCTTCGGTCACGTTACTCGCCTTTCCCGGGAAGTAATAGCCCACGAGATACTCCGACAGGCTGTGAGGGCGAGTTATGGGAAAAAGCTGTGCTCTTCCTAGTGACAGCCTTGGGGCCGCCCTTGCAACACCTGATTAAAACAGATCACCACCTCCCCAACAGAACTGCAGGCCGTCTGGGACACGACCATCAGACACGGTCATGGACATGGTCATCCTTCTTCTTCTTCTTCTTCTTCGTACGCAGTCAGACATCAACCTTTATTTTTTAGAAAAAAGCAGCAGTCATCCTAAGGCTGTTGACACTGCCATAGAGCTTGTCTAGTGTTGCCACTGGTGATGGCCACATCTGCTCTCTCTGATCCTCGTATGTCGGGCAGTTTTGCAGCAAATGTTCAGCGGCCATTTTCCCGGTACCACACGAGCATTCGTCAGCGCCACCTATCTTCAATTTGTTGAATAGGTGGTACCTAAATCTATTGTGGCCAGTCTGAAGACCATGACCTGCTCTCTTCGGTTCAACTGGTAATAGGCATCGTTTTTTTGTGTATCCAGTATGTTCGGTTTCCCATTTGGTCATGTATCTAACTCTAATAAGCCGTTTTGACTCTTCGTATGTCATACTAGTATCTGGTGGACATGGTCATCCAACACAACAGGCCCTGGTTGCCGAAGCGTACTATTATTATTATTATTATTATTATTATTATTGAATAGTGCTAGTGAAAGAAAGTATGGTTTTATAAATATAGAAAATTGTAATAACTGTTGAATAGAAAATTACCATATTCTTACATTTCCTATCAAACTAAGAGGCATTTTAAAAAAATACAATTGTTGAGATATGTTTCCTAATTACTATAATATGAACTTACTAATAATTTTGCATACATAACAGCTGTATTTAGTTTATTTCATGAAAATTCTTATAAATATGCGTTTGAATATTCCCATATTATTTCAAGTGAGCTACTTTTGCATTTTTTCACCAACCTTTTGGGCTACTTCTTGCATCTGTTTGTGGGTCTTTCTTTCCCATTTGTTGATGGACAGCTCACTATGTCTCTGTTGTGATGCTAATTCAGCTGGCTTTGATAATGATGTTGTTTGCATCTGTGAAGTTATAGTTGGAGTGAATGCTGATGATACTGTTGCTAAGTTTGAAGCATAGATGAGAGATCGATAAGGCATAGATCTATCAGAATCTGAGTCTGATACTCCAGAAGTTGTGGTTGAGGAAATGTTTTGTTTTCTCACTGGCAAGTCTGTCAGAGTACAGAAAAACAAGATCAACTTAAAGTTTCTTTGGCTTTTATTTAATTTAGAATTTAGTGAATATCACTATTACATTTACTATTTGGTTGGAAAAATCTGATTGAAAAACATAAAAACCAGTTACATTTATTGAATAATGTTGTAGACACACTGAGTATAATCTTTGTTTAAATGTGAACAGAATCAAAAGCAGGGAAACAGAGAGAGATCTTGTGAAAGCTATTTCTAAAAAATAATTTTAGTGAATCAAAACTATAAAATATTTAAAACAATGTTGAGAGAAAGATTATAAGAAGAATCAATGTGCAGATTCAAAAATATTTAAAAAGAAGATATAGGTTATGTGCTTTGCATCAGAAAACAAGCTAAACCACAATATTTCGCCCGACATATTCATTGCCTCATGCATTAGAGAACGAGAAAAGCACAAAATCAACATTTTTTTTCAGGATAAATTCATTACAGAGCAAGAAGACTTGCTCCCTCTAAAGAAATACATTTGCAAATATAAGTGACAAACATAAGCATAATCCAGATTAGCAGTTATTATTTTTAAGAATCAGCAATGAAAATTCTTTTTAAAAGTTCTATATATTTTTATGTCTTATGTTTTCAGAAACTAATTGATATTAAAACATCATTAGTTTGATAAAATAATGTCAGCATTTTCCTTTATTAATTACCTAGATTTTGAAATAATAAATTTTATTTACTAATTATCATTCCCAATTCTTTTTATTTAAAAGTTACACACATTGTTATAAATGTAGTTAATACTGTATATATTTAACTGTAGCGCCTATCAATGTAATATTTAAATTGAAATATATGCAGACAAAAATGCAGCATGCTATGCTCAAATATCAAACTCTGATGACTACAGCTAATTAAAATAAACTCAGGACACTTACAAAACTGGGAAATAACATATACATAATAACATAATGATGATTAATTTTCTTGTTACAGTTTGTGTGTTTCTCCTTACAGTTCATATATTTCTTTCATGTGGTGTCTATATTAGCAGTACTAGTCCACATGAGAACTATTTACTTACTATCAATAGAACTATGTATAATGCTCAGACCCTAATATTTAGTTACAATATTACAGCTCAGGATATTTTTTAAAGTAGTTTTTACAAGTTTGCTTTTGCCTATGTATTGTATATAATGTACTTCAAAAATTAACTTGTGGTAGTCACACTATACACAAACAGAAATTAAGAAGTATATTGAAATTAAACTATTTTTCTTCCTTTGTTCTCAATCTCGCGCTACCAAGTCCTGAAAAGGGCATTGCAGGTAGTAGGATGTTGTCCAGAGAATGGAATGTGCTGTGTTGTAGTTTGCAGCTTGACTGCGATATTTGCAACTTTTGGTTTGACACATCTGACTTCAGCAGGCATTTTTTAGTATGGGGCTAGCCTTTCCTCTTCATTCCCTTCTCTTTAGCCAGTCTGGACTGTTGCAACCAGTTATCCATGATTACCGCCTGGAGGTATAGAAGGATCTTGACAGCTCTGGTCCGCTGGCCCTGACGCTAGCATCCCGCTATGGGTCGCTAACCTCTGCAGCTCATGCGCTGCTCAGCATCTTGATCCCAAACTCTGACCTGATGAAACTGTTTTAAATACCTGACTGAGGATCAACAATAACTTGAGCAGACATTTTCTGTTCCCCAGCAACATTACGAGCCATGACAGTGTACTCAGCATCATCATTCATGCTGGCATGATCAATTACCAGAATGTAGTCACGGTTTCCAAATTTTTCTGAAAGAACGAAATTAAAATTATCATCAGTAACTCATATTGATTTCAAGATATAAATATACTAGCTAACGCATTTGCTAATGCTCAACACTAGGAGTGGTTTATAGATTTATCAATTATAGCCAGCAGTAATAAATTTGAAATAGAAAACAAATCTAAAAAAGGAAAGTCTAATCATCTCAAAAACGAATCCATTTTGAAATACTACAGGAAATGATATTTCCAAGCCATAACAATGTTTGGGTGTTTTAAAATTGATCTTATGGTATTATATTTGCAAGCTTAAAATGTGTTACTAAGTTTTGTAAAACTGAAATTATAGACACATCTCTAGTAGAAAAATGTAAATGTAAATTATTCCGGTTACAAAATGTTTTTTAAACCAGTAGTTAATGAATTAACATTGGATAGAAAAATTAGATCAGCATTTTTATCAAGTTCATCTTTTGATTTTCATTTTTGTTGCAATTAATTTGTTAAGCTTGGAAAATATTTATTTTTGTGATTTAATGAATCTGCTTCTTAAAATTATTGATTCATTTTTAACTGTATTTCTCAAAAGTATAGAACGTAAAATTATAGTTATTTTTACACAATAAAAACAACAAATGGAAAGCCCAATCTAAAATTATATTACAGAAAGTGCATAGCATCTCCAACAATAATTCCTTGTCAATGTTAGGTATGATAAAAAGAAATATTAAACATAGGAGCAAGGAAGTGATAGTCAAACTCTATGAAGCTTTAGTTAGACCTAGATTGGAGTACTGTGTACAGGTATGGAGTCCTTATCAAAGAGGGGATATAAACATACTGGAAAGAATACAAAAATGAGCGACAAAGATGATAGTGGGATTCCAGAATTACAGTTATGAGGAAAGACTCCGAAAAACCGGCCTACAGTGTCTAGAAGAGAGAAGAATTCGTGGTGACTTAATACAGGTTTATAAGATGATCAGAGGAATGGATAAATTAGACTATAACAAGTTTTTAAAAATACATCCACCCATAATAACAAGAGGGATGTAAATGAAACTGGTTGTATACAGACTCTGCAGAGTCTTATAAACCAGTATAAAGATGTTAAGTTAAGTTAAGTTAAAAAAGCAATAAATGTAATACAAAGTAAGCAAACAAGAAAATTACTATTTCACAGGAATATGATTTTACCAAAGAATGTTAGGAACAGCTGAGCTAAATCATTATCATTATCAAATGCCCTGCCTGTTAACTTATCTTAACTTTTGGTTGTTATATTGGTTTAGAAGACTCTGCAGAGTCTGTAGACAATCTGTAGACGTTGGCGATCATGGACCTCCATTTCCTCTTATTACGAATGTCGGTTATCAGTTCCGCCATTGATTGTCTCCCATGCCATGACATCAAGCTGTCCAATATTTTATCTCTTTGCTTCCTTCTGTCACTCTTGCCCGTGATTCTGCCTGTGGTCACCATATGTTCCAACCCACTTCTCATGAAATGCCCAAAAAAGGATTTCTGCTGTTTCCTGATTTTTGCCATAATCCATCTTTGTGTCTTTATTTCCTCAAGAACCATGTTATTAGTTTTCTTTGTAGTGCATAGAATTTTCAACATTCTTCTGTAGAACCATATTTATGTTACCTCCAATGACCCTGTACTTGCCTGCTCATTGTTCATGACTCGCTGCCTTGGGTCAGTTTGGTTTCACGTAGCATTCAACAACTGTCTTCCTTAAATCCAGTGAAAGGCTTTTGTTGCACAAGATTTCCCTCATACTTTAAAAGACTGATTTTGCCCTGGCTAATTTGTTCTTTATTTCAATAGTGCATCTCTCATCAGAACTGATGTGTGTGCCCAAGTATTGAAATGAGTGTGCTTGCTTTAGTTCTGTCTTTTTCACCTAAATACATCATTTTGGAGATTTGTGCTTGTAAGTTATTACCATTACACCTGATTTAAGCTGAGGCCTTTATTTTTGGTTAACTATAATGTTCTGAAAAATCCGCTTGGGAAGAATGGGACAATCACTGAACCTGATCCAGCTGCAGAAAGTTTACACTTTTCCATTTTATGTGTTTTTAATAATGGTGATTTCTGTCATATTCTGTTTTATTTAATGAGGTTACTAATTTTAAGCAAATCCATTTCTAGTTGCCATTACAGTGCAATGGTCTTAATATTTTTTTTTACTAATAATGAGTTAGGATCCCTGGGATGAAAGCAACAAAGAAGGTCTTTTAAAGTCATCAAAACGAACTGTGTAAATATAATTCTAAACATATTTGAGAAAATAATTTTACCAGATTACAACAGAGAAACTTTGTTGAAAAAAAATACAGGCATACCTCAAGTTATGACATTTTGCATTTACATTTACATTTTTCCTTTACAAAACCTGTTGCATTGATTCTACTTCTCAACTTTCAATTACAACACTTTAGCAACATGTTTCAACCACTCGCACCTGCGTTCATATATTTAGGGTACTTTTAGACATGGTTCATATTTCATTACCTTGTGTTACCCTTTCTGCTTTAGTAAGTATTGTGAATATCAAATTGTTGATATATTTTATTGAATAGTTTTGTTGTGATAAACACATTAAATTAAATAATAATATAAATCAAAATAATACGTTTGTCTCAGTAAGGGTCATCAACAGTTCTGTGTTTGGCCTTTAGCCTTTGACAAGCCTAGGTGTATTGAACTGATTTTATTTGGTTATTTTTGTTGTGATTGTAATTTAAAAGGAATGAGACTATGTTGATACTGATGCAAAATCAAAAAGAAAACTTGTAAGGTATGTTCATTAAAAGAAAAAGGTGAAAATCATTGAGCTCAGTAAACAAGGTTTTCCAAAGTCTTAACTTTGCTCACACTAATGTTGTCACGGTAAATATTTTAGTTATAAACACTTTACTTGCATCAGTTAAGCATATACATGATGATTACACTGAAGTACACAAATTGATAAGGGAAGAAAATAATTTTGAGTTACAAGATCTGGTCTCAAACCGAACATATCATAAGCCTGAAGCTTACCTGTATATGATAACCAGGAGTGAAAGACAGTTATCACTCTATGAGAAATGGTTTTAGAACAAAGTCAACAACAGAACATAGAAGCATTGGTAACTACAAGAGGTGAAGATATAGATCAAATCAAGTTCTATGACATGTCAAACTGAAATCCTACTGAAAAGGAAGTGTGGGAAATGTCAAAGTACACTTGACAACAAATAATGAAAGAGGCTGCCAGGGCAGTTGAAGTCTGATCAAGGGTAGAGATAAAGAAGAGGCTGCAATTTCAAAAACTGCGAAGAGCCTCTGCTGTAACCCTATGTTCCAAGGGGTACCAGATAGAATCTTTGAGCAGAACTTAAACAAACATGTAGTTATGAGAAGAAAATTATATCTATCAATATTCCATGTGCTTGTGGTTTATTAATAATACATTAATCCGCTATAAACATGATGCACTTAAGATTTCCATTGAGTCCACCTTGCAGAGCCATGTGATGTTTAAAATTATTACTATTATGCACCATTAAACCATTAAGGGCAAAATTATTCAGTTGAAATGCTTACACAACGTGCAGAAGTACATAGTTTAAAAAATGTTTACCAGTTCGAACTGACATTGAGTTCTTCAGCAGTTCTCCATCCTTGTACCAACTTATTCGAGGTGGCGGGTAACCTTTAACTTTAACTCTGAACTTGACATGCTGTCCTTCTGTAACTTCCACATCCTGCAAGCCTTTCAGAAACTCAGGCTTCTTCAGTTCATGTTTGTTGTCTGTAATCGTGAACAAGGTCGTTGATTATTTTATAATCTATGTATACAAAAATCAATTTATAATTTTACAATTGTGTGTAAAAACACCAAGTAGCCTTTTCTAGTTAATGGAAATGTTTAGTCTATTCATCTAGCAAGGTCTCATTGCTATTAATAGCTTAGTTATAGTGTTCATGCAAAATTGTCCCCAATATTTCTTGTGTGTAATTTTCAGATTAGTGAACTGCATTGCTGTCATTTTATAACTGAAAAAAATCAATGTGCTAAGACCAGAAAGTCTGAAATCAGACTGATAAAAAAAAGAAATACTAAATTTTGAAAAGTGGCCTTGCCAGAAGTATTTCCAAGAAAATGATGTATTCTTTAAATGAAACTTGTCTTGTACTTCGTTAAGATATGTAACCTTTCTGATTGTAGTCTAATAATGATCTGTATACCTTATTCATTTTACTTTTACAAACTTCTATAAAACTTTCTTTGATGCAAAGTTTTGCCCATTGGCTTACATTGCCAAATTATTAGTGTCACTCTACACGTTTTACCCTGAATCTATCCCTGGTGAAAAAATGCCTTTATTCTGGTTATATAATCATAATAACCAATTATCAATCTGTTTCAGTTTCCTTGCTTTGTATTGACTGACCATTCAATTCTGCCAGCTCTAATGCAAATCCACAACTTTAAAGTGTTTTTAAACATGTTAACACTCTGTGTTCATGGATTTATAAATTATATCATAAAATTGTTATCCATTTGAAGTTTGTAATGTATTAGTCAATGTATGTCATGAAATTAGAAGGAGATGAACATATCAGTGAAAAAGAATGTTGCTTACAGAAGTTGGAGATGAAGTGTAAGATATTTCACTGCCATTTTCATTCTCAGTTATTTTGAGGTGGGGTAACCAGTTCCTTTCCTGACTGTCTTGCCTTCCCTTCTTGAGAACTTATTTGCAGCTAGGCAGACTTGGGCATGTTAAGACCTGTGATTTAACCTAGTATGTTTGTTGAGCTAAGCATTCACTCTAACTATTCTTCTGCTCAAATATTAAAGCACATATAACAAATGCATCTCATACAATTCTTGATAAAGGCAGCAAATAATTATTTGTTACACTTAAGGCTGTTTTATCAGAGCTAACCTGAACAATTAGTTATCTAAGAAAGGTGTTCAAGATGCAAGATTGGGGAAAGAATGCTCCTGACAAAGCTTTTGATTTTTCCAAAGATGTCAGTGAATCACTTCAAGATTCTTTTTAATTAAAGAAAAAATGGCAGATATATAATGATCAACATCATGAAAATGTGGATAGCATGTCTTAATTTGCTGAAACAAATAGATACCATCAGTTTTGGCAATACCAGAAACAGAAAATAAATAATGAAAATAGATCTATGAATACTCTCTGACACTGCTTCTAGCTGTACGAATACTTTCTGTGCATAGATGAAGCAATGTAAGTTTTGTAGAAATCAAGGTAAAGGAGATGTCTAAATATTTAAAATTATAAATCTTAAGAAGTTTTAAGATAAAGAATGTTGATATGTTTTTATGACTTGTTCTAATAGTTTTATTTGTGTTCTGTAGGTTGCTGAAGTTATTTAATGAAAACGTCCATAACCCTTAGTCTATCTAAAAGCAGGTGTAAAACTGACATACATATTTTGTCTTTTAATCTTTGTCTTTGCATTAATTTTAATTTAGCAATGACTGCTAATGTGCTGTTTGCAGAACAAAGTTGCAAAATTTAACAGTAATGAAGATGTGAATACATAATGATAAAATGCTTGTCAGGAGACCTTAAAAATGTACAAGGATTTGACAAAATAAAATGTTTTTCTTTCTTCTCCTTCTTTGTCATTTATCCTGAAAAAGAACAAAAACGTTTTGTTAACGTGCCATAGTTTATAGTGAGACTATAAACTTTTTTGGGGACTTGGGTTTCCATCTTCTTCGATCCTTATTCTCTCAGCCAGTTTTGGTTCCAGGACTAACACATGAAGGTGGAACTGGGTCTTGGGTAGCTCCAGTTTGCAAGACCTTGGTGCATACAGTCAGCTAGGAGTTGTTGACTGCTGCCACTTTTGACTTTGGATGGACATTTTTCCAAAAAAGCAATGTAACTCACCTTTAACAACCACAACTAGATATTGAATTGTCTTTCCTTTTTCATTCATGGCAATACACATATACTGGCCTCCCATCGTCTTGTTAATGTTATAAATGATGATGCTGTGCTTATCTCCATTGGTCGATATGTCTACGTCTGCTGAGTCCTCCAACTCTTCAATTTCGTCTCCTTCACGATACCAAAATACATCTGAAAAAGAATCACATCATACACATTTATGAAACTGTCTCATTTTGGTTAGTAAAATGATAAACCACTTACTTTTGATGTCAAAGGAAGAGAACTGGTAACCAGATGTCACAAACAAAGTGTGACCTGATACAATAAAACCTATTACACTTCATCCCTAATAGCAGTGTGTGCTAACGGACTATCTTTACTTTACCCCATTCTTTAATATTCAAAATATACAGTCGGGTGTTCCATTTTTAAAATGATCAATCATTTATTTTTGCAAGTATGATAAAAAAGTAATCTCAGAGAAAATATGATAAAAGGTAACCGCAGAGAAAGTAAGATAAACGGCAATCTCAGAGAAGT
Organism: Ariolimax columbianus; assembly: GCA_036924085.1. Lineage (NCBI taxonomy): Eukaryota > Metazoa > Mollusca > Gastropoda > Stylommatophora > Arionidae > Ariolimax > Ariolimax columbianus. The sequence continues at coordinate 18,776,749 of JAVGWX010000004.1, read as the reverse complement.
TGTAAAATATGGTATTTTAATATCAGGTCTGGTCATCCCATAACCGGTGAGATCGTTAGAGCACACATGAAAACATCCTCACAACCCCACGCCACCCTTCTTTGTCAGCGGCCACTGCCTGTGCCTCTTCTGGTCGGAGATTGGTTCATTCTTTTATGTTGTCCTCCCACCTCTTTTTGGGCCGGTCTCTTCATCGTCTGCTTTGCACCTTTCTGTGGAGAAACATATTTGCAAGATCAATTGATCTCGATATGTGACCGTACCAAGTGAGTTTCCTTCTTTTGACAGTTGCCAAGAGGTCTTCAAAAGTCCCTATTGCTGTTGTAACTATCTCGTATTTCCTCGTTTGTAACTCGATCTTTGTACGTGACGTTTAAAAGGCTTCAGAAACATCTCATCTCCAAAGCCTGTATCCTTCGTTGAAGGTCAGCTGTAACTGTCCATGTCTCACAAGCATAGAGGAATATTGACAGGACCAGTGTACACATTAATCTGATTTTCGTGCATAGTGCTAACCGTTTATCTTGCCAGATTTTGTTAAGCCGTGCAAGCATCACTATCATCTGTGCTATTCTGGCCAACACCTCACATTTTGATCCTTCATCACTCACAATCGAAGCCAGATATTTAAAACGGTCAACCACTTCAAGTTCCTGGCCATTAGCTTTTATCCTGATGTTGAAGCCCTTGGCATTGTTGGTCATTAATTTTGTCTTTTCATTGTTTATCTCCATACCACAGTCAAGAGCTGTTTCATCTAGCCTTCTGACCCATTCCTGGAGTTCTGCTTCTGACCCCGCCAACCCGTTGATGTCATCTGCATAATGAAGGTTGGTAATCGTTTTGCACCCTATCTTGACAGTACCAACTTGACCTCCAAGTGTCTTACTCATAATTCCCTCAAGGAATATGTTAAAAAGACTTGGAGAGAGTGTACAACCCTGTCTCACACCAACTGATATGCAAAACCAGTCTCCTCGCCTCCCATTCACAAGAACTGCGCTGGACGCCTTGTCATACAGGTGTTCAAGGACCTTTATAATATTTCCGTTGATTTTATACTAACTCATGGTTGCCCATAGCGCTTTATGCCATACCCTATCAAACGCCTTTTTAAAATCAACACATGATATCGATTTTGCTGCTGTTCTAGATATTTCTCGCAAAGCAACCTTAAATTAAATATCTGTTCTGTAGTGCTTCTTCCCTGTCTGAACCCTGCTTGATTTTCAGCAATGATGTTCTCTGCTGGGATTTCAATCTCTATTTTAATACAGAGTATTAATATTGCATGTACCACACAATATTTTTCTAGAGAAGACAGCAATCCACCAACCAACTGAGATGCTTCATAACATAAATATCACATGTCTGGTATGGTGTAAAGATTCTATTCCTCACTTCTCTTTTTTAGGATCTGTGATCAATAAATGAGCTATACAAGCACTACTGGAATATGAACTACACTAAAGAAGTTGGTAACAAGCACATATTGACAAATCATGCAAAAAGAGGATCAGCATTAAAAGAGGATCTGTGTCCTGAAACTCTAAAGACAAAATAAGTAGAGGAACAATCAAGGACACATAGAAAAAAAACACAATTATAAAGAATATGTAAGATATATAAAGAATTTAGCAGCACACACAAAGAAAAATGCAAGAGGAAAGAGGTTTGCAGATATCTAGTACAAGGTGTTTTAGTCGTGTTAAATCAAAAGTAAAATAAGAAATAAATTCAGCTGAAATGCAAAACTCAAGGAGATTGTTCTTGGGCAAGCAGAGATGAAAGTCATAAACCATGTAGATAAAAGCATATCTAGGTGATGGTTCAGTTTTGTTTTTATCCTGATGCGGTCACTGAGCCATTACCTATATATACTTTCTCTGACTTTTTACCTTCAGTACCACTGCAGCTTGGATGTATTTATTTAAACTAACAAAGACATATCAACAAGTTGTAATCTGTGAGAGAACATAATTTTCATTAAGTTTTTATTTTTAACGTTTGTTTTAGTGACATTTTCTTTTATATCTTCCAAAATTAATTTAGTTTTTAAAAAATAATTAACATTTCCTACCCAACCCTCCTATATCATAAAGGCATATCCCCTCTGTCTGCTGTCTTTCATCAATTTATTTCTTCAACTTCCATCTACAATATATTTCTAAATATCCACTCTCCATGAATCGGTACTAAAATTATTTACTTCACTGTCATTGTTTGTATACATGTTGTCTGCATTAAAACAATACAAAATACTTACCAATATGACCAGTACCAGCAAGTCTGCAAGAAAATTTGACTGGCTCCCCTTCCTGAATAGTAACACTTTCAGGGGCTACCAAAAACTTGGGGTCATCGTCCTCAGCCGGAATCAGATCTTCAAGCAACTTTATTTCCGGCTTGCCAGACTCAACAATTGGTCCAGAGATATGATCAGAACTACCTTTGTTGTAAGTATCATCTGAACAGAGAAATGGAAAATATATATGTCAAACTCAAATCTTTCAGTGGGATTTATGAAGTTAAGTTAATGGATTAAGGTCTTCATAAAGTAAATGGTCCAAGGGTCACATTCTCTTTAAAGTCAAGTTTCAAACTGTATGTCATCATCATCATTTATCCTAAGAACAGGACACAACCGACTCCGCAGCCACATGTACACAAAAATGAAGATAGGCAACTCAGCCATGCGTACATGCGGACAGGCGCCCCAGCGCCCCAGACAGCAGAGCACATACTACAAAACTGCCCCGAATATGATATACAGAGAAAATCTCACTGGCCCATAGAAACAACACTGGAAGAGAAACTTTATGGACCTGTATGTGAACTACAAAAGACAGTGAAGTTTATACAAGAGACAACATTGCAGATATATACAATATTTTAAAGCGAACGAAAGAAGAAGAAGAATCATCATTTATCAATCTGGTTTCCCTTGGAACATATGGTCACAACAGATGCTCTCTATCTGTTCCCATCTTTGCCATCCTTGATCTGTCTGCAAGACACTGGCTGAATCGGCTTCCTCCTCTGCCATTCTTCACCAGATCTTTCTCAGCCTCCCTTGCTTGCTTTTTACACAGAGAAATCCAGTTCAGGGGTTGTACTGTTCGGCTTCCCTCTGAGAGTGTGTCCTATGCATCTTCCCTTTCTCTCTCCAATTTCCTGCTGTGTTGATTGTTGTTGTGTTTTTTCCCCAGATCTGTGTTTGCCATTACCTCTTGCCATCTAATATGAAGTATAAGATCAAGACGTTCGTTGATGAAGGTTTACAGTCTTGATGTAGCATTCTTAATCACATGTCATGCTTCCAAACCATATTGCAAAACCACATTTACATTTGTGTTAAAAACCTTAATCTTGTTTTCTATAAAGAATGCTGGAAGCTCCATGTTCTGGCAAAGAGAGTTTAAATCAAATTTGGCCTTGTTAATTCAAGCATTTACATCTTGGTCTGTTTCTCCGTTTTTATCAATGTGACTTCCCAGATACGCAAAACTTCAATAATTTTTATGGAGTTTAATGTGTATTATTTATGACCACTTTCATTGTTTTGTTCACACTGACCAGCAATTTCATTTCTGTTGCTTCATATGTTAGTCTGTCAATCTTTCCTTGTATTTCCTATTGCTTATGTAACAGCACAGCACACATATATCATTTGCAGAACCAAGGTCTTCCAAGTGCTTATGAAATGTTCATTGTATTCTTGATTTCCTATCTGTTGTTTGCTGCATACCTTAACTCAGTTCATAACTATGGGGACAATTGTTGTAGCCGCGTTACAGAAATTATGTATAGTTCTGATATATTTATCTGGTATTCCATAGTTATGAATTTTTTTCAAAATCACTGTGCAGTTTATACTATCGAATGTCTTTTCAAAATCTATGAAGTTCATATACAGAGATGTCTACAACTCCCTTGATTTAATTATTATAATTCTGAGTGCAATCTGATCTTGGAAGATCTTCCTGCTCAGAATTTACCTGCTCTTCTGTTTTTCCATTTACAGAACCCTATATATTAAAAAAAATATCAGGGTCACAACTTTTTCACTCACCTCTGTGAGAGTTATTACTTGTCAGTCACTATATGTACAAAGTATTTACTATATGGATAACTTTTCCCATTGTCAAATTTTGGGAACAAAAAGTGATTTTCTTTTTCATGAAAACACTTATCAGATTTAATTTTAATTTAAACACAGGACTCACCTAATCTGTCTTTGTCACTAAGTATTACAGGTTCCTGCTTCAGCAATCTGCCATTCAAATCAGAGTTATCACTATGGTATCCACGTGGCAATTTCTGTGGGGGACCTGACATTTTGTGCTTCTCAGCAATTCTGGCAAGTTCTTTTGACGTATTAGCATAGAAAGTGTTTTCCTCATCATCTGAGCCCTCAAGGTCGGAGAAGTCACTTAATTGATCAACATTTCTGTTAGACAATCAAATATGGAAAGTGTTTGTTTAACTTCCATTAACAGTGTTGCTATCCTTTCACCAAAGCAAACATATTTTGAAAAAAAATATATCACTAATACAAGATAATATTTTTAACCAATTTTCCTTATAATAATTTAAACTAATCATGCTTGACTGTTGATCGATTTTTAGCACTCAAAGCAAGCTATTATCAAAAAACATTCTGAATCTTTCAAATGTTTTGAGACTTTAAAAAAAATCACAATGTAGAGATTGGCTGACTTCAATAATATCAAGAAAGAAACATTAAGAGCCAGACAAGAAGTTCTCTAATATTTAGTCAAAAGAAATAAAACATTGAAAAATGATGAATGTTATTTTTTTGGGGGGAAGAGATGGTTAATGATTTTAATATCTAAAATTGCAACATCTATTTCAATTGCTCACTTCTAAACATATTTTTCTTAATTGATTTTTTAAAAACTGAAAATGGAGCTCTTCTTATTTTTCCACCGTTTGTTCTACTTGTGCCTTTCAGCATCAGGTTATGTAGATGTTTTTTGACCAGACCCTAGTTTGTGCTTTGTACACAAGGAGGTTTACTGCTTTTGTTATTTCTTCTATCCATCTTTTACGTGATTGGCCATTGGCTCTGTACCCATTTTACCTGTATAGCATTGCTACCTGAAGGATACTATCTGGTGTTTGACGTATCACAAGGCCGAACCATTTGTTTTGCTATCTCTTGATGAGGACTAGCACTGGTGCTGTACCTACTTGACTTCTTATATCTTCATTTCTGATTCTATCCATTCTTGTTACTCCAAGTATTCTGCGCAAGCATTTCACCTCTGTTGTTAAGATGTTTCTTTTATCTTTGTTTGTTAATGTCCAATTCTGACACTGATAGCACAATGTGGGTAGGACTATTGTGTTGTATAGCGTTCTTTTTGTATACATTGTCACGTGTTTACATTGTAATATCAGGGGCATTTGTCCAATGATTTGGCTTGCTTTATTACATCTGTTTTGGATTTTAGTGTCCCTTTTTCTATCTGCAGAGACTATGTTACCCATGTACGCAAAACTTTTCACCTGTTTCATTTGTTGGCTTTGTATGAATATTGTTGTTTCTGTTTCTTTTCTTGCAATCTTCATAACTTCAGTTATCTCTATTTTGATTTTTAAACTATAATCTGTACAGACCTCATAAAAATTCTTGATATGTAAAATTGTTGAAATGGAGCTCTATATTTTATATTCTAGACTGGTAAAATAAGTAGTGTTCAGAGCTATGCCAGGGGGGACCATGATGTGCACTCACACTAGAAACAATGACAGCTCTCCAGTCTATGAAGGATAGATAGGAAATAAAAGTAATGCAGCATGTATAGAAATACAAGAATACTACCAAATGCACCAAAGAATGAACAGTCAGGGAAAGGGCAGACTTGAGAGAAGAAACTCTGCAATATACTCATCAAAAGAACTCGCACTTAAGGACCCAGTATTGTCACAAACAAAACCACGACCCATACAGCCATTCATCATTTAATACCCCCCCCCCACTCAGGCATGCACATTTCCAGAGCTGAAAGAGAAAAAAGAAAGGGTCAAACAAAAATGATTGCAGACAGACCTGGAGAGAAGACACAATACAGAATAGTACATAAACATTAATTATCCATCAAACAGGTCAACACATGCCTATGCAGATGGCTCAGCTATAAATGACACACAGTATGGAGAAGAATGAGTGGAGTTCAGACAGACAAATAAGTAACTGTATGCCGGTCCATAGCCACAGGCAAGCTCTCAAGTAACTGTATGCCGGTCCATAGCCACAGGCAAGCTCTCAAGTAACTGTATGCCGGTCCATAGTCACAGGCAAGCTCTCAAGTAACTTCAGAGCTGAAATAGAAGCTCTTAAGGCCACAGCAGAAATGGTCATATAACATAAAAAAACCACCATACACATGGAAAAATTGTGATACTGATGATATATGATACATATATATGATGTACAGTCAGCCATAACATCATTCAAATCTCACAAAAACACTGAGCTAACTGACTAACAAAAGTCTCAATCACTAGTTACCATCACACTGTAACATCAAGTGTAACAAGGATTCCAACAGTCTAATCAAACAGGCAGCAAAACTGATACAGGAAGAAAGGGTGGTCAACTACATAACGCAAATGGTGGATTCTACCAGCTATCCAGAAAAAACCACAAACTTCCTCTCCAAACTGGCTACAATAGAATGAGACACCACTTATATACCAGCAGCACATGTACTTCAAGACTGTCCCCAGCACACATATCTGAGATGAAGGATGTTCCCACTCCGCTTAAGGAGAAACTGAACAGCCGTACTGAGACCACAAAAAACTAACAGTAGACTTTATTGAAGCATCCGGAGCCTCAGTCTTAACAAGCAATGGTCGCAGAAGAAAATATTCCAGACATTTATTTAAATAATGTTCAAAAATCAAATTACACACATTGTTATCAAACAATAAGCGTGGGACAAATATATTAATTAAAAACATAAGCACTGCACTTTACATTGGTAGAACTAATTATATTCATAATAAATAATACCTAAACTAATGGCTAAACAGCTTGCCATTGTCTTAACAGATGGAAGACTAAAGTGATTTAAAATAAAAACAGGTAGAGGAAACTTTTTAATCAAGAATAAATATTTAACTAGGGGAAACAACATTTTGTGGAAAAGAACATAGGTGGTTTAGAATGATAAAATAGGTAATGAATGTTCCAGAATTATAAGAAGCTTATAAAAGAATTAATTACACAATTTTACATAGACACAAAACTGGCAAAAAAACTGTTACTAACCTGTTACCAATTTTTGGTGTACGATAATCTTCTGGCTTGGGTAAACCCTTATATAGTGTACCTTCCCAGTCCATTTTACTTTTTGTATAATCCATAGTTTTATATGGAGAAAACCCTTTGCCCTAGAACAGAATACATACATGCAGCTGTGAAACATGATGATGATGTCATAGATCAACATTGGAAAAGATGAGACTGTCACAATGGAAAGAATGCAGGGGAATTGATGAGAATGAATTTGACATTTTAAGCCTGATTTATTTTTTATTATAAATGTGTTCTTCTCTGTAACCTAGGAGACTGTTATAGTATCACATTTCACTGTAATTTGAATTTTCTGTTCCAGTTCTGGCTGTCAATTGCCAATATTTCTTTCTCCGTCAATGATTTTCGCTTCAACTACTTATTTTTCTTGAAATTGAAAATTTTTCCTTGAGTATAGTGTCAGTCGGCAAGTCTGATATATGTTGACATTTAAGTTGATCTGGCTAAAGCATCTAATCTCCAATGCTTTAATTTTTCATTTTAATTCAGCATTTAATATCTGTCCTTTAAGTTTATAAACGTGGAAAGAAAGTATTAATGTTTTAATTAATTTGGTTTTTCTTTTTAGCAACATGGTTTTATATTTTTATATTTGATCTATGTTTGTTTCATTGTAATCTTTACTAACTTAGTTTTCTTTGATAACATTGATAACGTTTCATTGGTAAGGTACACTGTTTATGTCTGAATATTAATAGTGGCATGAGGGACAGACTTTCATTATAGAGATCTTGCCTATCTCACAAGAAAACAAAAACATATTTTGACAGAGAAGCTATAGATAGATCAAATCATGCAATGATTCAACATTAAGACCATTAACATGAAAATAATGTACATTTGGGTGCAATGCTTTATCAAGGTAATTTTTCATAAAGTTGTGACTCTCTTAATAGAAACATTATAGACACACATACTCAAGTACATAACTTCTTTACTTCAAGAAAAACTAGTAAATATACTGTTACTGAAAAGATATGAGATGATAACAGACAATAGTAGATAACAAAGGTAGGTACGAGAGAAGAACAAAGATAGATATGAGAGGATAACAAAGATAGGTACGAGAGAGGAACAAAGATAGATAGGGGGTAACAAAGATATATATGATAGAATAACAAAGATAGGTACAAGAGAGGAACAAAGATAAATATGAGAGGGTAACAAAGAAAGTTCTCAGAAGGTAACAGTGATAGATATGAGAGCACAACAACAATATATATTAGAGTGTAAGAAAAGTAAATATTAGATGGAGCAAAGACAAATATGCGAGGGTAAACAATGATAAATATGAGAGAATAACAAAGAAAGAAATGAGAGGGTAACAAAAGTAAATATTAAAGGGTAACAAAGAAAGATATGAGAGGGTAAACAAAGAAAGTTATGAGAGGGTAACAAAAGTAAATATTAAAGGGTAAGAAAGAAAGATATAAGAGGGTAATAAAGAAAGGTATGAGAGGGTAACAAAAGTAAATATTAGAGGAACAAAGAAAGATATGAGAGTGTAAAATGCAAGATATGAGAGGGTAACAAAGATAGATCGAAAAGAAAGCAAGATACAATTTATGAGATGGACAAGGTAAATATATATATATTGGACACCCGGTTTACAAATGGATTACAAATGGATACAGATACAGTTAAAAACATAGAGAGTGTGACAATCGTTAGTCATGAAGACTTCTACACAAACAGCTTGGCAAAGTAACAGCCTGGTTTGTACATATTTACAGTTAAAAGTGTAGAATACAACAATCCTTAGTCATAAAGAATTCTACGCTTACAGTTAGCAAGGTAACATTATAGTTTGTACATGTTTACAGTAAGAAGTATAGAGTGTGTGACAATCCTTAGTCACAAAGACTTCTTCACTTGCAGTTGGTAAAGGCCCGTTTTGTATATGTTTAGAGTTAGAAATATAGAGTATATGACAATCCTTAGTCACGAAGACTTCTACACTTGCAGCTGGTAAAATCCTGTTTTGTATATGTTTACAGTTGGAAGTGTAGAGTATGTGACAATCCAAAGTACAAGGTGTGTTCAAATCAAATGAAACCGGAACAAATTACAACAAATGAACATACGTACGATGCGCATGATGACATCACTTCAGGTGTAAACAGCACATACCAACCATCAAGTTTGCAATATTTCATTTTCCCCCGAATAATAGTTTCCTCAGCAGACTGTTGAAAACATGGTGGATGTGATATGGAACCGTCCAAAGTTGATCAGTGGTAATTCAGTTTCTAACTGCTGAAGGATGTTGACCAGTTGACATTAATCGCAGAATGCAGGCAGTGTATGGTGACAAAAGTGTGTCGAAGACAACAGTGAAGAACTGGACAATGATGTTTAAAGAAGGACGTGAAGGACTGTTGTCTTCTACACACTTTTGTCACCATACACTGCCTTCATTCTGCGATGAATATCAGACAGCTGCTAGAAACCGAATCACCGCTTGCTGATCAACTCTGGACGGATTCCATATCACACCCACCATGTTTTTAACGATCTGCTGAGGAAACTATGAGTTAGAGGATAATGAAATTTTGCAAACTTGACGGTTGGTATGTGCTGTTTACACCAGAAGTGACGTCATCATGTATGTTCACTTGTTGCAGTTTTTTCTGGTTTCATTTGAACACGCCTCGTATATCACAAACAGGCGTTAACTAGCAGATGGTTCATAACTATCATTGCAATGTTTTTTTCCAATTGCTGGAGTTCACTGTGAGGAGTTATAGGATTGAAGAATAAATGTCACTTGTCCCTGCAGTCACCATATAATGTGCAGGCTAGATTTATATTTTATCTTCTAAAAACTATGCTGTACATAAGTTTTCAACCCACATCCCTTTGGTCAAAATACTGTTATCAAAACCAAGTGGCCACATGCTCTTCTATATAGACAACATTATCTCTAATCCTCTGTATAAACAACATTACCTCATATCTTCTATATAGACAACATTACTTTGGATCTTCTATATAGACAACAGTATCTCTAATCCTCTGTATTGACAGCATTACCTCATATCTTCTATATAGACAACATTGCTTTGGATCCTCTATATAGACAACATTATCTTTAATCCTCTATATAGATAACATTTCCTCTGATTCTCTATATAGACAACATTACTTTAGATCCTCTATATAGACAATATTACTTTGGTTCCTCTATATAGACAATATTACTTTGGATCCTCTTTATAGAAATCATTATCTCTTAATAACAAATTAACAAAGGTGTGTAAATTCCCTCACCTTGAAAATCCAGTTTGCCTTCGACTTGATGCTCTCATCCTTCTCTTTGTCCTCTTCTGACTCTTCTTCTGTTTCTTCCGGAATAATTTCCAAATTCAGTGACAGCAGATCAGGGTCAACCTCACCTGAGTCAAAGTCTATGTCACCAAACTGGGAGATATCAGGTAAAACAGTCCCTGAGCCATGAATGCGGTCAAAGATCAAGTACCTGGATTGAAACTCTTCTCTGTTTTCATCTCGATCATCTTCACTTTTTAATATAGTTTCTTCTTCAACTTCATACAATCGTGAATCATCAAATGTAGCAGACTCATACTTTGGCCTTCTTGATGTCTTCTTTACAAAGTCCTTGAGCTCTTGAAACTCTGAGCCTATATTTGATTCTATAGCTGCAGCATCCTTCTCATCTACTCCAGTATTGGTATCCCCATATTCATCTGTATCTTCACTGATATGTGTTTCTTTATTGTTGCTATTTTCTTCACAACTGACATTATTGCTATTATTTGCTTCTTCTTGAAACTTACTAACTGCTATTATCTGTGTTGGACTTTTAACATTGTCTACAGTTACTCTGGAATCCAAATTTAATTGATCAAAATATTCCTCTCTGTCCTCATCCTTATCATTTGGAAGCAAATCTGAATGACCTTCCCTCTGCCTTTTGCTGTAAACATTACCATTAACATATTCACTGTCACTGTTGTTTTTGCTTGATGACAACAATGACTCACTAACTTCCTCACAGTGATTCTCTAATAGCTGGAAAAAAAGACAAAAATAAGAGAAAATAGAATATGATAACAATTTTAGTTTTAGTTGAAGTCGGAAATTCACACAGCTTTATTGTTAATGGGTTTAGAAATAAAATAATTAAAATCAAGGTTCAACAGAATTCAATCTGTTAATAATCAGTAATAAGATTAGCTTAACAATCACTTTTTCCAAAAGTCAATTTACAAGTTTTTTTAAAATACAGCCACCCACAAGAACAAGTGGGCATAGCTACAAATTAACTAAAGAGAGGTCCAGATTAGATACTAGAAAATATTTTTTTAGTCAGAGAGTGGTGAATGCTTTGAATGCATTGCCACGGGAGGTAGTGGAGGCAGGGACAGTTAACGCATTTAAGAATAAATTGGATGTGCATAGCTTTCAGAGCAAGGTGATGTAAATGAAACTGGTTGTATACAGACTCTGCAGAGTCTTTTAAACCAGTATAAAGACGCTAAGTTAAGTTAGGTAATTTGTTTAGTTGCAAATCTGTAAAGTTAATCCATTCAGCAGCAAGTGAGTAATTCATTCATCCTAACTGCCACAAAGTTATCAGTTAGTTACATCAACTATTCAACCACATATCAGTCAGTCAGTCAATCACAAATTAGTTTCAGTTAGCTAATCAGTCAGTCATTCTGTTAGTTAGCTAATTTATCAGTCAGTCTTTTATGATGTCAGTCAGAAGTTGCTGTTCGATATCAACTAGAAAGCAGTGTTCTCTGCAAGAACTGGTGATTATTTTTGTGTTATTTGGTAAAATCAATCAATATTTTCTTAACCAATAAAAACTCACAGTTATACACTTCAATAAGAGATCACATTATGCTCATGCTTTGTTCTCAGATAGGAATATAAAGTTTACTTTTACTATTTAGTTTAGTTTAGTCGAAGAATCAATGTTATTGCACACGATTTAACACATAACTGCTTTGTTCGTCTTTATATTTTTTGAAGAATCTCAGCACAAAGCACAGTCTCTGTAGCAGCTGCAAGGATCCCATAATAGATTAGGTAGATTTTTAACATAACTTTGAATTTTGCCAGAGCAGCGATTGTTAAGCCTACTATTTTCGATTTCCAATTGTCAAGGGATTTTTAAAGTGCGCGACACTGCACACAAGCGTCCGATCCATACTACCAAGATAGTTTTGTCCATCACAAGTGATGAAGACCACTCTCTTTGTTCAGCCGTGTGGACAGTCGTATCTCTTGCTGTGTCCGCTGAAATGGGTGACTTGCGCGGAGATTTGGATTAAAGTGAGGAAGAAACTGCGCCTTTTGTCAACCTCACTCACAGAGCCTAAGCTACATTTTGCCAGTAACAAGACATTCATCGAGACGACTGGAGATAGCATAGGATGCAGATTTTGCCTCAGGGTTACCACCGAAGCCTTTCCGTAAACATGTAACCCGCAGGGTAGAAAGGTGGGAAGGCATCTAACGCAGTTTGTCGTGCCTTTTCGATAACCACAAGAGGTCGTATGGACAACACTCAGCGTGTGAGTGAGTCTGGCATCTCTCCCCAGCTGTATTCAGTTCATCATAGTAGCATCTAAAATTCCCACACGCCAAATTCGTGAAGGTGAACCGGCAGAACTAACCAGTGAGATACGACACAGGTATAACTAGTTTACGCGTAGCGCCATTCAGCCGGCGTCCAGACCAGGATAAACGGATGGAAGAAATCACAAAACAAAGAACGAAATAACAAGTCCAGACGGAAAACAACTCCACGTATCCGTGAACACAAGTGTAAGTCGTCGACTAGTGTGAATTCCAGGCAAATCCGTGGTCTGGCGGCATCCATAATGATCTAAAACAGTAGAGAAATGTAGACTCGCAGCCAGTTACGGCGCCATCTTTGCCAGATTACTACCAAGAGATCTGGGAAAATACCATAAAGTCAACATGAAAAAATCCCAGTCTCCAACATGATTTGAACCCAGAACTTCCAGCACTCAATGCCGACGTCTTACCTAAATGTGTGTAAAATTATTGTCGACAAGCAAACACTTCAATTGTAATAACAAACTTATACAAACCATCAGTCATGAGCCAAAAACAAACAAAGCTTTTTGTTTCCAATGCACCTTATATTACAGTTGAATTTTAGGAAAACATTTCTAAAAACCATGCACAGCATCAAACTTTGCTCCTGCTGTAACAACAATAATGAAAGATCATAAAGAAGGAACAATGTTCAACAAGTTTATCTCTTTATTTGAAATTTTCAATTTCTCACAACCCCCAATTTTCACTTGCTTTCTCTGCTACTCTTCCATGAACCATAACTGTCATTTTTTTCTTTAAGGTGAGCTAAGCAATGTACCTTTGAAACCACAGCATGTGCTACAAGGTCCTCAAAAGAGCCCTGGTTAGTTGAGGAATCATTTGAAAGTGAAAATAGTTCTGAGATGGCTCCATCTGACGTCTGATGGACAGTTAAACACAGAAGAAAAAAATTATTAAGCAAATAATATAATTCAAATGTCACATGTTATCACTTTTGACTACAATTAAGGATCTAGGGGCTGGTGTCTTTGATTAGTGGTTTCTGGTTTGCGCTCTATTTTGTTTTCCTGTTGGTTTAGTTCATAATAGAACACTTGTATTACTCTCTCACATGTATATCTCTTACTTCGTGAAGTAAGGTGTTTCACACTTTAACATTTGATAACAATATTGTGATACTAATTACTATGATAAAATAATTGAATCTACTGATATTCAGAGTAAATAACTTGATAAATAAATATATTTGATGGACTGATCAACAAAATAACAGCAGCTGAGCAGTCAGTGTTTTCTTTTATTCATTAATTCATTGTGTATGCCACTTTCCTAGATTACAGCAAGATCACAGATGTTATCACATTGATGTAATTAAGATGTTTCTTTTCCAATCTCTCAACATCCTTGTGTCTTTCTCTTTGCCTTTTCATTACTTTTATTCTGAGGCTGTTTGTGACGGATTATAATTCATCATGACAATTACCCTCACAAAATAATTAATTGCATTTTGTGTGTATAGTTTAGTATGGTTACTGGCCTATCGATGTATCTGATCTCTTCAACATCAGAAGATATATTTATGTCATAATTTACAAATTAACAGCTCTTACCAGATCTAAATTCCCTCCTATAAAATTGTCAATGAACTTGCACACATTTTGTTTAACTTTGTGTGCGGCATCTTCTGGAGAGTCTGCAGAACCTGTAATGATTTAAAACAATGACAAATCCGTAGTCTATATCAAAGTTGTAGACTATAGATAAACTTTCACTTGAAGTACTGATCACATCGTTTTAATCAATAAGACCAATAACCAAATCATAAATAACTATAATATGTATATAAGAACGCAATCATACGTCCCATTTTGAATATTCACATTAAGTTCACTTTACCATTTACCCCATTCCTCTCAATTCGGACACTGCCTCGTATGACACTACCGACATAATCGTTTCACATACATATTTTGTTGTCGTCAAATTGTTTTCAAACATGTTTCACTTCATATCGCTTGTGTTATAATACTGCGATGCTCAGATAGAAGTAATTTAAAAACAGCAGATGAAGTGTTGTTAGTGTCTGTATTATATTTATATTAGTACTGGGTGTGTACTTATATACATGTGTGTGGAAGTAGTTATATGTACATGCATGTAGGTTTTGTTTTTTCTATGTATGTGAATAAATGAATATATGCTTGTGTGTGTGTATAAATGAATATGTGTGTATAAAGAAACATCTGTAAGTGTGTATAAATGAATATGCATGTGTGTGTATAAACAAATAGGTATGCGTGTATAAGTGAATATGTATGTATGGATACATACGTGTAAGCATATTGCCTTTGCAAATATCTCAAAGAAACAAAAATGTACATCATTAACTTCTTGAAAATTTAAATCATTTTAAATTGATGTCACCACTCACTTCGCAAAATGTAACTACCACCATCTCATGTTTCATCTCATGGGAAATTATCATTTCATTTCACTTCACATCATGTACAAATTTTATTTGAAATTTGTTGTCAAATTTGAAAATTGTAATAATTTATTATGTGCAATAAAGAATTTTCAAAACAAAAAAAAATATTTATATTAGTGTATTGTATGAAACTGCTTCTTTGAATGTAGCATTGTTCAAATATCTTGGGCTAGAGCAGTCCTAGGTTTATTTAAAAGTGATTGTAACTTCTAGCTTAGTGTCTACGTAGTGATAAAAAAAACTGTAAAACAATAGAATAACGGCAGACAAAAGTGGAATGATAGTTTGTCAACCTTGTATCTTAGATGAGAAGGTTTCAATGATTAAAAATGTGGGATGAAAGGGTATCGCAAATTGAGGTAGCCTGTAGCCTGCAGACTTAGGCTTGACTTTTATGAAGAATGAAGAAAACAAGTTCGTGAAGTTCTTTTTTTGTTTTAAAGGTCTACAGTGTCTATTTGAGTTATGACGCATTCATTGTAGTCCGATATACTTGCATGTCTTCTTTTTCTTCTTTTTCTTCTCCTCCTCTTTCTTCCTCTGTGTTTTTACTGAAAAGTACGCTGTGACATAGTTTCTTGCGAAGCAGCGATATGATATCTGCGCCTTTCTGCCCAATTACATTTGATTTCATCAGCCTTTTTTGGCCCATCGGGTTTGCCTTCCAACTGCAATCCCCATTTCTTGGCCGGACTACACTAGTGATTATTGCTTCCTATTTTCAGGGCCGCCAGTTGGAGGCGGAATAGAGTTTTGTTCAGCTATTTTGCAATCAGCCAGAGTTGAGTCGATGGCTGCTGTCAGCTCATGCACTGCTGTATCTTGGCCTCCATGTCTGTATGTGACAGCTGCAGCACAGGAATAAGTGAAAATAAGGCAGTGATTCGCTTTAGGTACATTTCAAACATATTCATTCTCGGAAAACATTAAGTACGTACATGATGTGTGTTCATGTCAAGCTAAATACCAATAACAATTTTTTTAATGTACAAATATGGCATAGAAAGAATGTTGTTGTTGCTTAGATGTTTGCCTCACTAGTTTCTACTGGCGGAGGCGCGCCATTTTCCACCCCAGACCGTAGTCCATTGAGCGATATCAGGACGCATAAACCAGTGCTTGGATGCATGTGTGCGTCTGTATGTACCTAGACTAGGTTTGTGCGCCCTCAGAAGCTAGCCCAACCAAAATGCAATGGAAGGGCCTCACCATGAGGGCGCGTGTGAAAGTTGTGCAAGGGTGTGACTGAAGGACAGAGTCAAATGAAACAGAGTGAGGTAAGAGGAGAGAGAAGGGGAAGAGTGGCCCCCAGGGTCGGCTTAGAAAGAAAAATATATTCAAATGATATAGGAAGGCGGAATAGTTAATCACAATTAATTAGCAAAACAATATCAAAATGCATGACTTATAAATACGTCTGATGAATAGGAAATTAATCAATCAAAATCTGTTCAGCTTCACTGGCGAGTGGGTCTCTAAAAAATACACGCTGAGTGTGAAGGTTAGGTCTCCAAGAAATACACGCTGAGTGTAAAGCGTAGGTCTCCAGGACATACACGCTGAATGTGAAGCTTGGGTATTGAAGAAATACACGCTGAATGTGAAGCTTGGGTATTGAAGAAATACACGCTGAATGTGAAGCTTGGGTATTCAAGAAATACACGCTGAATGTGAAGCTTGGGTATTCAAGAAATACACGCTGAATGTGAAGCTTGGGTATTCAAGAAATACACGCTGAATGTGAAGCTTGGGTATTCAAGAAATACACGCAAATTGTTGTCCACCAAATTTCTGAAAGCTACCCTCTACCTGTAACCAAGAAATCAACATTGTGTAAAATGTATGGTTACCATTGATTAAATACGTCGTTATTTGTTATCTAACCTTTCTGTTCATAATCTTAATATCGTGCTCACATTTCAGTGTTTTATCTTTACTCGTATAGCCGGTCTTTAAACATTATTTTTTAAATGCAATCTCGTTATAACTAAATGAATGTCTTACTCTCAAAGGTACGCTGCAACCTCTCGGTGAATTCTTTCAATAACTCCTTGACTTTGTCTTTAAATGCTAGCATGACCTCTCCGTCTAAGAAGAGACAGAAAAGTTTGGTTTGTTACAAACCTAGATCAAAACCTAGAAAAAAAAAGTTACAAAACTAGATCAGCGTAAATCAATCAGTAAGATTGACACAAACAAATAAATGATATGATCAAAACCAGATCGGATTTACCAGGTGATTACATTTTTTGTTCAATAAAGAAGAGCAAACGGAAGAAAGACTAGAATACAATGAAGACTTCACGGGCAGACTAACCAATATTTTCACTTGTGCCGAGGAAAGAGAAGAACTACCTTAATAACATATGATTTGTGAAATAACGTGTTCAGGACACAGAGCTTCAACTTTACAGTATGGCGCTAAATGTGACTATGTGATCGTGAGTGATATTTATAGCAGAGTTAGTATTAATATGTTTTGTATCACCTGTCCAGAACTTGAAAAGATTACAAAACTGCAATCCATGACCGATAGAAGAGACTGCAGAACCCAGCTGCAGTCAGAGAAACTCCGAAGACTGACTGACCATCCAATGCACCAGAGACTAAACAATTTGGGAAATGGGAAACTAAAGCGGAGAAACTTTGCAGAAATAGCCAAAGCAAAGATGCACGAAGATCCCATAAACGCACTAACAACACCAAAACCCATCACTACTGTACGAAAACCTACCTGGAGGCAGGATATATTTCCAAAGGTGGTAGAAAATATACCAGGTATTGCACAAAAAAAACTGCCAGACTGAAAAAGAAAGGAGAGATACTACCCTAAGCTTCATAAAGAAAAGCTACCCAAGCATGGACTGGACCCATGCATACACCGACGGTTCTGTAACAAACACTACACAGAACGGAGGGGCAGGAGCATTCCTGAACCTACCAAATGGCAGAAAAATAACACTGTCATTCGCTACTGGTAAGTACACAAGCAATTTCAGAGCGGAGGCAGAGGCACTGAGGGCGGCAGTGGAAGAAATGGTGACACACAGTGAAAATGAGAGCCATATAGTCCTGCTGACAGATGCTCTCGCCGTAGTCACAGCGCTAAAAAGCCAGAAAAACACTGAGCTCAATGACTTAAGAGCAGCACTCTGCAAACTGTGCCAGCAGTCCGCACCAAAAAGGGTAGTGGTACAGTGGGTTCCGTCACACTGCAACATCCAAGGCAACGAGGAGGCAGACAGACTGGCAAAAGAAGGTGCAAGACTACCACAAACAGATACCAATATGACGTACGAAGAGTCAAAACGGCTTATCAAAGCCAGATACATGACCAAATGGGAAACCGAACATACTGGTTACACCAAAAACGATGCCTATTACCAGTTGAACCGAAGAGAGCAGGTCGTTGTCTTCAGACTTCGCACTGGCCACAACAGACTGAGGTACCACCTATTCAACAAATTGAAGATAGGGTGTACCGACGAATGCCCGTGCGGTACTGGTAAAATGATCGCTGAACATCTGCTGCAGAACTGCCCGACATACGAGGATCAGAGAGAGCAGATGTGGCCATTACCAGTGGAACTGCAAGACAAGCTCTATGGCAGTGGCGAGAGCCTCAGGATGACCGCCGCTTTTTTCGAAAAAATAATGGTTACTGTCTGACTGCGTACGAAGAAGAAGAAGAAGAAGAAGAAGAAGTATCACCTGTCCCGTTGATTTCAGTTTTTATATGTTTTTTTTTTGGTTTCAAGTGATTTCTTGTCTGATCTTCAAGTGGTTTCCTGTCTGGTGTTCAATTGGTTTCTTGTCTGGTCTTCAAGTGGTTTCCTGTCTGGTGTTCAAGTAGTTTCATGTCTGGTGTTAAAGTGGTTTCATGTCTGGTGTTAAAGTGGTTTCCTGTCTGGTGTTCAAGTGGTTTCCTATCTGGTCTAACTGATTATGATGGGGACTAAGTCGCTTATGTCAAGGCCTGGTAAAACATACAGGTCTCTGATTCACGTCATGCGCATGGAAACAATACGTGCTACAACAAACATGCCAATGAGGTGGGGATCGTCACTGATACACTTAAAGATGACTCTGTCAAGATGTCTGGCATTGCATTACAATCATTTCCACCCTCAACAGTAAGCATTGTGATCTAAGAAGAGTCACTACAATCTGTTGTCAGAGAAACATATGTCAAGAGCGACGAGCTTTATTGGATGTAGCTTTGAACAACAACTCATCACATCCTTGGGTGCAAAAAGTAATCGTGGTCACGTGAAACATTTTGATCTATTACCTCACCGCATGTCTTCGTTCATGGTTCTGGACACAGCTATGTCCCAGCAGTCTGGCCATGAAGGTGTGAGATCGACACTACATAGTGGTGAGCTAACCGAGTAATATCAAATTGCACTACAGGTAGGAGGACCCTGGTCCACCTTCTCAAGTAATCCACGTGATGTAAGAGGAGCCAACCTAGCCCACTTTCAAAGAAACGTCGTCACGAGTTACTTCGGAAGGAACTTCCAACAAAATATCACGTCGTCTCCTAACTGATAATATAATAATAATAATAATAATAATAATAATATATAACATAACAACGTAAACGTCCAATATAAACTTTCCTACTTCGTGTCGAGATAATAGAAAAAATTACATATCAATATAAATATATGGCTTGGAAGTCGCTGTTTTTAAAAGTAAGTGTTTTATCTGCCATTGACGAGCGCGTGGTCAAACAGTGTTTAAACCCGTGTCCTATTGGTAAATAGACAAGAAAGTCCAATTTCTTCTTAATTAATCATGCAAACAACCATACAAATTTCGTACACGGTAATTTATTACAAATTTAAGCTAAAGAACCTAGTGCGAATGCAGGTGGTACACAGATATTAATCTCGCCTAACCAGATTGCCCATCAACTGTTACTAAATGGTCAACCTAAATAGCGTGGAGGGAAATTGCAATAAATGCGGGTTTTATGAAATCACAGTGAAACACTGGTAACACATTTCCCCGTTGGAGAACTTGAAGATAGAATAACGGGAATGAAAATCAACAAGGAAACAGGACTAGATGAACTGGGGTCAAAGCAAATTAAACATTCTGATCCCAAAGCCAGGAAGTTCGTACTGGAGCTAATGAACCTATGTGTCTTGAGGAAAACTAGTCGTGGCTTTGCTTAAACCAGGGAAAACGTCAACAGATAGCTAACAATGTCAGACCAGTCTCATTATTATGTTACCTCTATAAAGTGTTCGAGAAAATGATTTTGCGTCTGATATAAACTATCATCGAAGATCGGAGCAGGTGGGTTTTAGAATCGGTAAATCATGTAACTCAACATAAATTACCGTCTACGCCTATCAAAGATATAAAAGACAACAAATTATTAGCGTCTGACCCATGTAGTTAAACGTCTAATGCAGAATAAACTATTTTACGTGACATCACAAAATATAAGTAGTCGCTGGAGCGACTAACACAATTGTCTGCCATAAGATAGTGTTCCAATACCTACGCGGAACAATTATTACATCAATGATCAACCGATACGCCCAGGAACTAGACAGTATATATTTACAGACGACACGGCAGTAGCTGCGTAAGGAAAGTGGTTCTCAAACTCACTAAAGCCCCTGGCGGAATGACGGAATAATATAAGGACAACAATCTCAAAATTAATCCCTGCAAAACTCAGATTTGTTCGTTGCATCTGAAGAACAGAGAAGCGAGAAGGAACATTCAGATTAATTGTCAGAGACTTGAACGTAAACATAATGATATACCTACATAAATATACATCACAATAGATCACACATTGTTCTACAAAGAACATTGTAATGTGTGAAACAAAAAGTAAGCGCAAGAAACAACATATGCGTAAGTTGACTAGCGAAAGAATGTGCTGTCTTGTAGTTTACAGCGGGACTGCGATTTGAACACCTTTCGGTCCGGAACATCTGACGAGAGCATGACATTTTTGTGTACCGGGTTAGCCTACCCTCTTCTATCTCTTCTCCTTAGTCAGTCTGCCCTGTTGCGGCATGTTATCGAGGATCACCACGTGGAGGGGGAGAAGAGTTAGTCATGTCGTATTGTAACAGGTTGTCTTAAGCCAACACCAAAGGGAACTATTTATGCAATCGTTAGCTTTGCACTACCAGAAATCAGGAGTTGTGTCGCGTCAGAAGTATAAAAGAAAAAAACAATCCTACTATCAGAGACACCCATTTTATTAATATAAGCCATACCGTGAACGACTGAAATCAAGGTGAATTTTCCTACAAGCTGCACAATTTTCAAACTAGAAAACTGGGCAAACTCGAAAGGCGAAATGGCGTCAAAGATATGGTGAGAAATGAATGGTGATCAAAGAAGAACTTACGACATGACATAGCATGCCCTATCTTGTGCGTAGATCCCTAAACATATTACGAATTGGAGTGTCGAGGTATAGATCAAGCTCGAAATAATTGTGATATGCGTACGAAAATGTATGCGAATGTAGAGCCATCCAAGACCTTTAACATCTGTTTAATTGTCCAAGAATATAAGAACCATGTACTTTGGCGGATTTTATGGCGGAGAACGAATGAGCGTACTTGGCGGCTAATTTCTGGTCCAATACTTTATGAGGTTTCCGGACACGAAAAGCAAGTAAGTACGGTAGCAGCAGTAATATTTTTTAAAGACAGAAAGTATGAAGAGCATTCACGAACTATGATACAATCATCGACCCACGGGTCATCCAAAAAAGATCATACATGAAGGGGATGCGAAGCTTGTTGTCAGTCCATCTGGATCCTCGTCTTCCAGGGCCACGTAAAGATCTTCAAGAAGCTTATTGAACTGAACTCTAAATGTAAACTCTTCATCTCGCCCGGCTCCCTGATATGCCTTCTTGTCTATATCTGTAAGAGAGAGAAACGACGAGAATTATGATGGACGTATTAAACATCTTGCCATTCGTTAGCTTTATCTCTACTATTACAGTGCATTCTTGGAGAATTGTACCTAAGTAGATATATTATATATATCTTCTGTCTAGTTGGGGTAGTGTTGGAGCGCTAGTCTTTCATGGCAAAGGTATGGGGTTCAACTTTTGTTTATAGTATGATCCATTCGGCCAGCTGTAAATGTGTACCTGGCTTGCTGTCAGGAAAGGAAAGGCAGCGAGGAAGAAAACTAGCCACCCCACAAACTTTGACTTCTTACAATGATATCTCTAACACTTAAGCTCCGACAGCAGTGTCTGCAATGTGACTATCTTTAACTTTGTTTATCCTATTTCTATAAGATCTATTATGAACCTCTCTAGTGAATCTTATCTATATCAAATATATTCTAAATCTCTCTAGTTGATCTATTTATGTCAGATCTAATCAATTCAAGTGCCGTCTCCCCAATGAAGATTAGCGCAATTGGTCTCCAACATCCTGTGTCCCTCTCCCCCGTGGTACACACAGTTAGACTTCAGCTCACCCATCGTTTGATGTTATTGTCCCACTTGTAGCGCTGCTTAGGGATTCCGTGGCGAAGTGGTTAAGCCGTCGGCCTCGTGATCAGGTGATGTGGGTTCGACTCCGGACTCCGCCGTCTTTTTCACGAGGGCTTGATGCGGAGTCCACTGCATCTCGTAGTCGCCCCCTAGTCGTCTTGTTCTTGACTTGCCACTGGAGTCAGGCGGATCGAGACGAGAGAGTGAGGATAAAATATAGTGCAGTTAATCCTTGCTAGACGCTAGCAAAATAAATTATGCCATCATCGTCTACTATGGACGGCGGCCTTTGCCTTTGCTTTTTAGCGCTGCTTACCTCGTGCTAAACTGCTTTCAATATTTCCCTCTAGCATAGTTTGTTACAAGTGCTTCGTTGCTTTTAATGTGGTCAAAACATGTTATTTGTCGGGGCTTTTTATCTTTCAAAAGTCCTCTTTTTGCCCCAAGTTTCTCCAGGCCCTCTACATTTGTTAGCTTTTTTTCCATGAAATGCGACCCATTCTCCTGACCCAACATCCATCAACCGTGTCTGCGATAACTCTAGAATTTATGTCCATATTTTTTTATTCAGAAATCAGGTCGTCGATTGTTTCTGCTTGCTTTGCTACAATGTTCTTAGATTTCATGTACCGATTTTTTTACATCACTTGTGGCATTTCAGCTTGTATTATCAGATCGTGCATTTTCACTAGAATCTGAGATGTAATTGGCATTAGGTGTCCTGGACAGTATCATTATGTGATGACCTTCAATCCCTAACTATGCAAATGTACGTGGTGAGGTCACAATCCATTCCACAGTGACCGGCCGCCTTTTGCTTGCTGTTCTGGAGGCGCTCAAAGTGTGCCACACCCCTCGCTGCTTCATCTCTTGAGTCAGCCGTTGACCCGCGGAGGTTCGTTCGTCTCCTGGGCTGCGGCAGACTATTTTTACTAGAGATGAACATTCCCTACATCCTGACCAGACACGTCACGGATTTGCACGTGTATCCTTATTCGCTGCAGAAATATTTCTTCTAGAACATCGTTCTGGTCTTAACACAACATCCCTTCACCTACTGTACAACACCTGGTGTTCGTGAGTGTACTACAGTTTGATCTGTTGTGCAGCGTTTCGATAAAACGGTCAGTAAACCAAACAATTATACAATGGCAGTCCATGAATGTTACGTCATTGCTCAATAGTCAGCAACTCATTCCCCAATTGTTCTGCATGACTGGTAAATTTAGGAGTCGTGCGACGGGGTGTGGTTGATTCCATAAATCTAGATTACGACTAATGATAAATACATAATCCGTGGTGTAGTTTGATTAATAGAGTAAAGCAATAACACTATACAGTTGAACACCGTGGTCGAAGGAGATACCAAAAGAAAACACATCCGTCGTCTTGGAATCGTAATCAATTATAAATCTCTAAAGTGTAATATAAATATAATAAAATAAAGTGTACATTATATCTGTCTGATCTTCTTGTATATTACCATTTTCGGTGAATCCTCTATCAGATCTTTTATATATCGCTAGCGAACCTTACCTCTATCAAACCTGTAGTATGAATCTTAATTGTGAACTTTATTTACACGAGGGACGCTCCGAAAGTAATCCTGCCTATTTTATTATGATGTCTCACGGCGTCAGAAGTGGATTTTGGCAGTATGGAAGTAAAGTTTGAGCCTTCTCGCCAATCTTCGCACAATTTTGTTTCCGTCTGACAGGTGGAGGTAGATAAGCAGTCTGACAAAGTTACGTTTGTCATGAAAGTGCGTTATAAACATAGGTGCGTTATTGAATTCCTTTATGCGAAAACGTTCCACCAATTGGCATGCATCGATTTTTGCTGAACGTTTACGTAGACTAGACAGTGGATGGTCATGCACAGCTGTCACACAACGCAACGAAGATCATCCGCGTAGATCGGAGGATTACGACCAGGGAACTGTATACGGAGCTGGATATATGCTTCAAGGCGTGGAAAATAATAGTGACAACGTTGGAATATCACAAAGTTTGCGTAAGGTGGGTCTCACGAATGCTCATACAGGAACAGAAATAACATCGCATGTAATTCTTTCATGACCTCTTGAACCATTACGAGGAGGCAGATGACAGTTTCCTGGATTGCATTATCACTGGCGACGAGATGTGGTGCCACCACTGCAATCCTGAGTCGAAACGGCAGTCCATGAAATGGTGACACGTAAATTCCGCATTGAGGTAAAAGTTCAAGATGCGGCATCAGTGGGTAGAGTGATGTGTACTGTATTTTGAGACAGGGAAGGGGTGATCCTTGATTTCTTGAAACCTAGACGAATCATCAAATCAAAACGTTACATTGCCACGCTGACTAAGCTGAAGGATCGAATTTCCAGGGTAAGGCCAGAGAAGAAAACAACTTGTCTTTGGTTACACGATTACGCAACGCCAATACCAGTCTGAAGACCATTGAGCACATTGTGTTTTGGCTGGACTGTCCTATCACACCAGCCGCATAGTCAGGGTTTGGCGCTTTCTTACTTCCATCTGTTCAGGCTGATGAAATATGGACTACGTGAGCAACATTTTCTTAGCAACGACGTCGTAATAGCAGTGGTGAAACATTTGGTCACCTCCGTTGGTACAGATTTCTCCGAGCACGGCGTGTATGCTTGTGTTCATCGTTAGAGAAAATGTATAGGCAAGGTTAATGGCTATGTTAAAAAATAGGTTATTGAAGGCAGTGCTATATCAAAAGGAGTTATTGTGCTCTAATGTGCGTTTAAATAAACTGTTATGGTTTTCATGGAATAAAAAAGAAGCCATGACCTACGAAGCACCCCTCGCATATTATGTATATATATATATATATGTTTATATATATATTATATATATATATATATATATATATATATATATATATATATATATATATATATATATATATATATATATATATATATATATATATATATATACAGGGGTGGGGGGAGGCCTTGTCATAAGTCTTTACCCTGACTATGAGGGAGTAAGAGGCGAAAGTTGAAATTTGGCACATATGTAGCTCATTCAATTTGTACTAGAATTTAGAAGTATGAATTTCCCTCCTCGACGGCCTTACCCGGTTTGGTGCATGGCACAACATGCCTTATTGATCAGATCTGCTAATCTAACAGTTTGTCAGAACAATGGAGAAATCATAGGCCAGAACTGTGATACAATTCTTTATGTTGCAGGGAAAAACATCTACAGAAATGCACAGGGAGATGGAACAAGTGTTTGATGAATTCTGTCCTTCGTATGCTTCTGTAAAAAAACTGGTGTAGACAGTTCCCATGTTACTGATCTTTCAAGATCAGGAAGACCATTCTCAGAGTGCAGCGATGAAAATGCTGCAAGAGTGAAGAAAATCATTGACCAGGAAAGGAAAATGACAATTGCAAAGATATGTAGGTCAGCAAAACTAAAGGAAAGTAGTTTTTAGAATTTTACTTAAATGACCCAGAATCAAACATTTCCAGCATGCAGTGGAAAACTCCGGGCTCAACAACACATGCCAAGCCAAGAGCACAGAAATCTGCAAGAAAAGTGATGCTGACTGTTTTTTGCGACGTCAAATGTGTCATATTGAAAGATTTCTTGCCTCATGGCAACACGGTTAACGGGCAATATTATGCAGATCTCCTTACCAAACTAAGAAAGACTGTGACCAGAAAACGAGAGAGAGCGCGCACTCAAATTCTGCCTTTACTTCAAGAAAACGCGCCCTCCCATAAAGCAAGGCTTGTGCTGCAAACAGTGAACGATTTGAATATTGAAATGCTTCCACTCCCACCATATTCTCCGGACTTTTCTTTATCCAAAACTGAAAAAAACAGCTGAAAGGAAATCATTTTGACAGTTACGCAGATGTCATACTTGCTTGTGATAAATGGTTTATTTCGAAAAATAGGTTACTTTATTCTCAAGGTCTTTTCTAGGTCACACAGAGATGGCAGAAATGTATAAATTCAGGTGGTGGCTATATTGAGAAGGAATAAGCACTTTGCCAAATTTCAACTTTCTCCTCCTACTCCTTCATGGTCACGGTAAAAACGTATGGCAAGCCCCTCGTATGGTAAGAGATCGCCGATTAATATCACGAGGGCTGTATTCATTTATTGACTTAAGTCGGTTAGGTTGATATCAAATTTGGTTGATGCTGTAACCATAATCATAAATGTAAATTACAACGCCACCTTATGTCCATTAATGGAAAATGGAAATTTCACTTACGACAGATCGACCTACAATCCCCCGTTTTACTATCTCCTTTCACGCGTTCACTATGAAACGTAATCAGCACCTCATTGGATTTTGGTTCAACGTGTCATGTTATGGCCATAAATGATATCCTCGATGCAGACTCACACTGAACGTGAACAGAAACCAGTACTAACGAGTGTTTGGATTTTCCGGTAAGTTTGTCAGGCACGTTTGTCCGGACAGTTTGTCAGGCACGTTTGTCTGGACAGTTGGTCAGGCACGTTTGTCTGCCACGTTTGACCGGACAATTTGTTAGACAGGTTTGTCCGGACAGTTGGTCAGGCACGTTTGTCCGGACAGTTTGTCAGGCATGCTTGTCCGGACAGTTGGCCAGGCCCGTGCAACATGCCGGAGAGCAGACCCGTGCAACATGCCGGAAAGTAGGACCGTGCAACATGCCGGAAAGTAGGACCGTGCAACATGCTGGAGAGTAGGACCGTGCAACATGCCGGAGAGTAGGACCGTGCAACATGCCGGAGAGTAGGACCGTGCAACATGCCGGAGAGTAGGACCGTGCAACATGCCGGAGAGCAGGCCCGTGCAACATGCCGGAGAGTAGGACCGTGCAACATGCCGGAGAGTAGGACCGTGCAACATGCCGGAGAGCAGGCCCGTGCAACATGCCGGAGAGTAGGACCGTGCAAGATGCCGGAGAGCAGGCCCGTGCAACATGCCGGAGAGCAGGCCCGTGCATCATGCCGGAGAGCAGGCCCGTGCAACATGCCGGAGAGTATAGGTGAATTGTTCTTGAAAAACGGTATTTTCTATGTGCAAATATATAAGTTATTTTCAA
This sequence comes from Ariolimax columbianus, assembly GCA_036924085.1. NCBI lineage: Eukaryota > Metazoa > Mollusca > Gastropoda > Stylommatophora > Arionidae > Ariolimax > Ariolimax columbianus. The sequence continues at coordinate 18,748,783 of JAVGWX010000004.1, read as the reverse complement.
AGTAATACCTATTTCCACTATCTCTTATTGATGGTATGCCTTCTTTGGATGGGAACATGTCTCAAGGCTTTGCTACTGAAGTAAGTCTGATCTACATTCTAGGCAGGGTCAAATTCTTTCTTTGATGTTGTTGTTATTTAAGAGCCCTCATCGGGTGGCAAATCCTTTATGACTTTATGATTGTGATCCCAGGATCGTTCTGCCTGCCACCCCAATATGGTATTGTAGTTATCTCTCCTATTATTGGACCTTCACTTTGGGGTCTACCACAATCATACCTTGTTGCCTGAATGTGTGTCTACTGTCTGACTTGCACCGGGTCTACTATAATTTTACATACCATTTCTTAAAATGAGCGAACGTGTTACTTTTTTTAAAAACATAATTAATGTTGCACATGGGATTCGAGCCCTGGTAAAAAGCCAATGGTAATAAAGGATTACATGTAATAAATTCAACACAATTACTTCATTATAATTAAAACACACTTCATTAATTTATTACACTGTGAACACGTTTATGAAAAACGTGACACACATGAGAAAAACATGTATCTGAAATGCTGCTAAAGATATAACAGCCAACCAGCAGTTTCCCATCAATGAACATAGGAAGCCCAACAATAATGCAATATCTTGTCATGAATACGATACATATCCTGCATTAGTTTGAAAAAGCTGGCTGAATTTTAAAATTACGCTTGCAAAACAAAGATGGCTGATTCGGGATGCACCAACCAGTAATAGCACGTTTTATAATTACCGTTTTTTCTCTTACAATGACACACCTTTATTTTTTGAATATTTAGATTCCTGCGTGTGTTAATTTGTATATTTGGTTTTTTGTTTCGATAATCGACAGATGTGTATGAAAGCCGATCGAAACTTTTTCAGTAATCCTAAATTGTGCGATTTAAAATAATTAGGTAATCTTTCAAACCACCAATCAAACATGTCTAGTAAGTTACTTATAATTAATTAATGCATTTATTATTTTATTAGTGGCAGTGCCACTACATTTGGCACCGTGTTACAACGGTTTGAACACTTTCAATCATGTAAAATTCGCTTAGTAATTGCGTCTTAAGTCCGACCGATAGACATCATCGTGGCTGGTTTGTTGATAGAAATAATATATTTAATGCTGTATTGCTTGAAAATGCTGAAAATATATATTATTATAATAAACAAAATAAATTCAATTATTTATCGCCAACTGAATGTATCCCTGTCGATATTATAAAAAGCGGATTTGCGTTCAGAATCGATTGTCCGAATCAATATATCGTACATCCACATACTTCTTAAAATTTATAACAGCATGCGTCAATATCCCAAAATAAATCTTATAATTTGCAACAAAGTGCATCAACACTTTGCTTTTTTTTTAAAGGATATATTAAGTAGTGAGATACTAAATATCAAATTATCTTGATAAGTTGATTTGCCGAGTAGCAGGAACATCTGCTGTGTACCATGACACCAGCAGTATCGCCTTAAAATTCGGTGGAAGGAGAGGAAATTACGTGATGAAATCTGACATTTTTTGTCCCTCAAAAATGAGGAAGGATAACGCGATGGTGAAAATTGTGCAAGTAAATACAACACTTGTCCTGAAATGGTAGGTATTACATAAATTTGTGCTAGCCGCCATGGCGACCTTATGCCTGGGTTTTGTCGAGCCCTGCTGTGAAAGTACCGGCTGCAGTAAAAACCTAAGCTTTACATTGGAGCAAAAAGGTAAATGACTGTAAATGCTTGGAAAATTACTTTAAAATGGACCAGTTGCAGTAGTAGCCTACGCTTTACATTGGAGCAAAAATATAAATGAAAGAGGTTAGCAGTTTTTATTTTTACATCGATTTTTTTTACCTTCATTACCGCTACAGGTTCAATCTATCTATCTATTATTATATCTTAGTAAATACTGAAGAAGATATACCTCGTTGTGTTGCAATTCAATACATCTCAGTAAAGTCATCATTACTAAGATCCCAGTGTCTATTCCCGTACCACAGAACACAAAAGCTGCCGTTGTGAAGATGTACGTGAGCTGAACATATCTACAGAACAGTCTCCTGACATGGTTATTTCCTGTTGCGAGTTGTCCCAAATCTAGTCTTCTCTCAATTTTACAAAAAGATATCATTTTGAAGAGTATGACAACCTAATAACGCATGCATGTGATTTTTCTTTCTTTTCCGTAAAAATGTCAAAACGCTCAAGAGGCTACAGCCGGGATAAAAGAAAAGTCACTGCAGTTTTCGATACATGTCGTAAAAGACGATTAAAGAGGGCTAGCAACCTTTTCGTGTGAAACCATTGCCATCGAAACCGACACCGCACATGCGCGGATACATGCTTCCTGTAAAGGGACCAACTGTATTGGTGGCTTTTTGTTTCACATGAAACGAAAAAGTAAATCAATGAATAAACCAACCATTAATCTTCCAAGCGTATCGCGTAATGTGGCTAAATAGGGATGTGCATGGGGTTAGTTACCTCAACACGTAAAACAATGTTATACTGAAACCATCACAAGACCACCAAAATTGCGTTGGTGGCCCTATACTCTGCAGGGAGCAACACAGACGTAGACGAGGATAAAGTAACCTTGTTAAATTTCGCAAGTTTAGAAATTCTGCATACAAATGATGTATGTTAAGTGTTTATTTTTACATTATGTAAATAAAAGCGAAGAGCAATCAGGGTCAGGCGAAACACACTGATCAGACTTAGTCAGGGTCAGGCGAAACACACTGATCAGACTTAGTCAGGGTCAGGCAAAACACACTGATCAGACTTAGTCAGGGTCAGGCAAAATACACTGATCAGACTTAGTCAGGGTCAGGCAAAACACACTGATCAGACTTAGTCAGGGTCAGGCAAAACACACTGATCAGACTTAGTCAGGGTCAGGCAAAACACACTGATCAGACTTAGTCAGGGTCAGGCGAAACACACTGATCAGACTTAGTCAGGGTCAGGCAAAACACACTGATCAGACTTAGTCAGGGTCAGGCAAAACACACTGATCAGACTTAGTCAGGGTCAGGCAAAACACACTGATCAGACTTAGTCAGGGTCAGGCGAAACACACTGATCAAAACCACCTCAAGTCTGGGTTCTGCTCCTCGAAACAGGCTGTGCGACAGTAGTCAGTCACCGAGGCAGTATCAACATTGTAATCCCCATAGTGGTAAGCTTACTGGAGAGTCTCGCATTGCACTATAGCCAGGAGAACTGATTCACCTTCTCAGTACGCATCGGGATATAAGAAGAGCCACTGTAACTTTAGGTTGACTCTTATGTGGGCCCTGAAAAGTGCGTTAAGTGGCGGGTTGCAGCAGCTTTCCTCATATCCTGAGCGTGCTGATGAAGGTGGACCGGGGTCCTGCAGGCGGTTGTGCAATGCTTGGCTTCAACTGCGTGTCGCTCACTACTATGGGGATAACGTCGATACATCACCGCGTTAGCCAGGATGCAATGAAAACAGCCCGTTTCCAGGGAGGACTACGAGTAAGCCGAATTGAGGGTCTTGGCCAGTATATTTTGCCCGACCCTGACTAACATGTCTTATCAGTATGCTGTGCCTGACCAGACATTAGTCTTAATCCCAAATAGTAGTAGTACTAGTAACAGTAGTAGCAGAAGTAGAAGAATAAAAAGAAGAATAAGAACAACACTACCAACCACCTTGGTGCACTTCAGATATGTCGGTTGCATCCACAGATATCATATATTTTCCTGATGTGCAGTTCACACGAACTGACTAATGGTAAATAGCTTGCCATTTTCTTACCTTCATTTTCTCCCTGCTTAGGGTTGATATAGAATCTTGAGCGTGGTTTTTTTACTGCTGCAGAAATGCTTGGCGTGTAGCCACTGTCTGTGTCTGTGTCAGCTAGGGTGAAGAGGAATGACAACATCATCCAGAGAGCAGTAGAATCAAATAAACTCAGAAACAAACATGCACAATTTAATTAGAGACGCACGTTTACATACAAACATACACACGTGAACAAAGTTGCGTGCCCGCATAGACACACACACAAAGAGAGTGAGAAGGCGAAGAGAGGGGGGGGGGTGGGGAGAGCTCATCTACAGGAGACTGTGGCTCAACCCTGTTCTTCTTCTTCTGCGTTTGTTCTCAATCTCCCGCTACCAAGCTCTGAACAGAGATTTGCAAGTAGCAGGATGTAGTCCGGAGAACGGAATGCGTCGTGTCGCAAGTTTACAGCTTGACTGCGATATTTGCACCTTTCGGTCCGACACATCCGTCTTCGGCAGGCTTAACCCTGTAATAACGCGATCAGCTATAACGCGATGACAACTAGGCTCTTAATTGTCCTAACCAGAAACACTTTTCTAGTCAACAAACAGAGAAAATGTGACTTTCTTCTGAACACGCCTTGACATTTTCACCATGTTACGAATACACGGTATCAACTCTCGTTTTAGCCATGTACTAGTTGTGGGACATATGGTTTATTTTCTTGGTGTACTCGACACCTGGCACACATTTCCTGGAAAAGTTATCTAAATGGCCAGCCCATGCAAATAGAATGTCCTGTTCCAGCAAAGGGGGACGATGTGGGTTAGTGGTTAACTGACACGGCTCACTAACCGAAGGTGCTGGGTTCGCTGCCCATCACAGCACCGGCCGTTACCACGGCGAAGCAAACTCTTAGAAAATGCAGGAGGAAGTAGACCCTTACACAAAATTGATGCCGAAGTCGGATGCACTTGGCCAACAGGAGCAAAATAAAAACATAGTGCAACGCACACCGCCTTGTGGGAATAGTGAAGTAAGGCGTATGCAAGAAAAACGAAACTTCCACAATGAACCATATTAAAAGCAATTCAGAATTGGCAACCATTTGTTTTAAAATATAGCTCTTAATGAAGCACACGAATCTTCTATTTTCTGTCTTCTTTTGTTTTATATCAATATTTGTTATCAGCTAATTTATAGACTTGTGTTGCCATCAATACCAATCTGTTTTCATTCGTCAGAAGGACATACCGCACCTTGCAGTGTACGTTATAACAGTCCTTATGGTTTTATTATGTCAAATTCTTTAAAACTAGCATGTAGTTAATCATGATGAATGGTTGATTACACCAAACTTCTGTCTTACGTTTCTTACAAAGGTTTACTGTCGACGTAGAATCAGTATCGTCGCTTCTGAATTCGAATATCTGCTATTGCATTCCCATTGAAGGGTTAACATTTGTAAATGGAAAACTGGTTACATTTTCAGTATATGAGATTGAGCGCGAATAAATAATTAAACACGCTATAAGTTCGAGGATGATAAATACAATAAATGTATTTATTGGGTCTGGACGTCAGAAGCTGCAAAATTATACAAAGGTAGGCGAATGTTCTGTGCAACAAACATCAATTTAGTCCAATCAGATCAGATAAGTTAATCGTTTAACAAATATCACGATGATCACTTATATACAAATATCACTTTATGAAGAAAAAACTAAAACAAAATACCAAGTATTTTATTGAAAACGCAAAAAAGCCAAGATCCCAAGAAGTGATTGAGGAAGACAAAAAAGCAAATTTCCCAGAATGTGATTGAGAAAGACAAAAAAGCCAATATCCTAAGAAGTGATTGCGAAAGACAAAAAAAAGCCAAGATCCCAAGATGTGATTAAGAGAAACAGAAAAGCCAAGATTCCAGGATGTCATTGGGAAAGACAAAGAAGCCAATATCACAGAATGTGATTGAAAAAGCAACAAAAATCTGCTGCTAGTGGATGTGTATAATATTTCACCAGCTGACAACGAAAACAATGATACATCTCAAGCAATAACAATCACAAGAAAATACACCAGATGTTAGAAACACACACTTACATAGACCTGATGGACTCCTTTTGTTGAGGGACTTGACAACCTTGGAACTGGCAAATGTTTTGTCGTAATCCCGTGTGCTATCGTAAAACCATTGATTAGACAACATCTTATATGCCCTAAAAATGAAATAAACGACATATATAATGGGGGAGAAGAGCATCGTTTCATGAAATGTATTTTTTGTATACTTAGTCTATTAAACTTTAAACTCCATGAAATTGCTAGCTTTATAGAATAACAGGAAAGATCATTTCAAATTGTTCGAAAGCAAGAAATACCGTAGATACAAATAAATACATCGAAGTTGCAGCGGTAATGTAGGTCAATAGTTGTCCAAAATTTAATCACTGAGCACCATACAGAGAGATCAAGAACATCATCAGAAATCAATATATACACCAATGAGACCAGACCCAATTCACCAACTGAAAAAAACCAACGAACTACCTAATTTTGCTTGAGAACCGGTCGCTGAAGACTACTAGAACATCTTTACCGACTAGAGATCTCACACACTGATGAATTTCCCATGTGGAGCTAGAATTCTGAACACATTCTACAGGAATGTCAACTCTATAGGAAAATCAGACACCAGACCTGGTCAGAGATTACGGAGCTGAGAAAAAAAGCTGTGGGGTTCCGGTCCGACCTGGTGAAGATTACATACTTCATCATGGCGACTGGCCTGCGAATATAGCATGCCAAAAGAAGCTGAAACAAAGACGAAGAACAATAAAATAGTCGATACAAAAAACATACAGGTAACGGCTGCTACACTCCAAAGTCGGCTACTCTGCTATTTGACTCTGACGATTGGAAGACAACACAGCCGTTAACAATACATACAATCGTTCATAGATAGATACGTGAGAAAAATGCATGGTTTGAAATTATGGTGATGTTCGTTCATAACACGTGATAAAAACCGATCTCTTTGTTCAGCCGTGTAGACAGTCTTTTCTCTTGCCGTGTTTGCTGAAATGGGTGACTTGTGCGTTGATTTTGAATAAAATGAAGAATACTTTGCGCCTTTTCTCAACCTCACTCTCTCGTCCTGAGCTATATTTGGCCAGTGACTAGACATTATCGAGACGACTGGATGCTGATTTTTCCTCCAGGTTTACTCCCGAAGCCTTTTCTGTAAACAGGTATGCCGCAAGGCAGAGAGTGGGGGATGACATATATCGTTGTGTCTTGTGCTTTTCCCATAACCGAAAGAGGTCGTAGGGACATCACTCAGCGTGTAAGTGATGTGTTGGGTATCTCTCCCGGGCGACGTGTTCTAGTTAATTATAGTCACGTGTCTAAATATCCCAGTCACACTAAAACTGACGCTGTCTGCAGCTAGGGAGAAGGGCGCCAGCCTCGTTAAGTTCAACCGTGTGCACTAGACCGTGAAAATACGACACATGTTTAACCGTAGTACTAATTCATATAAGCGATGTCCAGGCCAGGATATTCGGAGGGAAAAAAATATAAACAATGAACAAATTAAATAGTCCAAATGAAAAAACAAAACAAAGAAGAACTTCCGTGAACAAAAGTGGAAGTCGTCGACTAGTGTAAATTCCAGGCAAATATATGGCATGGTGGAATCCATAATGAACTAAATTACCAGAGCAATTTTAGACCAGCAGCCGGTACGGCGCCGTCTTTGCTGCTCAATTTGAAATGATACGATAAGGCTGTCAGCATCGACCTACTAGAAAGTGCTAGATATATAACAGTGTTATAACGAGCAGACGCTGAAGCTGGATTTTGCATAGTTTGCGAAAAGAGGCAGCCATTGCAAAATATGCATTGTTCTGGAACCCAAGGGGTCAAACGTATAGGTGCAAACCAAAATCAAATCAAAAACATGCAGAAATGAATTTTGACCATAAGACCTTCGTCAAGGTCAACTAACCACAGCTGACTTAGATATTATTCCACCTCCAAGCGGCGGCTCTGGAAACATACTGCATTTGTGAATTCTAAGAAAATAGGAATTGCAGTGGAAAGTTAAATCCGGTACCCCAAAAAAGTCAGCTAAAACCGGATGTGTCGGGTCAAAAGGGGCTGATATCGCAGCTACGTTGTATATACGACACAACGTTACATTCAGAACGAACGCAGAAGAAAAAGAAGAAGAAGAAGAAGATAAAATAGTAGCAGATGTTTCTGTCCCGGCAATTGTCTGAGTCTTTATCTATATATGTTTTGACAGCAGTAACTACCGTAAAGATCCTCAGAATACCCTGGACAGAGAAAAGAACAAATGTAGACATTCGGCAAGAGTTGAGCATAGAGGAGAACTGGTTTATCAATTCCATTTTGGCTAGAAAATGCAAATACTTTGGTCACATCAAGAGACACAACGGTCTTGAGAGGACGGTGATGGAAGGTATGGCTCCAGGCAAAAGAGGAAGGGGTAGACCAAGAAGACGATGGCACCAAGATATCCAGGAATGCCTGAGTATGACAGTGGCGGAAGCTGGAGTTTTGGCAAGGGAACGAGTTTCTTTCAGACAGACTGTGATGGGAGCGACGTTTTGCAAAGGACATGCTACATGAGAGAACTACCATAAACAAACATTAATACACGCTGATTTTGTGTAACTAAAACAAAGGCAACGTGTCTTTTACTAGGGCGTGGTTATTGAGAAATGGATGTGGCAATCATTTAACCTCTTCCTTCCGCATAGTCGATATACTGGCTTACAGAAGTAAAGATCCCCTTAACACGCCAGTGTAGTATACAGAGAATACGGGAATGATATTTCCCAGGTTTATCTGGTACCCCCGTTTTGAGGCTGGGTGGACCACAGAAGCCGTTTTGGGTTCGGACAAAATCCCTGGATGGAACCCCCACCGCTCAGCTGGAAAGCCAGTGCACTAACTACTGAAATCTTTGTCGTCAACTAATTAAGCAGGCAGTGACCATCCGACTGGAACGTGCCTCATTCATTAGTTTAGCACAAGAACGTTTACAGTAACGACAGCGTGATTAATGCAGATTAATGTCAAGGTCAGGTGAAACATACTGACCAACACCCCAGCTCACGTGAAACATTAATAAGTAAATAATATTGTTTTAAAACAAGAAATTCACAATTTCGTGACTGGTTTTCTTAGTTCTCCTTGTTCTGTGATCACTGTCGTCTTGATCATCACCAGTTTTTGTTCATATTCAGCAGCATTTAAAAGATGTATAGTTAGTTATATGCTACAAGCAAATAACTTAGCCCTTGTTTTTCCTGGCTGTCATTGCAACCGACGTCAATGGGTCGCTAGATGGTATCCTGAATTCCATCTCTTCCTTTTAAAAAGTTAAATCCATTTACGTTTTTCTATTTCGTTCTCCAATTGTTTTATTGTGTTATTGTGTATTACAGAATAAGGCTCTCCAACTCACGAGATCTCCCACCTCTCAGGAAATAAAATAGTGAAAAAGTTTATTTCACTGATGTTAAGAGAAATAAAACTGGATCTTTTTTACAGTACGTATATAAAACACAATTTTCTACTGAATGTTTAGTTTGACTTACTTCTCTTTGGAACACACTTGACAAATAAATCCTTTTTTCTTGTCCGCCCTAGGCTGACAACATACCGAGCACACATTGAGGCCACATCTATAGCATTTCCGCTTCCGGTGAAATATAACTCCGAACCTTTCTAAACAGATGATACAGGTGCTATCATTGAAATGTTGTTTCTCCTTTAATACGGCAATTCTGCTCTGTTCTTTCACGAGTTCTTCGTGGGCTTCACTGAAAAGTATGAATGTGGTAAAACTGAACAACCAAATACATATAGGAAACTATATATTTATCTGATCATCAGATGTGTTAGCATGTTGAAGAAGTATTTCGGATCTTGATCTTGTTGACACCTAAAATAAGTAGCGGGAGATAGGTGGATCGTAATTCGATAATGTGCCCAAGTTCCATCGTTCATTAAATACGAAAATCCCAAATTGGAACTGAAATCTACAACACTTGCCAGACCGTGGTTTTCTAACATCTCTAATGAGACGATTATGGTACTGACAATTTGTTTGACATATAATCTAATGATACTACATTTCATTGTCCATTACAATTGTTCCTTATCCAATGTGTGACATTTTCGGCTATTTCCCCAATGTCTATCATAATTCACTGGATTATAGTTGATCGCATAGCAAGTGCAGAAATGGAATATTTCCGAGGACTTTTCATTACTCCCCAATAATGGAGCCCATAAATGTTTTCGTATTTGACTAAAAACACCTCCGTTTTTTAAACAGGCACATATATGTCTGATATATCTAAACTCAAACTACTTGTCCCTTCGTTCATAAAGGATATACCTGTATTCTAGTCACTGTAACAATGTGGGCTGTTGGCCAGTCATGTCAGACAAAACATAAGAATCATGTAGGAGAACTCCTCCAGAGAATAACAATCATTCAATATCAGTTTCTGATACAATCACATTCAAGTTATTCATCTTGTCGTTTCAGGTGAAGCATAGGGCAACCACTACAACTGACCGCTTTACGGGAAGCATGTATATAAGAATACGGTGGTTTCCATGGCAATGGTTTTGACAAGATGAGATTGCGAGTCCCATACACACTCCTCTTTAGTTGCCTTTTACAACATGTTTGGAAAGCTACATAGGTTCTGTTCTATTTCAAGATGGGTACCATTTTTGCATACAATGACAGTACATACAAGCAATCCCTGATATACCTGCAATCTGGTATACAATCCACTAGAAGCTATCATATTGATGTACCAAATACTGTGGTATTACAGCGAGGAAACACTCACAGCATGTACTCACGGTTGAGCCAGCGACGTCTTCGATGGTTGGGGCATGTTTACCGCCTGGAAGATGAGAGGCTGCTGAAGGATATCTTCTATTGACTGCTGGCCATTGAAGTTAGAAAAATCGGCCATCCCACACTGCATCTCAATTATATATGCAAGAGGGACATGAAGTCATGCGACATCCCATCTGACGGCTAGGAAGAAATTGCTCAGGATCGAGCTGTTTAGAGTCAGTAGGAGAGGACATAGTGGCTGCTGACGCTCGCAGAAGTCTTCTGGCTGCGGAGAAAATAGAAAGACTGATCTAAGAACATCCCGACAAGCCAGCCTCATCAGCATGATTGTGCGGTCTGTGGCAGGGACTGTCACTCGCGGATCGACCTTTACAGTCAAAGCAGACAGTGTCGAAATACAGGAGGCATAACTGGACAAAACTCACAGGGCCCCACGCGCATGGTCCACTTTGAACGTGAGCCTCTTTCTAGGGGATAGAAGCTCGATTAGAGCTAACTTTGAACGTTATAACCTTTTTCTGGGAGTTGGAAGCTCGGTCTGCAATCGTAACGTGCCAGGTTCGAATCACGTCGCAATTGTAGAACTGGAAAAGATTACAAATCTGCAATCCATAACCGATAGAAGAGACTGCAGAGCCCAGCAGCAAGCAGAGAAACTCAGAAGACTGACAACCATCCAATGCATAAGAGACTAAATAATTTTGGAAATGGGAAACTAAAGCGGAGAAACTTTGCAGAAATAGCCAAAGCAAAGATGAGCGAAGACCCTATGAACGTACTAACAACACCTAAGCCCATCCCTACTGTACGCAAACCTACCTGGAGGCAGCATATATTTCCAGAGGTGGTAGAAAATATACCAGGTATTTGAAACAAAAACAGCCAGACTGAAACAGAAAGAAGAGACATCACACTGAGGTACGTAACGAAAAACTACGCAAGCATGGACTGGACGGTTCTGTAACAAACACAATACATACCGGAGGGGCAGGGGTATTCCTGAGCCTACCAAATGGTAGAAAAACAACACTATCAGTGGCAACTGGAAAATACTCAAGCAATTTCAGAGCGGAGGCAGAGGCACTGAGGGCTGCAGTAGAAGAAATGGTCATATGCAAAAGAAATGAAAGCCGTACAGTCCTGTTTACAGATGCCCTGGCTGTAGTCACAGCACTAAAAAGCCAGAAAAATAAAGAACTTAATGATTTAAGAGCAGCACTCTGTCAACTATGCCAGCAGTCCGCACCAAAAAGAGTAGTGGTACAGTGGGTTCCATCCCACTGTAACATCCAAGGCAACGAGGAGGCAGACAGACTGGCAAAAGAAGGTGCAAGACTACCACAACCAGATACTAGTGTGACATACGAAGAGTCAAAAAGGCTTATTAGAGCTAGATACATGATAAAATGGGAAACAGAACATACTGGCTACACCAAAAACGATGCCTATTACCAGTTGAACAGAAGAGAGCAGGTCGTGGTCTTCAGACTTAGCACTGGCCACAATAGACTGATGTAACACCTATTCAATAAATTGAAGATAGGTGGCACTGACGAATGCAGGTGCGGTACTGGGAAAATGACCGCTGAACATCTACTGCAAAACTGCCCGACATACGAGAATCAGAGAAAGCAGATGTGGCCATCACGAGTGGAACTGCAAGACAAGCTCTATGGCAGTGTCGACAGCCTCAGGATGACCGCTGCTTTTTTCGAAAAAATACAGGTTGACGTCTGACAGCGTACGAAGAAGAAGAAGAAGAAAAAGTAAACTTTCATTTTAAATAAAACAATTTCTACTTTTTCTTCGTCGTTCATTCTCAAACTCCCGCCATCAAACCAGGAAAACGTTTTTGCAAGTAGCAGGAAGTTGTCCAAAAAACGGAATGCGTTGTGTCGTAGTTTGTGCAGCTTTGGGTCCAACACATCCTACTTCAGCATGCATTTTTGGGTACCGAGTTAGCCTTCCCTCTTCGATCTCTTCTCTTTATCCAATGTGCTGTTGTAACCTGCTATCCAGAATGACCACGTGGAGATGGAGAAGGAATTTGACAGCTCTGGTTAGCTGGCTCTGACGCTAGCAGTCAGCTTTGGATAGTTGACCGCTGCAGCTTATGCACTGTTCAGCATCTTGATCCCAAATAAAAGTTTACAAAAAATCTTTACTCCATGTATATGACCACATGAAGGTTCGGTCCGGCAATGGTTGCCACCCTATGTCTCACAATCTTTAGTCAATTTCCCCTTTAAGCACAATATGTTTAGGTGAAAACGTGCCTTATTTTCTCATTCTTTGAATGTAACTGAAATCTCACCTATAATAAGGACCTACCTTGTGCAAATGTTGAGGTTGATATAACCTAATTGATTGGTTTGCAGGTGAATATCCGGTTGAAAGGTAGTCTGCGTGAACTAATAACATTTACTGTACAACACATTTATTAATGACATCCATAAAGTTACTTAAAAGCTACAATATGATTTATCACTAGGCCTCACGCGCAAGAACAAAATAGATGTAGGACTAGATTATCACGAGACTTTTGTCGTTAGTACCATTCTATTAGATGAGTTTGAAGCTCTTTTCGTGCATGCATAGTTTCTGAAGGACGACACTTCAAATCGGTTATTTTAATGTTTCAGTCGTGACTATTGCTCATTAAGGTATCATATTTCCTTGAATTGCTCTTATTAAATGAATTCTGAAGCTGACATGTACACTTTAGGTTGGAAATATAAAGTCCAAACAAATGAGCCAGTAGATCAGGGGTTCTTAATATGTAGGATGAGATCACCAAGTGGAAGTGCAGATGGAATACGGGGTAGGTAGGTAGCTAATGGTTCCCGTACAATCTATTGCAATTGTTATTTCACAAGTTCAGTATTCAATTTTGGAAAGGATGGCATCTGTAAACATTGGGATGCTATTCATTTCAAGTCAGTGGTTGCGGCACTTGGGAGTCAGAAAAATGCAGACCTAAAAGAACTAAGATATACTTTTGTACCTATATTAGCGGTTCAAGAGAGTTATTATATAATTGATTCCATCTCGTGCAATATTTTTGGAAATGAAGAGGTTGACAGACTGTCAAGAGACGATGTAAATCTACCTCAACTTGATGTAGGTATAACTTATAAAGAGGTCGACCAGGTGTAGGTAGAGGAACAAGTGTGAAGCACAGCACACAGGTCTTCGCATTATTCGGCCCGACACGACCGGTCTCAGCTGACTTTGTTGGGCACCGGGTTTACCCTCCCACTGGGACCTCCATTCTATTAGCCAGCTTACACTCACTAGTGCAGCCTGAATCCAGGGTCACCTCTAGGAGACGAAAAAGGGTTTTGGTCAGTTTTGATTCAATGGCTCTGATGCAAGCAACTGGCTACGAGTCACTGGCTGCTGTCTGTTCATTCTCTGTGCTGTATCTTAGGTCCAATTCATGATAAGATACTGACATCTACATGCATGTATGTAACCAAGTGTCTGTAAATGTACCTACCTGATTCGTTTCTTCTCAAGTCTACGAACTTCAAAATCTTTCTGGAGAACATTTCTAATCTTTTCGCACTCCTCATCCGTCAGATGAGACAAGTTCAGGTTCTTCCGCATTGTTACAGGTCACCACAGCAAGGTCAGGATTAATGTATGTCAAAACTGGATGTAGAACTGCCGTATAATCCGTATGTTAGATTTGTGTCGATCTGGACTGCCTTATGATATTTGTCGTTCTGTGATTCGGGGGGACATTTCGTGGTCTCTGCAATAGATTGTTAAATTGAGCTCACACATTACGCGTGTCTTGTTTGTTCTTACTAATTAATTAAGAAACATAAGTAAGGAAGAGTCACAATTTCGCTTCAAATGAAACATAGGGTCATTACTACTACGCGTTCATTTATAGAAAGCATGTAGCCCGTAACCTGTATATCTTAGTAGCAATATAGACAAAACGGGAGGCACACATACAGATATCAGAATACAGATACAAAAGGCGACGCGCACCTTAGTTGCTGAAGAAATTATGGAAATATAATGTAATTAAATGCAACCGAAAAATACAAATCTTCAAATCCAATGAAATGTCAGTTATACTGTACGGCTCTGATAATGCATGACCACAAACACTATTTTTTTTTAAAATATGCATATATATGTATGCTTTCATATGTGGATGTCTGCACAAATTAGAGAGATTGAAATCGTATGTAAAGATGGCTAATATTGATCTGTGAGAGAACAAAATAGAGGGATTGAAATCGTATGTAAAGATGACTAATGTAGATCTGTGAGAAAACAAAATAGAGGGATTGAAATCGTATGTAAAGATGACTAATGTAGATCTGTGAGAGAACAAAATAGAGGGAATGAAATCGTTTGTAAAGATGACTAATGTAGATCTGCGAGAGAACAAAATAGAGGGATTGAAATCGTATGTAAAGATGACTAATGTATATCTGCGAGAGAACAAAATAGAGGGATTGAAATCGTATGTAAAGATGACTAATGTAGATCTGTGAGAGAACAAAATAGATACCTATGAAACATGACATAAATATGAGGCGTTGGCCTTGGAGATTAAAGACGTTACGGAAACCAAATTTTAGTGCTACATGGAACACTCTGTTCTGGAACCTCAAAGGAAAGAAAATTGAAGAGACAACGCTACTTATTTACGGAAAGAGAGCTCGAGGCAAATATCAAACAGAATAGAAAAGCATGGATTGAGCTGGGCAAGACGGCCCATGACAGGGGAAGGCGTGATGTGTATTTGTTAAAGAATTATGCTCCATAGGGGACGTAAAAGTTTTGTTTTATTGATTGATTGTAACCTAGCATTTTTAGTGCCCGTTTCAAAAGCAATATATTTACATAATGAAGTTCCTAGTCCCATGCACAGCACTGTTTAGTCGTCTTTTTCAACATTCTTGAAAGCTTAAAGTGACCTTATTATGTTCAACCCCTGAGGTGATTACGTTAAAGTTGTTACAATAATTGTTGTGTAACCAAGTCGACAGCAGGTCATGCACCCTGGTAGCAAACGTTTCTGCAACACTTTGTAAGTCAAACAATGTGTGCTCACGATTCACGTAAGGCTTAGATGGACACACTGATTGTAATCCTTACTTGCTGTACATATGGGTATCGTTCAACGCTAGATTTAATCACGCTTTATTTTAGATTGTCTGGAGCCATATTTTCAATTGCAATAGAGCATGAATGGACAATGGTGACTAGCGAGCCACGTATGACTCTCTGATGTCTAATGGACACAAATAGTCTTCGCTTTTATCACATGGCTTGGCTTCGTTCATTCTCAATCTCCCGCTAACAAGCCCTGAAAAGTCTTAAGTAGAAAAATGTAGTCCAGAGAACGGAATGCGTTGTGTCGTAGTTTACAGCTTGACTGCGATAATTGCACCATTCGGTTCAACACATCCGACTTCAGCAAGCATTTTTTTTAGTACCGGGTTAGCATTCGCTCTTCGATGCCTCCTCCTTAGCCAGTCTGCCCTACTGCAGCCTGTTATCCAGCATCACCGCGTGGAGGTGTAGAAGGGTCTTGGCAGCTTTGGTTCGCTGGCCCTGACGCTAGCAGTCAGCTATGGGTCGCTGACCACTGCAGCTCATGCTCTCCAATCCTTTTCTAGCAAACCGGTCCAGGGCTAATTTCTCCCGCTTTTTCCAGCTTCATAGTTTTTCTTGTACCGGCCTTAATGTCTTTTTTTCCGTGCGTTCTTCTGCCTTCCTTTTGGTCTCTTTTTCCAATCTGTGTGTCATTAAAATGATTGCCTTGTGATACTAGCTTGGTTTTTTTTTGCAGTAAGTGGCCTATTCAGTGCCATCCTCTTACCAATATTTACTGTTCCACCTGTCTGTGTCCTGTTTTCTAATATAAGCTTAGATCATAACCTTGTCGAATCACTGCAGGCCCAGAATCTGTCTCGGGAATTTATTGATAATAATATATAATAGTATTATCTGAATATTGACGTTGGTCATTCACCACGTTACCGCTTCACATACAAGGACAGACATACACTTAACGTACGTCGCCCGTCTGTAATTTCTGAACATCGTAGTATCTACAAAACCACTGTAAGCGATTCTGTTCTAGATTTCTGTGTTGGGAATTGCGTCTCGTAGAGACAATGTGAATGTTTTTCGCTCTATTACCATTTGATCAACTCGAAACTTATCTGCATCTGCTTTTCGTATGTTCCTATACCTCGCAGCGAGATACAATGACCGGAATAACCATGTTGTCGAAGGTGTGAGATCTTGCTTTGTCGTTTCTCATTAACTGAATTAGGGGCTCGATTCGTTTGAAGCTAATCCATCCTTCTGATTTCCTTCCCGAAATCTGATCAGTGTATTTGTGTATGTCATCATTAGAAAAACCCAGATCATGTTTATGTCACCGCAGACTGAGGCCCGGCTGTACATTTTGTGTCACAAATAGCATAACCTAGAAGTGTTTTGGAGTGCACGGAAATCAAAAACACTTCTATTTTTCTAAAGCAATTTTACGTTATAATGAACTTTTTTTTAAAAATTGTTCCCCTCACTGTAAATGTTCAACAGAATTGTCATGTAACATCCCCTACTTTTCACAGAAATTAGACCAAGCTTTTGCCATAGTATCAAATATTCATACAAAGATAGCAATTATTTACATTGATATTGATTGCCTTAACGGAATTTTTCGTGTTAGAAAAAAACAGAAAACAACAAGAACTGACTGTATTAATAACAAATGTTCTTCTGGCCACGCGCAATAATATTTACTGCAATGGCAAAACTAACTTAAAGTAACAGCCGTAGACGAAAACCGTCAGATGTTTGAGAGCAAGACGTCAACAAATATCACTCGTTTTTTATTGTTAATTGCACATGTTACTACACAAATGTTATAGCAATATAAAGACATGTGTTGCTTTGCCATTGCTAATGTGTGTATTAGTTTCAATAATAAACAGTTACAAATATATGTAACATTTTTAATAATAATAATGTACACACACATACATACAAGAGGGAAAGTTAGTAAATAAATTACAAGCGGCAATGTTTTTTTAAATGTGATACAAACTTGAAAACCATTTATTATTGCGCTTACATTGTCCCTTATTTCCACCAACATTTGATACACTTATCCCATCGCTATGTCAGTACAAAGACAAGGCTCATTCGGTTTATTGTGAGTTCGCCAGTCAGTTGTCTGGGTACCCACTTTCTGGAAAGTCAAACAAACATTTATCATGCTGTTGGTTAAATCATGCGACAACCCTATTTGCACTAACCACATTGTCTGTCGTTACTTGCTCGTCAACTCAAATAATCTCACCCTACCGCCGCCCAGATGATTTTCTTCAATCTGAATAGGACGACCAGGTCGATATTCACCAGCAATGAGTTAGAGAAAACGTTTCGATCCACGTATGCATCGCTATACGCAACAAAAACTTCTCACGGTGACCAGGACATAATAATTTCTTTACCAATATCATTTGCAGAAAATTATTTTACCTAAAATAAAGACTGCACTACAGCACACTATTCTTTGATTGTCACTCTGTGAACATGGACACGTCATTTTGTCTCTCAGTTATGAGGAAAGACTCGAGGTGACTTAACACAGGTTTATAAGATAATCAAAGGAACGGATAAATTAGACTACAAGTTTTTTTCCCAAATACAACCACCTACAAGAGGGCATTAGCTAAAAATTAACTAAAGAAAGGTCCAGATAAGATATTAGAAAATATTTTTTTAGTCAAAGAGTAGTGAATGCTTGGAATGCATTGCCACAGGAAGTAGTGGAAGCAAGGACAATTAATGCATTTAAGAATAGATCGGATACACATAGCTTTTAGAGAAAGGAAATGTTAAAGAAAATGGTTGTTTAAGTTAAAACGTTAAGTTTAGTTAAGCTACGCCCGTGCATGCGATACCTAGCGTCTACCACCTACAGTAAACACAACGGTGTATGTTGCTGCCACCTAATTACACCTTTAGTAACTAAATATCTCTCAGCAATCCCTTACACGTTTGTGACCTACTTACTGACTTACAGCATTGTGCGCGCGCGCGCACGTGTGTGTGTGTGTGTGTGTGTGTGTATATATATATATATATATATATATATATATATATATATATATCCACATGTTTTCACAATCTTGTAGTATTAGTCTGTTAACTATATTCATCTGCTTCTGATTTCGTCCTAAAACGGACGTTATAACGTTGTGTCCGTCCGACACATTCGGTTTCAGCTGGCTTCTTTGGTACCGGATTTACCTTCCCACAGCGATCCGTTTCAGCTGGCTTCTTTGGTACCGGATTTGCCTTCCCACAGCGATCCCTACACTCTTAGTCAGATTACACTAGTGCAGTTTGTTTTCAGGGCTGCCGCTTGGCTGCGTATTGATATTGGTTAGCTCTGGCTGTTCACTGACCCTGATGCAAGCAGCCAGCTATATGTCGCTAGATACTGACAGCTCATTTATTACGCTGCAGTTTCGGCCCTGTTTTAAATGTATTGCGTATAATTGTAAAACAAACATTTTAGTTACCTATTATATTAATTGGAATGTAAGGCGAAACTCAATCAACAGATATATGTGAGTATTTGACAGCTTGGATAGGGGGATACTCGGGAAACTAAAACGCTACGCTATACCGCAAAATCTTTCTAGCATAATAAAGCAGTTGTGAAAGGACTTGCAGTGTATAGTTTTGCACATGGGACAACTCACAGAATACTTTAACATTGATAGTGATTTGCCATGTCTTTGTCATGTCTCTATTTCATTCAGGGCCTCCTGCATCTGGTTTCTAACTACAGATGTAGATTCTTCAGATGTCCATAGCACATAGCGATCGGAATACATCACACTGTGTACTCGTTTAGAGATTGATGTGATAGTATCATTGATATATATATATATATATGAGGAACAGTATGGCTGATAGTGATCCACATTGCGGAAGTCCTTCTTCAATTTTTATATTTTTACTGAGATGTGGTTGGAGGTGTACTTGTGCTGTCCTGTTATTCGAGTAATCCCTGATCTATTTGTACATGTTGTTGGTAGTAGTTTTAGCTTTAGTCCACTATTCCAAATTTTATCACAGTTTTTTCTACCAGTACTTTGTGCGATTTCTTTCTTTTCCTTGATATGCATCTTTTATCTCCTGCGAGACATATGTCATTTGATCTACAGTCGATCTGTTTCTATCAAAGTCTGTTTGTTAAAGGATTACGCTTTTTTTTTTATTCCAGGATATTATAGTGTTAGCGATTCGTTCCATTACTTTCCCCACACAGCTGAGTATTCTAAAAGCTCTGCAGCTGCCTGTCTTTATGTTGTCCTGCCCATGTTTAATTATGTGGATAGTCCTTGGCTCCTGCCACACTGGGGGAACAGTTCCTTGTTTTCATCTTGCGTTAAAGATGTGCAGCAGTTTGTTCTTTGCTATCTCTCTCGTGTTATAGAGCATTTTATTAGTGATGCCCTTCTTTCCTGGGCTTTTCTGTTCTAGAGTTTACTAATGTATGATTCTAGTTCTGTCTTGGCGGTATTTACTATCACATGTTCCTCGGGTACTCACATTGAGTGATCCATATGGTTCATTTTCTCATAATATACTTTTTTATATGTGTGGGAATTTTGTTTCCACTTATTTCTGAGTAATTGTGGACTCCATCTGCTTTATTCCCAATTGAAATTGTTGGCTTGTAGATGTTTTCGTCATTTAATTTAAAGCATTTGCCAGCTTCCAGCGCGTTTTGCTCTCTGATATCAAAGTAGAGCGTTTCTGTTAGATCGTGCCAGCTTTTCATGCATACTTTGTTGATTGTTGTTATATATAACTGTCGCACCTGCCTAGAAAGGAAAGCAATATTACTTTTTTGTTTTTTGTTAATTTTGGCACTTTTTCCTGCTTCTGTTAGTTGAAGTTCCATCTGTTGCACTACCAGTGACTAATACGTTTTATAGTTTCATCTAGCTCCTCTTGAGTTGTTTTCCATTGTTGCCTTTAGGAAGGCACTGTTTGATTGTTTCAATCCTACATACTTTCCTATGGCGAGGGAACGACTGGCAGTAGAGATCTGTACTTGTGGCAAACTTCTGTCAGTTAGCTGTCTGATAGTTTCATCTGGAGTTCCTCATGGCTATCTTCATCACATTTTCTGTTCCTGCTAACAGTTTATTGTATTATGGCAAAAACTACAACCTATGAGAGAAATGTAATACAGTGGACCTTACTTAAAGAGCAAGATGACATGAACTTTGGAGATAATAACGCCTTCCTATGTCACAGCCAACTACAGACGCAGAAGAAGACAAGCAACTTGATAAATCTCCCAGATGCAGGACTAATGTCCATGCAGAAAAGACTAAAATTGTAACATTAAATGACCATCATCAACATGACTCCTTTCAAACTGAAAATACAACTTGATGAGGTAGAGAACTCCATATACCTAGGGAGTATCATAAACAAGACAGATGGTGCAGATGAGGATGTAAAAGCCAGGATTCAAATGTCAAGAGCAGTCTGTATCCTGCTGAAAACCATATGGAATGATCAGAATGTTTACCAAGCTAATGATCTTAAACTTAATTGTGAAATCCACAAATGAAATAAAGAGATGACGCGAGTAAAGTCTTTGGTCCAACATGGTACAACCATAGCCAACAACTGTAAAGAGTTAAAATAACATTTAGCTGCTTAGCAATAGACACTTGTTATGTCTGATTGTCGGCAAACTGATGGAACGTATGATAAACACCAGACTGATGTGGCATCTGGAAGAAAAACGAATACTAATTCCACAGCAAGCCGGCTTTAGACAGCACAGATCCACTGAGGACCAGGTCATCCTCATAGCCCAGAAAATAGAAGATGCCTACCAGGCACAGAAACACACAGTAGTGGTTTGGGTGGACCTGGAAAAGGCATTTGACAAAGTCTGGAAAGATGGACTTAGAGTCAAACTAAGAAGAAGTGATGTTTGTGGGAAAATATACAAGTGGATCAACCACTACCTCAAAAACAGAACGGCCAGAGTCCAAGTACAAGGGCAGATGAGCAGAAAGGTGACACTCGAGCAGGGAGTACCCCAATGGGGAGTACTGTCACCCACACTCTTCCTGGTGTATATACACGACATTATAGAGAATATACCAAGAAGAGTCCATAGCTCAATGTTTGCAGACGATCTGGCTATGTGGACCTCTGAAAAGAATCTCACCATAGCAAGAAATCGGATGCAGCAGGCCCTAACATCGCTGGAAGAGTGGGCGAACTCATGGCTGGTCAAAATAAACGAGGAGAAAACCACATGCACAATATTCTGGCTTTCATTAAAACCCCAAAATACCAAATTAAGTTTAAATGGCAAATTCCTGCAGCCAAACGACAACCCAAACTATCTGGGAGTCACATTTGATCGGCGCATGACATGGAAAAGTCAGATCGAGAAAAACCGAATGAGAGCCAGAGAAAGAATGGCAATCATGAGGAAACTTGCTGGCACAAGCTGGGGAGCAGACGAAAGCATACTAAAGAAACTGTACACTGGAAGAGTGAGACCAGTTCTCGAGTATGGCATTGCGGCATGGACAACAGCAGCAAAGGCGAACTTCGATAAAGTTAGCAAACTTCAAAACCAAGCCATGAGAGTTATAACAGGAGGCATGAAGTCAACGCCAATTGTAGAACTTGAAAAGATTACAAAACTGCAATCCATGACCGATAGAAGAGACTGCAGAGCCCAGCTGCAGTCAGAGAAACTCCGAAGACTGACTGACCATCCAATGCACCAGTGACTAAACAATTTGGGAAATGGGAAACTAAAGCGGAGAAACTTTGCAGAAATAGCCAAAGCAAAGATGCACGAAGATCCCATAAGCGCACTAACAGCACCAAAACCCATCACTACTGTACGAAAACCTACCTAGAGGCAGGATATATTTCCAGAGGTGGTAGAAAATATACCAGGTATTGGAAACAAAAACTGCCAGACTGAAAAAGAAAGGAGAGATACTACCCTAAGCTTTATATCGGAAAACTACCCAAGCATGGACTGGACCCATGCATACACCGACGGCTCTGTAACAAACACTACACAGAACGGAGGGGCAGGAGCATTCCTGAACCTACCAAATGGCAGAAAAATAACACTGTCATTCGCTACTGGTAAGTACACAAGCAATTTCAGAGCGGAGGTAGAGGCACTGAGGGCGGCAGTGGAAGAAATGGTGATACATAAAGAAAATGAAAGCCATACACTCCTGCTTACAGATGCTCTCGCCGTAGTCACAGCGCTAAAAAGCCAGAAAAACACTGAGCTTAATGACTTAAGAGCAGCACTCTGCAAACTGTGCCAGCAGTCCGCACCAAAAAGGGTAGTGGTACAGTGGGTCCCATCACACTGCAACATCCAAGGCAACGAGGAGGCAGACAGACTGGCAAAAGAAGGTGCAAGACTACCACAAACAGATACTAGTATGACGTACGAAGAGTCAAAACGGCTTATCAAAGCCAGATACATGACCAAATGGGAAACCGAACATACTGGTTACACCAAAAACGATGCCTATTACCAGTTGAACAGAAGAGAGCAGGTCGTTGTCTTCAGACTTCGCACTGGCCACAATAGACTGAGGTACCACCTATTCAACAAATTGAAGATAGGTGGTACCGACGAATGCCCGTGCGGTACCGGTAAAATGACCGCTGAACATCTGCTGCAGAACTGCCCGACATACGAGGATCAGAGAGAGCAGATGTGGCCATCACCAGTGGAACTGCAAGACAAGCTCTATGGCAGTGTCGACAGCCTCAGGATGACCGCCGCTTTTTTCGAAAAAATAATGGTTACTGTCTGACTGCGTACGAAGAAGAAGAAGAAGAAGAAGAAGAAGAAGAAGAAGAAGAAGAAGAAGAACGCCAAGATTACATATTATAGATAGCATAATTTAATTACGAGAAATTTAATTTAATCAATCCCTAACCATGCCCCCCCCCCCCCGCCCCTTTCCTCCTCTTCCCTCCCACACACTCAACCGCCGGTTCTCCCCAAAAATGAAAGACACGACACAATAAACACGGTAGCAAGATAACGAAAACAAACGCTGTCCTCATTCTTGAATAAAAACTAATTGCAGTACTTGGAATGCGTCATTGAATTCTTGAAAAGTTATCTAATATACCGCGAAAAGCCATGGGCCTAAAACTATTATCCCTTTGCTAGCGAGAAATCATGTCGTGAATGAAAAAATATAATGTCTTTTGTACAGATAGAACGAAATAAATAATGATTCCATATATATTTAGCATAACAATGTGCAACATGGGACCATCTCCTAACAGTGGCAAAGAATTTTATGTTATATGTATTGCTGATATTAATGCGACTATTAGCACAGTAAGGTTGGCTGTACATTCACATGGTACGATAACAGGTTGCTTGTAAAAACGCAAGGTGTCGGATATGTCATAAAAAGCAATTGATCGGAATCTATAATTAACAGAGATTTAGTTGTGCACAGCTGATTGTACAGGTAGCCAAATAAAGTGTTATAGAAGGTCCCTCGGTACATAAAAGTGCCCACTAATTGCGCGCAGAAGTCGTTGAAAGAAAGATGTGGAAATACATGTTTATAAAAAAAGAAATTGAATAACTCATTTTTTTCTATGCATTACAAAAAAAAAAAAAGAAGAAGAAGAAAGAGGAAAAAGAAAATGAAGAAAAAGAACAAGAACAAGAAGATGCTGAAAAATAATATTAATAATAATGAGAAAAAGAGGACAACGAAATAGAAGAATGAGGGTGAAAGGCAAATACGAAGCAAGAAGAAGAATGACGAAGAGATGAATACAAAGAATCAAAGATTAAAAAAAAGACGACGAAGAAAAAGAAGACAAAGAAAAAGAAGAAAAAGAAGAAGATTAAGAAGAAGTTGAAAAAAAGACGAAGAAGAAGAACAAAGAGGAGGTAAGAATGTGGCTAGCTTAACTGCATTAAAATAAGGACAGTAATGACATCCAAATCTATTCACTCCACAGATAGTGATGACGACATGAAAGGGGTGGGGTCACCGTATGGCTCTGAGGCTGCATGTTTCTGACTAGAATCAAGTGTTGCACATGCCTTGTACCCTTTGATGATGCTACCGTGTGTCATATTCGTATTTCTCAATGACCCGGAACTGTAAACTTGAACGTGTAATTAGCTTTATACATGCAGATGCACAAATTGACCTATATTATTTGGCCATTAGGCTACAAACACTATGAGATCAGCACGTTCTTTGTGACACTTTCAAATTGATGGAAGAATGCCGGTACATAACGTGGAACTGTATAATAACTGGAATATAGCCATACATCCGGGAACTCTTTACGACGTTACAAAAGCCTGTTTTTATACAAGGGATTGATAGTTATGTGAGTCCAGAATTGGGACACTCCCATCCTACCTAGTCTGGGACATAAACCCACTAAAGAGGGCTGTTTGGGGGAAATGAAATGAACAAAACGCTACGGTAACCAGTATTGCAAGATCTCACGAAGATTCCTTTAAACGTGATATGAGAGGAGTTGCTCATTCGTTAATGTAAAATGAAGATGAAGAATAAGAGGATGATGATGAAAGAAAGAAATAGACATAACTAAATAATGGCAAGGTTCAATGAAATTTTCTCCAGGGCAAATCAAACATTCCAATTTACACTGAATGTTTGTTATCCTGCACTTTATAGGGCTCCTCAAACGCCGTTCTCGGCATGTGCTGTTAATGATTCTTGGTAAATGTTAAAACTACACAATAAATCCACATGAAAGAAATGTAGATCTACTCTTGAGTGACAATTTCTCAAAATAACTTTAGCGTACGTGGATAATATTGCGCCCAGAGCTCAGCTACAGTTTCCGTTTTTAAAACATAACAATAGGAATAATAATACCCTGGTGATGAAGGTAAGGTTATCAACTTGATACATTGGCTTTGTACAGTGATGTTATGTTTGTAGTAAAGCTTCCTGTGACAGGTTGCAGCATTTCTTCCTCTACTTAATAGATGGTAAGATAAAAATTAGCACATGCAGCAAAACTTATCCGTGATGACATGGATGTCTTTTTCTGAACAAGGGTTAATGGAACAGTCATCAGCACAGAGTAGATCTGGAGTGATTCTTTCAATATAGCAAAAGACTGTAGCGGTCTCACACGGAATATCTTCCACTCCGTCTTACATCTAAAATGTACATCAGTGTCAGAGCAGTTGTGTGTCAGAATGAATTGCTACAAATACAACGCTTAAGAGTTTTTGGGTTAGCACACTGCCCTACGTGACGCTTCAGAGATTTCGCCATCACGCAGTACACGGGCCATGATAAAACTGGAGGGCAGCTGTGATTAACGCATCAGTACAGTTGCATTTAACAATAGTTTTCCAGAGGTAATCCCTGTTAACAGTGTTAAAGGCCAATCCGAGACGCTTGATGTCCTACGCCAAGGTGAAGGACGTCACCACCTATGATCTCCCATTTGCTGACGACTCCGCCCTTACCACCTGCTAGAACAAGGTGTGCAGTCTATAGTGAAGTCGTTTCCGGTGGAGTGCACTAATTAAGGCTAGAAAACTGAGATACTCTTTAGCCTGCTTTCAGGAGGCTATAAAGAAAACGAAACATCACTATACACAGCCAACGACACCATGTAGTGGTTGGCTTTACTTGTCCAGGAAACGCTCTCACTTGAGAAGCGAATATAAACTCCGAGGTCAGCAATTAGACTACAAGAATACAAGTAAATGTTTAAAACCGACAGAGCATCTGTAACGCCACCAAGGTAAAACTGTATCGTTCTGTAGTGATATTCACTATTCTGCATACTTGTGTAGCATGAGCTATGTATAGCAGTCATGTCAGGTGGATCCAAGTAAGCTCATGGAGAATGGAGACCATCTTATATCATCGTAACGCCCAATGTGTCCTTTCTGTTTCTGAATCAATGACGAGATGACTGCCCTGATTAATGATGATTCAGAGTGTCACCGACACAAACCAGGAACTGCATACCAAAAGCAACTAAAATTATATGCACACCGTCATAGCATGTCGATGCTTCAAGTGGATCGGCCATTGTCTCAGTAGCGACTCTGATACTGGCATCAGAAACGCGTGCTTTTAACAACCAGAGAGAAGTGAAAAAGAGGCCGACCTAAAATCAGTTGGGAAATATCAATGAAAACTTGATGAAAATCATGAACCATAGTTTTAGCACCGAACGAAGGGTGGCTGCAGACTGGGTGAAGTGAAGGGAGTTTGTTGTTGTCTTTAGGGATGTCATTATTCGTGATGGTCAGTTGTTGACCAAGGGCCTACGAAGATAGTCCCCTCAGTGGTCAAGTATTTGACTCACATTGCCATTTCTATCCTGGAAATTGTTGTCATGTCTGTGCCGCTAACCTTAGGCTCAGCAATAACGATGCCTGCCTAGCATGGAGTCGCCATACTGACGTATCATCCCACAGCCTACATCCACCAGCCTATGGAACATCAACATCTATAATAATATTACTTGTCAGCTTTTTCATTTTAACGAAGACGTCAGTCAGGTTCAGGCGAAATATTTTGACAATGACCCCCACTGTTCGTGGTTCCTGGAAACAGGCTGTGTCAACGAAATGGAGATCAACACTGTAACTCCCTTAGTGATGAGTTTACTGTACGACAGTCTTCTCATGCAATCCTCTGGATGTTAGAAGAAACACTGCCATCCGCCATCAAAGGAATGTCGAACAGAGTTGAATTAATTCATTACAAGTAGCTTTCACAAGATAAACAACAATCCGCTTTCACAATCTGAAATCCTGTCCTGGGGGTTTAAAATACTTTAGGAGATATACAGTGTAAAGGTGTAATACAAATCTGCTACATTTTCATCAATGGACAATTATTACGAAAAATCTGCAGAAACTAAATCACGCGGTCTCTTACGTACGTCACAGCTCTAATAACTTTCAGCAACAGCTTGGACGCCTGGTCACAAACTACGCATGCGTGACATATAGGCAAATCCGTATTATTTCCTTGTATAGAAATGGATTTCTTAAACAACCGACATCTACGAAAGCCCATTCTGTATTCTACTTACCTGAGATAACTGAGTGTTCTATCTTGATAAATTCCTCAACTGTTCAGCATGTGCTTACATATTGTCTTTTCTTCTGCCTTTTTCATTCAAAATGTTGCAACTTTCGTTTCATTAGTTAATGCAGTTTGCTTTTGTTGTATATATCCACTAAGAAGACATCAGTAGATTAGGAAATGATCTCAGTTACTGTCAAGTGGGCAGAACTCTGCCCCAGTGGCTCTGGATAACACATTCTCGAAAATGAAAATCAAACTAGCAAGGAGTGTCGCCTCAGAGGACGGATCACGAGTGTACATAACCAACAGTTCACATAAAATATAATTATCAATACATTTGTAGAAATATATTGAACACGCATGTGTTTTGGGAGTGCAGCGATGTTGGTTTTGATAAATATGACATACCACATTCACAATACTGTTGTTTTTGATCGTTCTTGTATTTGCTCGAAGCTGCTGGCGTTGAGTGTTTTCCTCTTGGCGATGTTTCTTTGCTAGCGGGTTACAGTGGCTTTTCTTATATCATGAGGCATAAAGACTAAGGTGGATCCGTCCTCCTAGCTGTTGCGCAAAGCAAAACTTTTAATTGGGTGCACCACTATGAGGACCACCGTGTCCATCCATCCCTGTGGCGTTGTCCAGGCTGATGTAACAGCCTGTTTTTAAGAAAACCTGGGACGTAACACGAGTCTTGGTCAGCATGTTTCACCAAACCGTGACACTAATATTGGTTTCTAGCATGCGCTAACGATTTGCGTACAACTAATGAAAAACAAGCAACAAGTTGAACACTGAATGTATTTGATAGATCGAAAGCTTAGCTAGCAGGACTGGCAAAACTGGTCTTGGAATGTCTGATAATGAAATGCATAACGAATTAGCTACAATTTGAAGTATTTCATATTGCACTTGAGTCAGCAACAAGGTTACACAGACAAAAATTATGGATGCCAACTGGTATTGTATGACAACTGACATTCAAACCTCACAAATGTTACATCACAAACATTTGTATGGGCCAAGCTTTGAACCAATTCTGTCACCCGTGATATACTGTTGGAAGTTCACATCGCAATAGATGAATCAGAAGTTCATAGACTGCACAGCGTTGAAATAAAACATGGTTCAAACGGAGTGGGTCACATGAGAGGAAGAACCAGGAGTGTGAACAAACATGCTACGGGAACCATCAGTATCTACAACTATCGCCATTTGCAGAGAGAGACTGAACATCCATGGGTATGCCAGTCTGGAGGGAAGTCGACTTTTAGGAACAGAATAAAACAGAGCAGAACAGGAAAAGATAACCCATGCAGATCATACACATACATAATAGCAGGGCAGACTGGTTAAGGAGAGGGGATCGAAGAGGGAATGCTAACCCAGTAGTAAAAAAATGCTTGCTGAAGTCGCATGTGTTGGACCGAAAGGTGCCTTGCTGAAGTCGGATGTGTTGGACCGAAAGGTGCAAATATTCGCAGCCAAGCTGTAAACTACAACACAACGCATTCCGTTCTCTGGACTACATTCTGCTACTTAAGCCCTTTCAGGGGTTGGTAGTGGGAGATTGAGAACGAACGAAGAAGAAGAAGAAGGACCGAAAGGTGCAAATATCACAGTCAAGCTGTAAACTATGACACAACGCATTCCGTTTTCTGGGCTACATTCTGCTACTTAAGCCCTTTCAGGGTTTGGTAGCGGGAGATTGAGAACGAACGAAGCCAAGCCAAGCCAGACAACAGAAAACATATAGACCAAACAACAGAAACCATATAGACCAGACAACAGAAAACATATAGACCAGACAAACGAAAACGTATAGAATTGGCAACAATAAAGACATATGTACCGAAAATCAGAAAACACGCAACAGGCAACAAAAAACATATACACCAGACAACAGAAGACGTATAGACCAGACAACAGAAAACATATACATCAGACAACAGAAAACATATACACCAGACAACACGAAACATATACATCAGACAACAGAAAACATATACATCTGAAAACAGAGAACATATACATCAGACAACCCGAAACATATACATCATACAACAATAAACATAATGACCAGACAACAGAAAACATATAGACCAGACAACAGAAAACATATACATCAGACAACAGAAAACATATGCATCAGACAACAACAATAAACATATAGACCAGACAACAAGAAACATATAGACCAGACAACAAGAAACATATAGCCCAGACAACAGAAAACATATACATCAGACAATAGAAAACGTATGCATCAGACAACAAGAAACATATACATCAGACAAAAACAAACACTCACCAGACAACAGAAAACAAATTAATCGTCATTTACAGAGCCTATCTTGCGATAATCGATTGTAGCCACGGAATATGACTTCATTGATTCAGACATTTTATAGACACTATTACTTCATTACTTTCCAATCAGCAAGCACATACACATACACATGATCACGCAAACATACACAAACATTAAAACAAAAATACACACACGATCGCAAACACAAAAACACATAACTACACACAAAGACACATTCGCGCAAACACAAATACAAACGCACGCATACACACACGCACACACAAAAACACACCACACTCGTGGGGCCATTAACATAGAGCAAAGGACATCGAAAGATAAGGTATCACCTAGACCGGCAAATAAACGAATATCGGCAATTTGCGGTTTCTGCTTGTCGGAATACCCTATCTGATTCCGTTGATTGCAGCGAGGAAGTCCGAGGTCTGTGATTCAAACCCGGGATAAATCTTTTCTTCTGTTCTTCTGCTCTTGCCTTTCGGCGTCGAAGAGAGGAGATATCCGTAGATCTGGTTTAACTTAACTTAACTAAACGTCTTTATACTGGTTTAGAAGACCATGCAGAGTCTGTATACAACCAGTTACATTTACATCACCTTGCTCTAAAAGCTATGCGCATCCAGTTTATTCTTAAATACATTAACTGTCCCTGCCTCCACTACCTCCCCTGGCAATGCATTCCAAGCAGACACCACTCTCTGACTAAAAAAATATTTCCTAATATCTAATCTGGACCTTTCTTTAGTCAGCTTGTAGCTATGCCCTCGTGTTATTGTAGGTGGCTATATTTTTAAAAAACTTGTTACAGTCTAATTTATCCATTCATCTGATCATCGTATAAACCTGTATTAAGTCACCACGAATTCTTCTCTCTTCGAGACACTGTAGGCCGGTTTTTCTGAGTCGTTCCTCTTAACTGTAATTCTGGAATCCCACTATCATCTTTGTCGCTCTTTTTTGTATTCTTTCGAGCATGTTTATATTCCCTCTATGATAAGGACTCCACACCTGTACACAGTACTCCAATCTAGGTCTAACTAAAGCTTTATACAGTTCGACGATCACTTCCTTGCTCCTATGTTTAATATTTCTTTTTATCATACTTAACATTGCATTTGCCTTTTTCACTGCTACCTTAACTTACTCACTCACCTTTCCGCTAGATGGGTTGATTGTGCTGTCGTCATGTTGAACTTTTAGAATGTATCTTTAATTCCCTCCATCCTTCGTCTTCTGGATCGACCTCTTGCTCGAGGCCCTGAAACATTCATGTAGTACGATTTTGCTGCAGGTTGATCATCCTTCATCCTTGTCAGATGACCAAACCACCTTGTCTTCTATGTGTTCATTTTGTAGTTAACCGATATAGTCCTCAGCCCATTACTCAGTAATATTCTTCAATATTCTTTCTGTTGTCTGGTATATGCTCTCAGAGCGCCGTAAATATAAATGTTTGTTATGGTTGTTGTAGCTACTTGTGTAAATAGTAGCGCCTGCTTTATGCTGAAATAATAATGCATGTAGCGCTGTTTTGTGTGTACAGTAATCTGATATCAGTACTTCTGACAAATAATCCAATAACGCAGCTCTTATTGGTTTTGTGACACCCTAACACTTCTGTGTTGTTAAAGGTTGTATAATTCTTGTAGCTCGTTTTTCAGTAGTTGCTTAATTAAAACAACTGAGTAAGACAGTGCAAAAGCGCTAGAGCACTCTCACATCAAAAGTACCGGGTCAACCACCATCACCGATCGCCACATTCGACACATACGTGAAAGGGTACCTGGTTTACAGCGAGGAGGGAGCAGGCTACTCCACATCAAATAAAGATAAGGCCTAGAGTACAATAAAGACGCGAACATTTCATCCTCGACAGCAGTGTTTTCTATCGGAATACCTGCACCTGTAATTAATGCTCAAATCTTTAAACAATAAAGAAGATGATTAGACGTCATGATTAACCTCATATTCCGTTCAAGCTGCGAAATGTCACCAGCAAAATAATTGACATTCGCGCACTACTTAGTTTCAAGTAACATTATGTACCTTCTAATCGTGTTTACATTTCACAAAGTAATCTTTAAATTAAATAGTATGTTTCCCACCGACACTTAAATAAATATGTTTCCACCTTACCAACCTCCTCGGATTACGTATTGAATTATCCCTTTACATGATCTAGCTGTCATGATTAATTTATCAACTGACTATTAAGAATATGGAGTTAATTTCTCGAAAAACGGCCTAATTTATGTTACATTGACTAATGGGGATGTCACGACTCCTTGTTGGGCAAGAAAGAATAGGACCACTACACATGTCACAACAGGCGACTAAAGAGAGTTGCACATCGAGCTAGCAACATCATATTGCAGAGTTCATTAAGGAGACCAACAGTAGTGACAGATCCATGCACTGGCTAGAGTGAAAAGGGATTAAATAAATATATTTAGTTCCGTGCAACGTAACGTAACGTAACCCTTAGCATTACTGCCGTATGGGTGTGAGATGTTAGCAATCTCACATTTCAAAAGCTCAGCTATATGATGGCGGTAGCCATCTCCTCTCCCTCGCCGCTTTTACTTCGCAGACTGAACCGGTACCAATTTAAGGCTGGGTCGACCCGGAACCCGTTGCGGTCTGATAAACATTTATCCCTCAACTGGGGAATGAACCCAAGACCACTCTGATGCGAAGCCAGCTCGTTAACCACTGCGCTGCGAGGTTCCGTGTAGGAAACAATTATTTGAAAATGCTGCTGGTAACCATTTAAAGATCTTCGCCAGTGAATGTAAACAATGCAGGGAAATGATTTTCTTAACAAAGAAGATGAATATAGTTATTAGAAGGTTAACATGTTCAAACAGAGGTGAGCGAGAAAGCGAGAGAGAGAGAGAGAGAGAGAGAGAGAGAGAGGGATAGAGAGAGAGGGATAGAGAGAGATAGAGAGAGAGGGATAGAGAGAGAGTGAGATAGAAAGAGTGAGAGAGATTGAGATAGAGAGAGAGTGAGAGAGTGAGAATGAGAGAGAGAGAGTGAGATAGAAAGTGAGTGAGAGAGAGAGTGAGAGAGAGAGAAAAGAAAAGAAAGACAGACGGCGACATAAAAACAAGGAAGATAGACGAGGAAAGGGACCGGAAGAGTAACGAGTGGAACAACGAGGTTGAGAGAAAATCGTCCTTAAATCAAGTGTGGCACAATGAGAGGAAGCTGAATTTGGCAAAAGTGAATATACGCAATATATATATATATTTATATAAATATATATATATATATATATATATATATATATATATATATAGAGAGAGAGAGAGAGAGAGAGAGAAAGAGAGAGAGATAGAATAAGATAAAGGTAGGGAGAGAAAGAGAGATAGCGACAGGAAGAGAAAGTGCTGGTTTGACACATTTTAAAACACTTTTACTGCTCCTGGTTCGATCCCAGTTGTCGGCATGTGCAAGTAAGTCCAGGTGTAAAAAGTTACATGGTTTTGTGCTGAGGAAGAAAAGGTAATGAGGTACCTGACCTCATTAAGTACAATATCGGTACTAACATATGAGTGCGAATACTGGGAAATGGTCAAAGCGTCTTGGAAATAGGCTGAATATGTTTGACAATAAATGAGAAAAATATTCGTTTTTGGCTGGAAATAATTTTAAATAAATAAGATAACTATAGTAAACAGCAAAATCTTTATACTATCATACGAAACAAACGTTGGACGTACATCGGATATGTCCTTAGAATGAACAGCGACAGACTTCCAGTACTTCTTCTTCTTCTTCTTCTTCTTCATCGTACGCAGTCAGACAGTAAACATTATTTTTTCGAAAAAAGCAGCCGTAATCATGAGGCTGTCGACACTGCCATAGAGCTTGTCTAGTGTTGCCACTGGTGATGGCCACATCTGCTCTCTCTGATCCTCGTATGTCGGGCAGTTTTGCAGCAAATGCTCAGCGGTCATTTTCCCGGTACCACACGGGCATTCGTCGGTGCCACCTATCTTCAATTTGTTGAATAGGTGGTACCTCAGTCTATTGTGGCCAGTTCGAAGTCTCAAGACCACGACCTGCTCTTTTCTGTTCAACTGGTAATAGGCATCGTTTTTGGTGTATCCAGTATGTTCGGTTTCCCATTTGGTCATGTGTCTAGCTCTAATAAGCCGTTTTGACTCTTCGTGTGTCATACTAGTATCTGGTTGTGGTAGTTTTGCACCTTCTTTTGCCAGTCTGTCTGCCTCCTCGTTGCCTTGGATGTTGCAGTGAGATGGAACCCACTGCACCACTACCCTTTTTGGTGCGGCCTGCTGGCATAGTTGACAGAGTACTGCTCTTAAATCATTAAGTTCAGTATTTTTCTGGCTTTTTAGTGTTGTGACTACGGCCAGAGCATCTGTAAGCAGGACTATATGACTTTCATTCCTTTTACCTGTCACCATTTCTTCCACGACTTCCAGTACAAAAAAGAGGGGCTGGCTAAGAGAGACATTAGACAGGGCAATCCATAGAAAGGCCACCATGATAGGTCTCAACAACATACATGAACTACAGCGAGTGGCATCAGACCGATCTACATGAAGAACATTGAGTTCCGCCTGATTCTTCTTCTTCTTCTTCTTCTTCTTCTTCTTCTTCTTCTTCTTCTTCTTCGTACGCAGTCAGACAGTAACCATTATTGTTTCGAAAAAAGCGGCGGTCATCCTGAGGCTGTCGACACTGCCATAGAGCTTGTCTTGCAGTTCCACTGGTGATGGCCACATCTGCTCTCTCTGATCCTCGTATGTCGGGCAGTTCTGCAGCAGATTTTCATCGGTCATTTTACCAGTACCGCATTCGTCGGTACCACCTATCTTCAATTTGTTGAATAGGTGGTACCTCAGTCTATTGTGGCCAGTGCGAAGTCTGAAGACAACGACCTGCTCTCTTCTGTTCAACTGGTAATAGGCATAGTTTTTGGTGTAACCAGTATGTTCGGTTTCCCATTTGGTCATGTATCTGGCTTTGATAAGCCGTTTTGACTCTTCGTAGTCATACTAGTATCTGTTTGTGGTAGTCTTGCACCTTCTTTTGCCAGTCTGTCTGCCTCCTCGTTGCCTTGGATGTTGCAGTGTGATGGGACCCACTGTACCACTACCCTTTTTGGTGCGGACTGCTGGCACAGTTTGCAGAGTGCTGCTCTTAAGTCATTAAGCTCAGTGTTTTTCTGGCTTTTTAGCGCTGTGACTACGACGAGAGCATCTGTAAGCAGGACTATTTGGCTTTCATTTTCACTGTGTGACATCATTTCTTCCACTGCCGCCCTCAGTGCCTCTGCCTCCGCTCTGAAATTGCTTGTATACTTACCAGTAGGGAATGACAGTGTTATTTTTCTGCCATTTGGTAGGTTCAGGAATGCTCCTGCCCCTCCGTTCTGTGTAGGGTTTGTTACAGAACCGTCGGTGTATGCATGGGTCCAGTCCATGCTTGGGTAGTTTTTCGATGTAAAGCTTAGGGTAATATCTCTCCTTTCTTTTCAGTATGGCAGTTTTTGTTTCCTTCTTCTTCTTCTTCTTCGTACGCAGTCAGACAGTAACCATTATTTTTTCGAAAAAAGCGGCGGTCATCCTGAGGCTGTCGCCACTGCCATAGAGCTTGTCTTGCAGTTCCACTGGTGATGGCCACATCTGCTCTCTCTGATCCTCGTATGTCGGGCAGTTCTGCAGCAGATTTTCATCGGTCATTTTACCAGTACCGCACGGGCATTCGTCGGTACCACCTATCTTCAGTTTGTTGAATAGGTGATACCTCAATCTATTGTGGCCAGTGCGAAGTCTGAAGACAACGACCTGCTCTCTTCTGTTCAACTGGTAATAGGCATCGTTTTTGGTGTAACCAGTATGTTCGGTTTCCCATTTGGTCATGTATCTGGCTTTGATAAGCCGTTTTGACTCTTCTAACGTCATACTAGTATCTGTTTGTGGTAGTCTTGCACCTTCTTTTGCCAGTCTGTCTGCCTCCTCGTTGCCTTGGATGTTGCAGTGGGATGGGACCCACTGTACCACTACCCTTTTTGGTGCGGACTGCTGGCACAGTGTGCAGAGTGCTGCTCTTAAGTCATTAAGCTCAGTGTTTTTCTGGCTGCTTTTTAGCGCTGTGACTACGGCCAGAGCATCTGTGAGCAGGACTATATGGCTTTCATTTTCACTGTGTGTTACCATTTCTTCCACTGCCGCCCTCAGTGACTCTGCCTCCGCTCTGAAATTGCTTGTATACTTACCAGTAGCGAATGACAGTGTTATTTTTCTGCCATTTGGTAGGTTCAGGAATGCTACTGCCCCTCCGTTCTGTGTAGTGTTTGTTACAGAACCGTCGGTATATGCATGGGTCCAGTCCATGCTTGGGTAGTTTTTCGATGTAAAGCTTATGGTAGTATCTCTCCTTTCTTTTTCAATCTGGCAGTTTTTGTTTCCAATACCTGGTATATTTTCTACCACCTCTGGAAATATATCCTGCCTCCAGGTAGGTTTTCGTACAGTAGTGATGGGTTTTGGTGTTGTTAGTGCGTTTATGGGATCTTCGTGCATCTTTGCTTTGGCTATTTCTGCAAAGTTTCTCCGCTTTAGTTTCCCATTTCCCAGATTGTTTAGTCTCTGGTGCATTGGATGGTCAGTCAGTCTTCGGAGTTTCTCTGACTGCAGCTGGGCTCTGCAGTCTCTTCTATCGGTCATGGATTGCAGTTTTGTAATCTTTTCAAGTTCTACAATTGGCGTTGACTTCATGCCTCCTGTTATAACTCTCATGGCTTGGTTTTCGAGTTTGATAACTTTATCGAAGTTCGCCTTTGCTGCTGTTGTCCATGCCGCAATGCCATACTCGAGAACTGGTCTCACTCTTCCAGTGTACAGTTTCTTTAGTATGCTTTCGTCTGCTCCCCAGCTTGTGCCAGCAAGTTTCCTCATGATTGCCATTCTTTCTCTGGCTCTCATTCGGTTTCTCTCGATCTTCTTCTTCTTCTTCTGCGTACACAGTCAGACAGTAACCATTATTTTTTCGAAAAAAGCGGCGGTCATCCTGAGACTCTCGCCACTACCATAGAGCTTGTCTTGCAGTTCCACTGGCAATGGCCACATCTGCTCTCTCTGATCCTCGTATGTCGGGCAGTTCTGCAGCAGATGTTCAGTGGTCATTTTACCAGTACCGCACGGGCATTCGTCGGTACAGCCTATCTTCAATTTGTTGAATAGGTGGTACCTCAGTCTGTTGTGGCCAGTGCGAAGTCTGAAGACAACGACCTGCTCTCTTCGGTTCAACTGGTAATAGGCATCGTTTTTGGTGTAACCAGTATGTTCGGTTTCCCATTTGGTCATGTATCTGGCTTTGATAAGCCGTTTTGACTCTTCGTACGTCATACTGGTATCTGTTTGTGGTAGCCTTGCACCTTCTTTTGCCAGTCTGTCTGCCTCCTAGTTGCCTTGGATGTTGCAGTGTGCCGGGACCCACTGTACCACTACCCTTTTTGGTGCGGACTGCTGGCACAGTTTGCAGAGTGCTGCTCTTAAGTCATTAAGCTCAGTGTTTTTCTGGCTTTTTAGCGCTGTGACTACGGCGAGAGCATCTGTCAGCAGTACTATATGGCTCTCATTTTCACTGTGTGTTACCATTTCTTCCACTGCCGCCCTCAGTGCCTCTGCCTCCGCTCTGAAATTGCTTGTGAACTTATCAGTAGCGAATGACAGTGTTATTTTTCTGCCATTTGGTAGGTTCAGGAATGCTCCTGCCCCTCCGTTCTGTGTAGTGTTTGTTACAGAACCGTCGGTGTATGCATGGGTCCAGTCTATGCTTGGGTAGCTTTTCGTTATGAAGCTTAGGGTAGTGTCTCTCCTTTCTTTTTCAGTCTGGCAGTTTTTGTTTGCAATACCTGGTATATTTTCTACCACCTCTGGAAATATATCTTGCCTCCAAGTAGGTTTTCGTACAGTAGTGATGGGTTTTGGTGTTGTTAGTGCGTTTATGGGATCTTCGTGCATCTTTGCTTTGGCTATTTCTGCAAAGTTTCTCCGCTTTAGTTTCCCATTTCCCAGATTGTTTAGTCTCTGGTACATTGGATGGTCCGTCAGTCTTCGGAGTTTCTCTGACCGCAGCTGGGCTCTGCAGTCTCTTCTATCGGTCATGGATTGCAGTTTTGTAATCTTTTCAAGTTCTACAATTGGCGTTGACTTCATGCCTCCTGTTATAACTCTCATGGCTTGGTTTTCGAGTTTGATAACTTTATCGAAGTTCGCCTTTGCTGCTGTTGTCCATGCCGCAATGCCATACTCGAGAACTGGTCTCACTCTTCCAGTGTACAGTTTCTTTAGTATGCTTTCGTCTGCTCCCCAGCTTGTGCCAGCAAGTTTCCTCATGATTGCCATTCTTTCTCTGGCTCTCATTCGGTTTCTCTCGATCTTCTTCTTCTTCTTCTGCGTACACAGTCAGACAGTAACCATTATTTTTTCGAAAAAAGCGGCGGTCATCCTGAGACTCTCGCCACTACCATAGAGCTTGTCTTGCAGTTCCACTGGCAATGGCCACATCTGCTCTCTCTGATCCTCGTATGTCGGGCAGTTCTGCAGCAGATGTTCAGTGGTCATTTTACCAGTACCGCACGGGCATTCGTCGGTACAGCCTATCTTCAATTTGTTGAATAGGTGGTACCTCAGTCTGTTGTGGCCAGTGCGAAGTCTGAAGACAACGACCTGCTCTCTTCGGTTCAACTGGTAATAGGCATCGTTTTTGGTGTAACCAGTATGTTCGGTTTCCCATTTGGTCATGTATCTGGCTTTGATAAGCCGTTTTGACTCTTCGTACGTCATACTGGTATCTGTTTGTGGTAGCCTTGCACCTTCTTTTGCCAGTCTGTCTGCCTCCTCGTTGCCTTGGATGTTGCAGTGTGCCGGGACCCACTGTACCACTACCCTTTTTGGTGCGGACTGCTGGCACAGTTTGCAGAGTGCTGCTCTTAAGTCATTAAGCTCAGTGTTTTTCTGGCTTTTTAGCGCTGTGACTACGGCGAGAGCATCTGTCAGCAGTACTATATGGCTCTCATTTTCACTGTGTGTTACCATTTCTTCCACTGCCGCCCTCAGTGCCTCTGCCTCCGCTCTGAAATTGCTTGTGAACTTACCAGTAGCGAATGACAGTGTTATTTTTCTGCCATTTTGTAGGTTCAGGAATGCTCCTGCCCCTCCGTTCTGTGTAGTGTTTGTTACAGAACCGTCGGTGTATGCATGGGTCCAGTCTATGCTTGGGTAGCTTTTCGTTATGAAGCTTAGGGTAGTGTCTCTCCTTTCTTTTTCAGTCTGGCAGTTTTTGTTTGCAATACCTGGTATATTTTCTACCACCTCTGGAAATATATCTTGCCTCCAAGTAGGTTTTCGTACAGTAGTGATGGGTTTTGGTGTTGTTAGTGCGTTTATGGGATCTTCGTGCATCTTTGCTTTGGCTATTTCTGCAAAGTTTCTCCGCTTTAGTTTCCCATTTCCCAGATAGTTTAGTCTCTGGTACATTGGATGGTCCGTCAGTCTTCGGAGTTTCTCTGACTGCAGCTGGGCTCTGCAGTCTCTTCTATCGGTCATGGATTGCAGTTTTGTAATCTTTTCAAGTTCTACAATTGGCGTTGACTTCATGCCACCTGTTATAATTCTCATGGCTTGGTTTTGAAGTTTGTTAACTTTATCGAAGTTCGCCTTTGCTGCTGTTGTCCATGCCGCAATGCCATACTCGAGAACTGGTCTCACTCTTCCAGTGTACAGTTTCTTTAGTATGCCTTCGTCTGCTCCCCAGCTTGTGCCAGCAAGTTTCCTCATGATCGCCATTCTTTCTCTGGCTTTCATTCGGTTTCTCTCGATCTGACTTTTCCATGTCATGCGCCGATCAAATGTGACTCCCAGATAGTTTGGGTTGTCGTTTGGCTGCAGGAATTTGCCATTTAAACTTAACTTGGTATTTTGGGGTTTGATGGAAAGCGAGAATATTGTGCATGTGGTTTTCTCCTCGTTTATTTTGACCAGCCATGAGTTCGCCCACTCTTCCAGCGATGTTAGGGCCGGCTGCATCCGATTTCTTGCTATGGTGAGATTCTTTTCAGAGGTCTACATAGCCAGATCGTCTGCAAACATTGAGCTATGGACTCAATTCTTGGTATATTCTCTGTAATGTCGTATATATACACCAGGAAGAGTGTGGGTGACAGTACTCGCCCTTGGGGTACTCCCTGCTCGAGTGTCACCTTTCTGCTCATCTGCCAGTGTACTTGTACTCTGGCCGTTATGTTTTTGAGGTAGTGGTTGATCCACTTGTACATTTTCCCACAGACATCACTTCTTCTTAGCTTGACTTTAAGTCCATCTTTCCAGACTTTGTCAAATGCCTTTTCCAGGTCCACCCAAACCGCTACTGTGTGTTCCTGTGCCTGGTAGGTATCTTCTATTTTCTGGTCTATGAGGATGACCTGGTCCTCAGTGGATCTGTGCTGTCTAAAGCCGGCTTGCTGTGGAATTAGTTTCGTTTTTCTTCCAGATGCCACATGAGTCTGGTGTTTATCATTCGTTCCATCAGTTTGCCGACACAGTTCAGTAGGTTGATAGGCCTGTATCCATTTGGATCTGTTTTGTCCTTTCCTTTTTCCGCCTGATTCGTCGTGTTTGGCGATTACACAAGCCAGACCCATAGACAGGCACGAAGGCAGACAGACAGACAGGCAGGCAGGCAGACAGACAGACAGACAGGCAGGCAGGCAGACAGATAGCAGACAGACAGACAGGCAGGCAGGCAGGCAGGCAGGCAAGTGGACAGACAGACAGACAGACAGACGGACGGACGGACGGACAGACAGACAGACGTACAGGCAGACAGACACACAGATAGATAGATAGATAGATAGATTGAGACTTGTTCATGCAGCCCAGTTTGCTGTTATTGTGGTTCTGACGAGGACTGTCTAGTATAAAAGTTATTGCAAGAACAGTACAATTTTTCACACGCGCCCTCGTGGTAAAGCCCTTCCATTGCACTTTGGTTGGGCTAGCTTCTGAGGGCGCACAAACCTAGCATAGGTACATACAGATGCACACATGCATCCAAGCACTGGTTTATGCGTCCTGATATCGCCCAATTGACTACGGTCTGGGGTGGAAAATGGCGCGCCTCCGCCAGTAGAAACTAGTGAGGCAAACATCTAAGCAAAAAACAAAAAATACAATTTTTTTAAAGAAAACTTATACGGGTAGATTATGCAAGTAATAAAACAAATAAGAGAAATATTGGAGGAAAACAATTAGTCTCTGCTAAAAGCGATAAAGATAAGCAGCCATTCTCAGACCCGTCTTATTAAGTACGAAATGTAAGAACAGTAGTAAAAAGACAGATTGAGCACTAGCAAAGTTCAGAACGACACAGACGCAAGATCTACATTTGCAGAACAAGATGATTCATAAAATGCCCAGACTGAAAAGTGGCTAAAATAGACATATTTCTTTCTCTTCGCTATTTGTACTGCTTGTGCCTTTCGGCGTCAGGTTATGAAGAGGTTTCTTGACAGGCACTTACACGGGTAGCGTTACGGCTTCTGTTATTTCAGCTTTCCAACTTTTGCGAGTCGGCTCTTAGCTTTGTATCAATTACACGAGGCGTGTTTAAATGAAACCGTACCTAACTGCACCAAATGAACATGCGTACGATGCGCATGATTACGTCACTTCTGGTGTAAACAGCACATGCCAACCGTCAAGTTTGCAAAATTTCATTATTCTCCGACTCAGAGTTTCTTAAGCAGACCGTTGAAAACACGGCGGGTGTAATACAGAATCCGTTAAGAGTTAATCATCGTGTGACAATTCCAGCTGGAGCATGAGCGTTCTAGGAAGGGGAGATTGGGCTAGCGACTCTGGGAACAAAGGTTGCCTGAATGCAAGCCAAGATCAATCATCGTCTCGACACTAGGTCGACAAAGAAAACGAGGGGCTTATGTGGGAGAAATTTATCTGGTACAAGTGAGGGGGGGGGGGGGGAATTGGGATTTGGGGGGGGGGGGGAGAGGTGTTCTTCTCCTATCTTCTTCTTCGTTCGCCGTCAACCTGAATTTTTTCAAAGAAAGCAGTGGTCACCCTGAGGCTGTCGGCACTGCCAAAGAGCTTGTCTAGTGTTGCCACTGGTGATGGCCACATGTGCTTTCTCTGATCCTCGTATGTCGGGCAATTTTGCAGCAAATGTTCAGCGGTCATTTTCCCGATACCACAAGTGCATTCGTCAGTGCCACTTATCTTCAGTTTATTGAATAGGTGGTACCTCAATCTATTGTGGCCTGTGCGGAGTCTGAAGACCACGACCTGCTCTCTTCTGTTCAACTGGTAATAGGCATCATTTTTTGTGTAGCCAGTATGTTCTGTTTCCCATTTGGCCATGTATCTGGCCCTAATAAGCTTTTTGGACTTTTCGAAGGTCACACTAGAATCTGGTTGTGGTAGTCTTGCACCTTTTTTTGCCAGTCTGCCTGCCTCTTCGTTGCCTTGGATGTTACAGTGAGATGGAACCCACTGTACCACTACTCTTTTTGGTGCGGAATGCTGGCATAGTTGACAGAGTACTGCTCTTAAATCATTTATTTCGGTATTTTTCTGGCTTTTTAGTGCAGGGCATCTGTAAACAGGACTATTTGGCTTTCATTGTTTTCGCCTTTGAGCATTGCTTCTACTGTAGCCCTCAGTGCCTCTGCCTCCGCTCTGAAATTGCTGGAGAATTTTCCAGTTGCCACTAACAGTGTTATTTTTCTACCATTTGGTAGGCTCAGGAATATCCCTGCCCCTCCGTTCTGTGTTGTGCTTGTTACAGAACCGTCGGTGTATGCATGGGTCTAGTCAATGCGTGGGTAGTTTTCCGTTATGTACCTCAGGGTTATGTCTCTTCTTTCTATTTCAGTCTGGCTGTTTTTGTTTCCAATACCTGGTATATTTTCTACCACCTCCGGAATGATATGTTACTTCCAGATGGGTTTGCGTACAGTAGGGATGGGCTTTGGTATTGTTACGGTGTTCATAGGGTCTTCGCTCATCTTTGCTTTGGGTATTTCTGCAAAGTTTCTCTGCTTTAGTTTCCCATTTCCAAATGTATTTAGTCTCTGATGTATTGGATGATCTGTCAGTCTTCTGAGTTTCTCTGCTTGCTGTTGGGCTCTGCAGTCTCTTCTGTCGGTCATGGATTGCAGATGTGTAATCTTTTTAAGTTCTACAATTGGCGTTGACTTCGTGCCTCCTGTTATAACTCTTATGGCTTGGTTTTGAAGTTTGCTAATTTTATCAAAGTTCGCCTTTGCTGCTGTTGTCCATGCCGCAATGCCATACTCGAAAACTGATCTCACTTTTCCAGTGTACAGTTTCTTTAGGATTCTTTCGTCTGCTCCCCAGCTTGTGCCAGCAAGTTTCCTCATGATTGCCATTCTTTGTCTGGCTTTCAATCCGTTTCTCTCGATCTGACTTTTCCATGTCATGCGCCGATCAAATGTGACTCCCACGTAGTTTGGGTTGTCGTTTGGCCGCAGATATTTGCCGTTAAGACTTATTTTGGTGTTTTGTGGTTTATTTGAAAGCGAGAATATCGTACATGTTGTTTTTTTCCTCATTTATTTTGACCAGCCATGAGTTCGACCACTCCTCCAACGATGTTAGGGTCTGCTGCATCCGATTGTTTGCTACCGTGAGATTTTTTTCAGAGGTTCACATAGCCAGATCGTCTGCAAACATGGAGCTGTGGACTCTTCTTGGTTTATTCTCTGTGATGTTGTTTATATACACCAGGAAAAGTGTGGGTGACAGTACCCCCCCCCCCCCATCCCCATTGGGGTACTCCTTGCTCCAGTGTCACCTTTTTACTCATATGCCCTTGTACTTGAGCTCTGGCTGTTCTGTTTTCGAGGTAGTGGCTGATCCATCTGTACATTTTCCCACAAACTTCAGTTCTTCGTAGCTTGACTTTACGTCCCTCTTTCCTCACCTTATCAAATGCCTTTTCTAGATCCACCCAAACCGCTACTGTATGCTTTTCCTCCTGGTAAGCATTCTCTATTTCCAGTGCTATGAGAGTGATCTGGTCCTCAGTGGATCTGTGTTATCTAAATCCTGCTTGCTGTGGGATTAATATGTGTTTTTCTTCCAGGTGCCACATCAGTCTGGTGTTTATCATACGCTCCATCAGTTTGCCTACACAGCTAAATAGACTGATAGGCCTGTATCCATTTGGATCTGTTCTATCTTTTTATTTCTTTAATACT
The DNA here is from genome assembly GCA_036924085.1 of Ariolimax columbianus. Classification (NCBI taxonomy): domain Eukaryota; kingdom Metazoa; phylum Mollusca; class Gastropoda; order Stylommatophora; family Arionidae; genus Ariolimax; species Ariolimax columbianus. Next base: position 18,704,318 of record JAVGWX010000004.1, on the reverse strand, counting down.
GGTATAAGTACAGCATCTTTCCATGCCTGCGGTACAATTCCTCTTTTCCATCTTCGGTTCAGGACTTTTAGTAACATCCTCTTTGCTGTTTGGCCCAACCCCATCAGCATTTCGTTTGTTACCCCCATCTTTTCCGGGTGAATAGTTTTTCTTTAAAGTTCTCATTGCCTCATCCATTTCATTCCTTGTTAGTTTTGCCATCCTGTGCTCCTCTGGTGCCATCTTGATGTTGTCTTGGCTCTTTTGCTCTTCACTAATGTCTGTATGGCTGTCTGTAGGGACATCAATGTGGTTTGCTCTGGCATAATGTTCTATAAAGGCGTTTGCTGCTTTTTTTCCAGTAACCATGTTGTCGCCCTGCTTGATGATAATTTGTTTATTTGATGGTGTTTCGTCATTCATGGCTCTCACTAAATTCCATAATTTGTTCCCTTCTCTATCTAAATTGAGGCTTTCTGTTTTGTTTTTCCAGCTGTCTCTTGTTATTTGGTTAAGTGTTCTTTTGTATTCAGCAGTGATGGCCTTGAGGGCGATATTGGCTTCCATAGATTGCTCTATCTTTGCCATGTTCCTAGCCTTTGAGACTTCATTCTCCGCTTTCTGCAGTTCACGATTCCAATATGGCTTGTAGGTTTTCCTTGCCCCTCTTTGGATGGTTTCGGTGGCTGCTTGCATTATTGCTTTGCTTAGGCTTTCCACCATATGTTTCATATTGTTATTTCGTGTGTTGATGGTTTCACACAGTCCATCTGTCAGCATTGTAAATCTGTCCCAGTCGGCTCGTCTATAATTCCAACGTGGGAGCGGTTTTATTTCCTGGGGGCCTACTTCCATATCAATTTCTATCCTAAATGGCCTGTGGTCACTACCTGCCAGTTGGTCGAGCACCTGACTATTTATTTTGTGGTGAATATCGCCATTGGAGAAGGCCAAGTCTGTGGTGGAAGTGGTATGCCATGTTTTAGAATAGAAGCTAGGGCTGTAGTCGGACATATTGATAAGATTTAAATTTGTGTCTATCTCCCAGTCCTCCAGTTCATCGCCTCTGCTGTCAGTATCTGAATATCCCCATCTCTCCGAGTGACTGTTGACGTCTCCAACCACTAGGCAGCTGGAATCTTTGATTTCCATTCTCGAGATCGACAGGTCTTTGTGGGTGGGCCATACAGGTTGAATAAACGGGTTTTCGTTTCCTGTGTCATTATGTCGACTCCTACAATTTCTGCTTGCCCCGTGTGATTTACAGACATTGCGCTACTTGGTATGCAGTTTCGTGTCAATATCAGAACGGATGGGTGTTTGGAACTGAGGTGGGGGTTCGTAGCTGACCACTCTGGCATTCCGACTTAGCGTAGCTGAGGGGGTGGGGGAAGGAGTTGGTGACAGTCAGATGCCGCCACGACCAGCTACGACATTTATATTTCATCCGATAACAATTAGTTGTAACATATGATACATGTTGTAACTGTTTTGATAAGATTTTGGTCCGAGTGACCAGGATATCTTTGATAGAATAAATACTACAGCTAAACGCCTCATGATGCCACAAGCGAGCGGTGATTCTGTTTCTAACAGCTGAAGGATATCGACCAGTTGACATTCAATGAAGAATGCAGGCAGTGTATGGTAACAAACGTGTGGCGAACGTACGCTTCGGCGAAGGTCAAACCGAATTGCTGCATACATTTTGGCGATGGTCTCATCTGACGCAACAATAAGCGCCTGACCTGGTCTCGGAAAATATTTCGTTAACTCACGTCCTTCTCTAAACATTGTTGTCCAGTTCTTCACTGTTGTCTTCGACGCATTTTTGTCACCATACACTTTCTGCATTATGCGATGAATGTCAGCTGGTCGACATCCTTCAGCTGTTAGAAACCGAATTACCGCTCGCTGATCAACTTTGGACGGATTCCGAATGACACCGGCCGTGTTTTCAACGGTTTGCTGTAGAAACTGTGAGTCGGAGTATAATGGAATTTTGCAAACTTGACGGCTGGTATGTGCTGTTTACACCAGAAGTGACGTCATCATGCGCATCGTATGTATGTTCACTTGGTGCAGTTAGTTACGGTTTAAATTGAACACGCCTCGTATGTACAGCATTGCGTTCATAGGAATATTTACTTGTGTTTGGCGTGTCACGTTGCGGAACCATTTATTTTGCTTTCTCTTGATGAGGTCTAGCCCTGGTTTTGTACCTACCTATTTCCTAATATATTCGTTTCTGATTCTATCCATTATTGCTACTCCAAGCATTTTGCGCTGACATTTCATCTCTGATATTAGGATGCTTCTTTTATCTATGTATCTTAATGTCCAATTATGACACTGAAAGTAAAATGTGGGTAAGAATATTGTGTAATATGGCGTTTTTTCTTTGGTATCAGTTGTCACATGCTTGCATAGTAATATCGATGGGCATTTGCCCAATGCTTTGAATTGCTTTATTATTTGAATTTCAGAAGCACCTATGTCATTTGCTAAGATTATATTACACCAGCTACGTACAATTGTTTATCTGTTTTACTTATTGGTTTTGTATGATTATTTCTTTTCTTGCAATCGTCATAACATCGGTTACCTCTTTGTTGATTTTCATACCGTAATGCGTTCAGACCGTATTATGAATGTTGATATGTTCCTACTTTGTATTTCTGAGGCTGCTTATTAGTCCTTGGTCATCAGCAAAGAGAAGTTCATTTGATCACTGAAGTTGTGTCCCTCACTAATGTTGCCTGTTCTTTTACATATTGCATCTATTTATGTGAAACACGGGAAAGGAGATAGTTGATGAGAGAATCGGTAATGAAAACAATTAGGCATGGTACATGATGGTTATGACCGTAGTTTGTTTGAATCGACTTGTATTTCACTGTGGTCGCTCACCTGGAAGCATCTGTTGGTTTGTTGTACTGATTTAATCATTTCACGCTTAGCTAACCATCAAAAGCCAATACTGAGTATGTAAGCTGATCCATGAAACAAAATGGTTCAGTTAATGGCGATGGTATATATATATATATATATATATATATATATATATATATATATATATATATATATATATATATATATATATATATATATATATATATATGTATATATATGATAGAGAGAGAGAGAGATGGAAAGACAGACACAGAAACGGGGACAGACAGATACATTCATAGAGAGAGACAGATAAATGAAGAGGGTAAAGATAGATGCAGAGTCGGAGAGAGACAGAGAGAGAAAAAAGTGACAGAGAGAGATAAGAGAAACAGCGTACAGAAAGAAAGAGAGAGAAGTAGAGAGGGAAGAAAAATAAAGAGGGAGACTAAGAGAAAGGATGAGAAACCGACAGGAAGATAGAGGGAGAGAAAAACCAAAGAGAGGAAGAGAGAGGTAGAAGGAGGAAGCAATGTAAATAAAAACAACGGTAATAAACAAAATGTTAATCATTCTGCTTATATAATACATACAATCTAAACCCAAGGGAAAAGGATCAGATTCAATATACTGCTGACAAAGATTCCCCCACAATTCACGTCGTACACCTGGAAACAACCTGAGTTTAGGCAACAGCGAGGTGGTGATTGATACTATGATTCCGTATAGGTTTACTTGCTTCGAACCTTAATATTGAAAAGACAAAACAGATCCAAATGGATACAGGCCTATCAGCCTACTGAGCTGTGTCGGCAAACTGATGGAACGTATGATAAACACCAAACTGGTGTGGCATCTGGAAGAAAAACGCATACTTATTCCACAGCAAGCAGGCTTTAGATAGCACAGATCCACTGAGGATCAGGTCATCCTCATAGCCCAGGAAATAGAAGATGCCTACCAGGAACAGAAACACACAGTAGCGGTTTGGGTGGACCTGGAAAAGGCATTTGACAAAGTCTGGAAAGATGGAGTCAAGCTAAAAAGAAGTGAAGTTTGTGGGAAAATGTACAAGTGGATCAACCACTACCTCAAAAACAGAACGGCCAGAGTTCAAGTACAAGGGCAGATGAGCAAAAAGGTGACACTTGAGCAGGGAGTACCCCAAAGGGGAGTACTGTCACCCACACTCTTCCTGGTGTATATAAATGACATTACAGAGAATATACCAAGAAGAGTCCATAGCTCAATGTTCGCAAACGATCTGGCAATGTGGACCTCTGAAAAGAATCTCACCATAGCAAGAAATCGGATGCAGCAGGCCCTAACATCGCTGGAAAAGTGGGCGAACTCATGGCTGGTCAAAAAAAACGAGGAAAAAACCACATGTACAATATTCTCGCTATCAATCAAACCCCAAAATACAAAATTAAGTCTAAACGGCAAATACCTGCAGCCAAACGAAAACCCAAACTACCTGGGAGTCACATTTGATCGGCGCATGACATGTAAAAGTCAGGACGAGAGATACCGAATGAGAGCCAGAGAAAGAATGGCAATCATGAGGAAACTTGCTGGCACAAGCTGGGCAGCAGACGAAAGCATACTGAAGAAACTGTACACTGGAAGAGTGAGACCAGTTCTCGAGTATGGCATTGCGGCATGGACAACAGCAGCAAAGGCGAACATCGATAAAGTTAGCAAACTTCAAAACCAAGCTATGAGAGTTCTAACAGGAGGCATGAAGTCAACGCCAATTGTAGAACTTGAAAAGATTACAAAACTGCAATCCATGACCGACAGAAGAAACTGCAGAGCCCAGCTGCAATCAGAGAAACTCAGAAGACGGACTGACCATCCAATGCATCAGAGACCAAAAAATTTCAGAAATGGGAAACTAAAGCGAAGAAACTTTGCAGAAATAGCCACAGCAAAGATGCACGAAAACCCTATGAACGTATTAACACCAAAGCCCATCCCTACAGTACGAAAATCTACCTGGAGACAGCATATATTTCCAGAGGTGGTAGAAAATATACCAGGTATTGGAAACAAAATTGCCAGTCTGAAAAAGAAAGAAGAGATACTACCCTGAGCTACATATCGAAAAACTACCCAAGCATGGACAGGACCCATGCATACACCGACGGTTCCGTAATAAATACAACACAGTACGGAGGGGCAGGAGCATTCCTGAGCCTACCAAATGGCAGAAAAATAACACTTTCATTCGCTACTGGAAAATACACAAGAAATTTCAGAGCGTAGGCAGAGGCACCGAGGGCGGCAGTGGAAGAAATGGTGACAGGTAAAAGGAATGAAAGCCACATAGTCCTGCTTACAGATGCTCTGGACGTAGTCATCGCACTAAAAAGCCAGAAAAATACTGAACTTAATGATTTAAGAGCAGTACTCTGTCAACTATGCCAGCAGGCCGCACCAAAAAGGGTAGTGTTGCAGTGGGTTCCATCTCACTGCAACATCCAAGGCAACGAGGAGGCAGACAGAATGGCAAAAGAAGGTGCAAAACTACCACAACCAGATACTAGTATGACACACGAAGAGTCAAAACGGCTTATTAGAGCTAGACAAATGACCAAATGGGAAACCGAACATACTGGCTACACCAAAAACGATGCCTATTACCAGTTGAACAGAAGAGAGCAGGCCGTGGTCTTCAGACTTCGCACTGGCCACAATAGACTGAGGTACCAACTATTCAACAAATTGAAGATAGGTGGTACCGACGAATGCCCGTGTGGTACCGGGAAAATGACCGCTGAGCATTTGCTGCAAAACTGCCCGACATACCAGGACCAGAGAGATCAGATGTGGCCATCACCAATGGCAACACTAGAAAAGCTCTATGGCAGTGTCGACAGCCTCAGGATGACGGCTGCTTCTTTCGAAAAAATAAATGTTACTGTCTGACTGCGTACGATGAAGAAGAAGAAGAAGAAGAAGAACCCTAATATTGTAATACATCCTGCAGTATCCTATGATCACTTTCTTCATTACGAATTGGGATATAAGCTGCACTACTGCTGCCAAAAGGAATTCATAAATTGTGAGGAATGAGTAACTCGGAATAAACAGCTTCGAACAAAAGCAGTAACAAGAAAATCAGTTATGATGCGTCAGATTAGCCAGTAGGGCTAGTGTCTAATGTTATCGTCATAATGAGATGTAAGGGATGATTAGCCTGTAGATCGAGTATCTAATGTTATCGTCATAATGAGATGTAAGGGATGATTAGCCTGTAGAGCGTGTGTCTAATGTTATCGTCATAATGAGATGTAAGGGATGATTAGCCTGTAGAGCGTGTGTCTAATGTTATCGTCATAATGAGATGTAAGGGATGATTAGCCTGTAGATCGAGTATCTAATGTTATCGTCATAATGAGATGTAAGGGATGAATAGCCTGTAGAGCGAGTGTCTAATGTTATCGTCATAATGAGATGTAAGGGAGGATTAGCCTGTAGATCGAGTGGCTAATGTTATAGTCACAATGAGATGTAAGGGACGATTAGCCTGTAGAGCGAGTATATAATGTTATCGTCATAATGAGATGTAAGGTATGATTAGCCAGTAGAGCGAGTGTCTAATGTTATCGTCATAATGAGATGTAAGGTATGATTAGCCAGTAGAGCGAGTGTCTAATGTTATCGTCATAATGAGTTGTAAGGGGTGACTAGCCAGAAGAGCGAGTATATAATGTTATCATCATAATGAGTAATAACGTGTTGGATTAGTCGGTAGAACAAGCGTCTAACGTCATCATCATAATGGATTGTTACGTGTCGGATTAGTCTGTAGAACACGCGTCTAACGTCATCATCATAATGAGTTGTTACGTGTCGGATTAGCCAGTTGATCGACTGCAGAAAAGCAACATTATCATGTATCATCCCTGGTAGTGGTGACCATCTTCAGTGCACCCATGTTGACCTTAATGTGTATGTATTAGCCTGTACGACCTTTTTAGTTTTCGATCATTATCATTGATTGTCACGGTGTGATTTCTGGGCAAGCTAAATAGTATTTAAAACACTGAACGCATACACAAGATAACAGTTTTAAAATATCCTTTGCATGAGTGCTGTTGTGGTCCAAATAGGAGAAAAAAACGTAACCGTAAACCTGTCAATCACATCCTAAGAGTATACTTAGGAGGGTCAGGCACGAGGCTGCATACCTCAGGCTGTGAAAGTGTTAAGCCACAACAAATATGGACAAGTCAACTAGAAGGGTATGCAACTCAATCATCCTAGATGTATTAACCTCCTCTACCAAGGGGGTCAATGACACGATGCAGAGACAGTGGCAACGAACCTTCCTGGCTGATTTATGTGTTATTCGATGAAATCTGCCTAATTTGGTAGCTGGAATAGGAAGGACTGTACATGTGGCAGTGGAGATACGATATAGGAAGGACTGTACATGTGGCGGTGGAGATACGATATAGGAAGGACTGTACATGTGGCGGTGGAGATACGATATAGGAAGGACTGTACATGTGGCGGGGGAGATACGATATAGGAAGGACTGTACATGTGGCGGTGGAGATACGATATAGGAAGGACTGTACATGTGGCGGGGGAGATACGATATAGGAAGGACTGTACATGTGGCGGTGGAGATACGATATAGGAAGGACTATACATGTGGCGATGGAGATACGATATAGGAAGGACTGTACATGTGGCGGGGGAGATACGATATAGGAAGGACTGTACATGTGGCGGGGGAGATACGATATAGGAAGGACTGTACATGTGGCGGTGGAGATACGATACAGGAAGGACTGTACATGTGGCGGTGGAGATACGATATAGGAAGGACTGTACATGTGGCAGTGGAGATACGATATAGGAAGGACTGTACATGTGGCGGTGGAGATACGATATAGGAAGGACTGTACATGTGGCAGTGGAGATACGATATAGGAAGGACTGTACATGTGGCGGTGGAGATACGATATAGGAAGGACTGTACATGTGGCGGTGGAGATACGATATAGGAAGGACTGTACATGTGGCAGTGGAGATACGATATAGGAAGGACTGTACATGTGGCGGTGGAGATACGATATAGGAAGGACTGTACATGTGGCAGTGGAGATACGATATAGGAAGGACTGTACATGTGGCAGTGGAGATACGATATAGGAAGGACTGTACATGTGGCAGTGGAGATACGATATAGGAAGGACTGTACATGTGGCGGTGGAGATACGATATAGGAAGGACTGTACATGTGGCGGTGGAGATACGATATAGGAAGGACTGTACATGTGGCAGTGGAGATACGATATAGGAAGGACTGTACATGTGGCAGTGGAGATACGATATAGGAAGGAGTGTACATGTGGCGGGGGAGATACGATATAGGAAGGACTGTACATGTGGCGGGGGAGATACGATATAGGAAGGACTGTACATGTGGCGGTGGAGATACGATATAGGAAGGACTGTACATGTGGCGGTGGAGATACGATATAGGAAGGACTGTACATGTGGCGGTGGAGATACGATATAGGAAGGACTGTACATGTGGCGGTGGAGATACGATATAGGAAGGACTGTACATGTGGCGGTGGAGATACGATATAGGAAGGACTGTACATGTGGCAGTGGAGATACGATATAGGAAGGACTGTACATGTGGCGGTGGAGATACGATATAGGAAGGACTGTACATGTGGCAGTGGAGATACGATATAGGAAGGACTGTACATGTGGCGGTGGAGATACGATATAGGAAGGACTGTACATGTGGCGGGGGAGATACGATATAGGAAGGACTGTACATGTGGCGGTGGAGATACGATATAGGAAGGACTGTACATGTGGCAGTGGAGATACGATATAGGAAGGACTGTACATGTGGCGGTGGAGATACGATATAGGAAGGACTGTACATGTGGCGGTGGAGATACGATATAGGAAGGACTGTACATGTGGCAGTGGAGATACGATATAGGAAGGACTGTACATGTGGCAGTGGAGATACGATATAGGAAGGACTGTACATGTGGCGGTGGAGATACGATATAGGAAGGACTGTACATGTGGCGGTGGAGATACGATATAGGAAGGACTGTACATGTGGCGGTGGAGATACGATATAGGAAGGACTGTACATGTGGCAGTGGAGATACGATATAGGAAGGACTGTACATGTGGCGGTGGAGATAAGATATAGGAAGGACTGTACATGTGGCAGTGGAGATACGATATAGGAAGGACTGTACATGTGGCGGTGGAGATACGATATAGGAAGGACTGTACATGTGGCAGTGGAGATACGATATAGGAAGGACTGTACATGTGGCAGTGGAGATACGATATAGGAAGGACTGTACATGTGGCGGTGGAGATACGATATAGGAAGGACTGTACATGTGGCGGTGGAGATACGATATAGGAAGGACTGTACATGTGGCAGTGGAGATACGATATAGGAAGGACTGTACATGTGGCGGTGGAGATACGATATAGGAAGGACTGTACATGTGGCAGTGGAGATACGATATAGGAAGGACTGTACATGTGGCAGTGGAGATACGATATAGGAAGGACTGTACATGTGGCGGTGGAGATACGATATAGGAAGGACTGTACATGTGGCGGTGGAGATACGATATAGGAAGGACTGTACATGTGGCAGTGGAGATACGATATAGGAAGGACTTTACATGTGGCAGTGGAGATACGATATAGGAAGGACTGTACATGTGGCAGTAGAGATACGATATAGGAAGGACTGTACATGTGGCAGTGGAGATATGATATTACAAAACTAATATCCTGATATTGTTGAAACAAGAGGAAATGAACTTTGCAAGGATAAAACTGAGCACATGGGAAATACTGCTGTCCTCGTGGCACAATAAAGAAGACTCACAATATAGTGAAGGTGTAGCCCTAAAGCTATCAATAGAGGTGTAAAAGGTCCTTATATAATATGTGGTTGTATGATTTAAAATGATACTAGCTACTTTCAAAACTTTCCCAAAAGAAAGTTAAGCATAAACATCCAATTATGTACATCAACAAATGACAAGCGACTTTCAAAACTATCCCCATAGAAAGTTAAAGATAAACATCCAATTATGTACATCAACAAATGACAAGCGACTTTCAAAACTATCCCCATAGAAAGTTAAAGATAAACATCCAATTATGTACATCAACAAATGACAAGCGACTTTCAAAACTATCCCCATAGAAAGTTAAAGATAAACATCCAATTATGTACATCAACAAATGACAAGCGACTTTCAAAACTATCCCCATAGAAAGTTAAAGATAAACATCCAATTATGTACATCAACAAATGACAAGCGACTTTCAAAACTATCCCCATAGAAAGTTAAAGATAAACATCCAATTATGTACATCAACAAATGACAAGCGACTTTCAAAACTATCCCCATAGAAAGTTAAAGATAAACATCCAATTATGTACATCAACAAATGACAAGCGACTTTCAAAACTATCCCCATAGAAAGTTAAAGATAAACATCCAATTATGTACATCAACAAATGACAAGCGACTTTCAAAACTATCCCCATAGAAAGTTAAAGATAAACATCCAATTATGTACATCAACAAATGACAAGCGACTTTCAAAACTATCCCCATAGAAAGTTAAAGATAAACATCCAATTATGTACATCAACAAATGACAAGCGACTTTCAAAACTATCCCCATAGAAAGTTAAAGATAAACATCCAATTATGTACATCAACAAATGACAAGCGACTTTCAAAACTATCCCCATAGAAAGTTAAAGATAAACATCCAATTATGTACATCAACAAATGACAAGCGACTTTCAAAACTATCCCCATAGAAAGTTAAAGATAAACATCCAATTATGTACATCAACAAATGACAAGCGACTTTCAAAACTATCCCCATAGAAAGTTAAAGATAAACATCCAATTATGTACATCAACAAATGACAAGCGACTTTCAAAACTATCCCCATAGAAAGTTAAAGATAAACATCCAATTATGTACATCAACAAATGACAAGCGACTTTCAAAACTATCCCCATAGAAAGTTAAAGATAAACATCCAATTATGTACATCAACAAATGACAAGCGACTTTCAAAACTATCCCCATAGAAAGTTAAAGATAAACATCCAATTATGTACATCAACAAATGACAAGCGACTTTCAAAACTATCCCCATAGAAAGTTAAAGATAAACATCCAATTATGTACATCAACAAATGACAAGCGACTTTCAAAACTATCCCCATAGAAAGTTAAAGATAAACATCCAATTTTGTACATCAACAAATGACAAGCGACTTTCAAAACTATCCCCATAGAAAGTTAAAGATAAACATCCAATTTTGTACATCAACAAATGACAAGCGACTTTCAAAACTATCCCCATAGAAAGTTAAAGATAAACATCCAATTATGTACATCAACAAATGACAAGCGACTTTCAAAACTATCCCCATAGAAAGTTAAAGATAAACATCCAATTTTGTACATCAACAAATGACAAGCGACTTTCAAAACTATCCCCATAGAAAGTTAAAGATAAACATCCAATTTTGTACATCAACAAATGACAAGCGACTTTCAAAACTATCCCCATAGAAAGTTAAAGATAAACATCCAATTATGTACATCAACAAATGACAAGCGACTTTCAAAACTATCCCCATAGAAAGTTAAAGATAAACATCCAATTATGTACATCAACAAATGACAAGCGACTTTCAAAACTATCCCCATAGAAAGTTAAAGATAAACATCCAATTATGTACATCAACAAATGACAAGCGACTTTCAAAACTATCCCCATAGAAAGTTAAAGATAAACATCCAATTATGTACATCAACAAATGACAAGCGACTTTCAAAACTATCCCCATAGAAAGTTAAAGATAAACATCCAATTATGTACATCAACAAATGACAAGCGACTTTCAAAACTATCCCCATAGAAAGTTAAAGATAAACATCCAATTATGTACATCAACAAATGACAAGCGACTTTCAAAACTATCCCCATAGAAAGTTAAAGATAAACATCCAATTATGTACATCAACAAATGACAAGCGACTTTCAAAACTATCCCCATAGAAAGTTAAAGATAAACATCCAATTATGTACATCAACAAATGACAAGCGACTTTCAAAACTATCCCCATAGAAAGTTAAAGATAAACATCCAATTATGTACATCAACAAATGACAAGCGACTTTCAAAACTATCCCCATAGAAAGTTAAAGATAAACATCCAATTATGTACATCAACAAATGACAAGCGACTTTCAAAACTATCCCCATAGAAAGTTAAAGATAAACATCCAATTATGTACATCAACAAATGACAAGCGACTTTCAAAACTATCCCCATAGAAAGTTAAAGATAAACATCCAATTATGTACATCAACAAATGACAAGCGACTTTCAAAACTATCCCCATAGAAAGTTAAAGATAAACATCCAATTATGTACATCAACAAATGACAAGCGACTTTCAAAACTATCCCCATAGAAAGTTAAAGATAAACATCCAATTATGTACATCAACAAATGACAAGCGACTTTCAAAACTATCCCCATAGAAAGTTAAAGATAAACATCCAATTATGTACATCAACAAATGACAAGCGACTTTCAAAACTATCCCCATAGAAAGTTAAAGATAAACATCCAATTATGTACATCAACAAATGACAAGCGACTTTCAAAACTATCCCCATAGAAAGTTAAAGATAAACATCCAATTATGTACATCAACAAATGACAAGCGACTTTCAAAACTATCCCCATAGAAAGTTAAAGATAAACATCCAATTATGTACATCAACAAATGACAAGCGACTTTCAAAACTATCCCCATAGAAAGTTAAAGATAAACATCCAATTATGTACATCAACAAATGACAAGCGACTTTCAAAACTATCCCCATAGAAAGTTAAAGATAAACATCCAATTATGTACATCAACAAATGACAAGCGACTTTCAAAACTATCCCCATAGAAAGTTAAAGATAAACATCCAATTATGTACATCAACAAATGACAAGCGACTTTCAAAACTATCCCCATAGAAAGTTAAAGATAAACATCCAATTATGTACATCAACAAATGACAAGCGACTTTCAAAACTATCCCCATAGAAAGTTAAAGATAAACATCCAATTATGTACATCAACAAATGACAAGCGACTTTCAAAACTATCCCCATAGAAAGTTAAAGATAAACATCCAATTATGTACATCAACAAATGACAAGCGACTTTCAAAACTATCCCCATAGAAAGTTAAAGATAAACATCCAATTATGTACATCAACAAATGACAAGCGACTTTCAAAACTATCCCCATAGAAAGTTAAAGATAAACATCCAATTATGTACATCAACAAATGACAAGCGACTTTCAAAACTATCCCCATAGAAAGTTAAAGATAAACATCCAATTATGTACATCAACAAATGACAAGCGACTTTCAAAACTATCCCCATAGAAAGTTAAAGATAAACATCCAATTATGTACATCAACAAATGACAAGCGACTTTCAAAACTATCCCCATAGAAAGTTAAAGATAAACATCCAATTATGTACATCAACAAATGACAAGCGACTTTCAAAACTATCCCCATAGAAAGTTAAAGATAAACATCCAATTATGTACATCAACAAATGAAAAAGGACTCAGTGAAAGAAGTGTCACATTAGCCCACAAAATGCCCCGTATATAAGAAATAGAGACACTACGATATTTATGGAAGACCTGAATGCCAAGGGTGGTAATGATAATATCTGCAACGAAGAGATCATGGGAAAACATATAATCGGGTCTGACAATGAAAATAAAGTGTTAATTAAGGATTTCAATGATTAAAATAAACTGGTGATTGGTAGTAACATGTTTACTAAAGAGAAAATTCACTTTGGACAATGAAAATGAAATGGAATTACAAAGGACGCCCAATGGGAGAGTGAAAGGTAGAACGATAGTGATAGAGATACATTTAATTAAACAGAGAAGGAGTAAATGAACGATAATGAGAGAAAGAGAAGGAAAACGAGAGAGAGAGAGAGAGAGAGAGAGAGAGCTACACCTGGTGCCCGAAATTTGCACTGAAATGATCAGATATAACACTATTAGTTATTACTAAAGCATGTAATTCTCATTAGCAAATATGAGCCGACATTTTCTTTGCGTGCTACGTTACAAATTTCAAAGGGAAAGGAAAAAAGAGTCAGAATGTCAATACAGTATACTCTCGATTGTTCTGTGTAGTCCGAGAAGTGAGAAAAGTTAACCCTATAGTGAGCTTAAAAAAACAAGCAAAGGCATTTGGTATAATGTTAACATTTTCAATTTAATCATGTTTTAGTTTTCAAGTAAAGTTATTCGAAAGAGCGGGAACAATTAAATTTAAGAGTAATTTAAAAGTTCACGAACCATAACAAATCTTACTCACATACACAATGGAAATGTAGCATTCTGTTGAGTTTGATGATTTAACTGCGTGAGCGTTTTTGGTATATAATTATCATCCAGACAATGAAAATTTACAGCGCTCATTCAATCTAGGACCTGAAGCATTAAGATAGAACAATGAGCGAAATACTTGAAGAAAAGAAAATAAAAAAAGAGAAAGAGAAAAACAATGAGCAGACATTTGTTTACTAGTTTGATTCTTGGAGATAGAAAATACATAACAATAACAATAATAATAAGAAGAAGAAGAAGCAGAGAAAATGAAGAACGAAATTACATACAGTCAACAGTGAACCTGTTAAATAGCTAACCGGTTAATTCGTGCCCCCACCCCAATCCTGTATAATCGAACGTTTACCATAATTACTTTGGAGGCTGTGCAAACAATGCATAATATCCTAACTTTGATGACCGCCAGCTGGACGAAAATAATCAATAATTATATGATGGCAGTCTTAGTTTCATTATTATATTGTTTGTAGAAAATCGTGACTTCTGTATTTTTGTTTGGTGTGGAAATGAATGCAACAATGTCGATCAGACATCTAGGAAATAGTTCAGTAAAAAGTATCGAATAGTTTATCAGATCTTCCTCAGAGTTATTCATAAATAGAATATATACTAGCTGCCATTCACAAATGGAGTAACAAGCCACGAAATCGTCACGTGCTCACAGACGTTAAAAATGTGGAATAATTTGCAAGATTTGCGAATGGCGTGAGTAGACTCCATTTGACGAGGACTGCCTGAGATAGAGTGTCCAGGTCCCCTGCCTCACTGTTGTATCTTCTGTAGCTCTAACACGGTTGAATTTACAATTAAAGCTGGGTAGACGAGCATTAACTTTCTCAGTTTTGCCCTGAGACAAGCGCTGTAATAACTTCGTTACTCAAGAGCTCTCTTGCGTGGTATGATTTAAAAATAACGACGCAATGTCCCTACCGATTTAGAGCTATTTCTCAACACAGTATGTGCGAAATGAATAAACACAGAGATATGCAGCCAACTAATCTACCAAATGGCATGACTTATTCATTGAAAGCTATATATTAAATGTTATTTTTATTTTGTTTTTAATTGTCTGATTCATAATAATTTGTAAGTATCTTCTAGTGCCATGAAGAGTATAGACAAAGTGATCCCGCTGTTGAATCGTTGTCATGGTGACTTTTTCTTGTCCAGTCTGGCAAGCCATATTTCTATATATAGAGATGCAGTGTGGCCTAGCTGGAGCAGCAACCTCTGATCTTAAAAATAGTGCAAATGGAAACATATACAAATATAAGACCCTTAAATACTAGACGAGAGGAAAGAGTGCTGACACATAGTGAAAAAATGCTACGTATGCCTGATCACCCAATACATATAAATTTGAAAAACCCAGTTAAAAATAGGCTAAAGGGAACCAGCTTCATCCTACACCAAAAATATGGAGAACTGATTCCCAACCAACCTGAAGAAATAGAAATGCTTATCAACTATGAAGAGCCAAGCTGCAACATAAACAACATCGAAAAAAGTACAGAGTTCCCAGGAAACAACCAAACCTAGTCTAGTCCGGCCCATTTTCTACCCCACCCAAACTTAGTCTAGTCCGGGACGTTTTCTACTCCACCTAAACTTAGTCTAGTCCGGCACGTTTTCTACCCCACCCAAACTTAGTCTAGTCCGGCACGTTTTCTACCCCACCCAAACTTAGTCTAGTCCGGCACGTTTTCTACCCACCAAAACTTAGTCTAGTCCGGCACGTCTTCTACTCCACCCAAACTTAGTCTAGTTCGGCACGTTTTCTACTCCACTCAAACTTAGTCTAGTTCGCCACGTTTTCTACCCACAAACCAAGCGGTGTTCGCCACGTTTTCTACCCACCAAACCAAGCGGTGTTCGCCACGTTTTCTACCCACCAAACCAAGCGGTGTTCGCCACGTTTTCTACCCACCAAACCAAGCGGTGTTCGCCACGTTTTCTACCCACCAAACCGAGTGGTGTCCAGAAGGTTTAGGAATACAACCACTATAACTTTCCAAATTTGTCGAAAGAAGAGGTGTGCATAGGACACATCATCGTGTAACCGTTGCTACTGAAACCGATCATGTAAACGTCCGGATACAGACTTCATGTAAAGGGGTCAGATATTGTGGTGACCCTATGCTTCACTAGGAGCGAATAGACAAATTATCATCATCATCGGTAATACCTACAAGTTGCAACACATTTCTAATCCTAACAAACGGTATTATGTCCACTCTCTTATATTTTCGATCAGGCTTCGTTCTCGTGGATACAACATATCAGCATGTTGAGCCGTTAAAGGCTCTGATCCACCAGATATAAGACGCAAGAGCTGTTACATTACACCATATGTATGAGAGTATGCGTGGATATAAATAAATTTCGTTTGGAAAGCTGTTGTTGTTGTTGTTGCTGTTGTTGTAAGCTACACGTGTGGAGAAGGTAACTCTTGACGAAGTGTATTTAGTGACAGGTTACAGCGACTCTTCTTACTTCCCAAGATGTACTGGGAAGATTGACCAGCCTGGCTGTAAAACAATGCGAAGCTCAACAGCAAGCTCGACGCTATAGGGATTACAGTGTCGTTATCCGCCTCGTTGGCCAGACTGCTGTGACGCTGTATGATTTCATGGGCACGAGCGAGGTTGTCAGGTGGGGGTCTTGATCAATGTATTCCGACTAACCCTAATTACTCTTCGCTCCATGCTGGAGAGCTAAATCGACTAACAAGTGCATGATGTAGGATATCAATTGCTATGTAAGCTTAGTGCAGGTTCACAAAGACGACATAATCAAACCAAAGTTGAGTGACATTTTACCAGCAACATGACAATCTTACTTTGTTCTTGCAGTCTGTTGGCGTCACAAGAGGGGTGCAGCGACAGCACCCCCACCCCACCCCAATACCATTTTCCTGTTTGTTGAACTAAACTAAAGGACAAACTATATGACGATGAGACATACCTGAAACCCTGTCAAGTTTGACAAGCCTGAGACACACTACCAAGTTTGACAAGCCCGAGACTCACTATCAAGTTTGACAAGCCTGAGACACACTACCAAGTTTGACAAGCCTGAGACACACTACCAAGTTTGACAAGCCTGAGACACACTCCCAAGTTTGACAAGCCTGAGATTCACTACCAAGTTTGACAAGCCTGAGACACACTACCAAGTTTGACAAGCCCGAGACACACTACCAAGTTTGACAAGACTGAGACACACTACCAAGTTTGACAAGTCTGATACACACTGCTAAGTTTGACAAGTCTGAGACACACCGCCATGTTTGACAAGTCTGAGACACACTGCTAAGTTTGACAAGACTGAGACACACCGCCATGTTTGACAAGACTGAGACACACTACCAAGTTTGACAAGCCCGAGACACACTACCAAGTTTGACAAGTCTGAGACACACCGCCATGTTTGACAAGTCTGAGACACACTGCTAAGTGTATAAAGTACTTGATGGAGTCTTCAATTGCCGTTTCAGCATCCAAGGTTGGCCATAAATGGACCTCCAACATCATCTGTTTCTTGCCTTGATGAGACACTACAGCATATTACTTGTAGCCCATGTTGCTGCCCCCTTATAGCGTTACCTTCATCTTGCCAGTTTGTATGTATGTATTGTTGTCGTCAGTGTATCGCACCTTTCTGTACATGTCCAAAACATGTTATGAGTCTATATTATATGTATTTCCGTATTTCCCTTCTCATTTCTAATCTCGCATTTCTTTGCTTGTCTTTCCACGAAGAACGACCAACTATTTTTCACATATCTACATTCCAAGAGCTTCTACTTTGTCCTCCAATTGTTTGCTCATTGTCCACGTTTCCAAATAATATAGTAATGATGAACATCTTCATAATAAATACGGACTCTCATCTTTGTATGTAATTCGTGCAAGAAATAGATGAGACTACCTAAGAGAGAACGACCCCGAAGAAGTAGTAGAATTAACTGAACTTAATTAGGGACAGCGTGGCCTAGTGGTTAAGTGGTACGGCTCACAAGCCGAATGTTCGATCCCCATCACAGCACTGGACGTTACCCCGGGAAGCAAACCCTTAGAAAATGCAGGAGGAAGCAGACCCTTACATAAAATGCTTGCTGAAGTCGGATGGACTGGGCCGACAGGAGCACAATAAAACCCACAATGCAACGCACACTGCCTTGGGGATATAAGGCGAACAAAATTAAAATAAGATAAAATAAAATAAACTTAATGTCTTTATACTAGTTGAGAATAATCTACAGTCTGTATACAACCAGTTTCTTGTAGGTTGATTTAAACGATATCTTTATAGACTCAAACACTAGAGCTAAGTAGACCCGCAGCCAGTAGGCGCCACATCTAAAGTTGCTTTTAACAAACCACCTGGGGAAAGGTACAAATAATTTAGATAGATCTTTAATTTGAATTTTTCACGGGAAGCGGCCATTAAGCCTTCATATTTCGATTTCCAAC